>PVKU01001677.1:31579-279708 GCA_004027475.1 Anoura caudifer | reverse complement strand
GCACATCTGCAAAGCCACCGAGTACCTGAGGGTGTCACTTTACAGAAGCAACGTGTGCCATTCTGTCATTACAGTGGTGGAGTTGGTGGGTGAGCCCAGGCCAAACAGTGGGATGGGACACAGAGTTGGTGGCCCAAAAGAGTGCTGAATTTTTGCTGCACATGGTTAAAAATGGAAAGAGCAGTGCTGAACTTAAGGTTCAGATGTAGATTCTCCGGCCATGGAGCACATCCAGGTGAACAAAGCTGCCAAGATGCGGCGCAGACCTTACAGAGCTCGTGGGCACGTTGAGATGATCCTACTGAAAAAGGAGCAGACTGTTCCTAAACCAGAAGAGGAGGTTGCTCAGGAAGAAAAAAAAAAAGATACTGCAGAAGAAACTGAAGAAACTTACAGCCCAAGAGTAAATTTAGCATAAAATAAATGCTAAAAGTTTAAAAAGAAGTGGAAGAAATTCACAAAGCCTTAGTCACTCTTCACTTAGCACTGTGTTTCTTCTCACAACAATCCTCTGAAGGAAATTAGCTTCTCTGGGTGACTTTTAACAAGTTCCCTAATCTCACTGAGTTTCAATCTCCTTGTTTACACAGTAGGAGTAATAATGTCTGCTCAGTGTGTGATGTGTAGGAAATGAACCAATATATGAAAAACCGTGGCAGCACCATTTCAGAGGTAGCTTACGTGAATACTTTTATAAGTCCTACAGAGCAAACCCAGGATTAGAATAAATGCTCCGAACATCTAACCCCAGTGTAGACAGGAATGCAGGTCACCTCCCTTCTGTCAGCTGACAGGTCAGGCCACTGTTAGTCAATGGAGAGCGTTATATGGTAATGAAAGTCTTGACATAGATCTCTTTGAACGTTCTCTATTTGGAGAGCCTTCCAACTTTTGGACCTTATGTTCTTCTGTGTCTACGGTAGGGAGTGATGGTGTCCTAGCCGAATGTTTTACTTCTTCCACCAATCTTGGTTTGCTCTGATGGCAGTTTTCCAAAGGGAAGTAGTGAAGAATTATGTCTATCTGAGGAAATTAGTATTCACTATATCTGACTTAGATTTTAAAAATTTATGTTCAATTCATGTGATTTTTTAAAATATGAGATATTCAATGCTCTGCTAAAACAATCTCAACAAGTAAATGAAAGAAAAGTAAATGAAAAAATTTACAGTTAGTACGAGACAGAGTACCTGAGACAGTACTGGAAATAACTCAAGAAAAGGCTTTAACCTCACTACCTGGAGGTCATGCACATCTGTAGCAATCTTTCTCTGCCTTTTCTGGCAAGTTACCATGAATAAGGAACATAGGTGAGTAGACATCTTTGTTCAGAAGCTTCATACACTCTGATCCCAAACGCAGCAAGTAAAATAACAGGGCCTGCCACATGCCATTCATCCACGAGCACCAAGGCCAGGAGCTCGTTCGGTTTCACGGGATTTGATTTAATGGATTAGACTTTCTTTGTCTAGTGGGCCTGCTTGATGAAATAGAATAACACAGTGAATTTTCTAATGCTGATCAAATCTGCACAGCTAACTATATTTAACATTATTGGAAGCACACAAAATTACTACAAATAAAGGCTTTTAAAAAAAGTAAGGGATACAGCTTAAGGTAGGATAAATACATAAAGTTATGAATAACATAACTTTTCACTCAAACATTTATTGAATACTAAATATGATGAATATAAAGGGCACAATTACTTATATTCAGCCCTTACTTACTAAATGCCATGTCCTATGCTAAATACGTCTTACTGGGTATCTCTTTAAATCCTCAGAAGGACCTAGGAAGTGGGTAATCATCCTGAGTGACAGAAGAGGTGGGGAGAGTTGCACAGCTAATGAATGCCTAAAAACCACAGACTAACTTCTTTCATGGGTTCCAGGCAGTCCGACTCTGGAATCCATGTTTTTAAGCACTTCCTCAAGTACTTATGGTCATGAAAAATTACAGTCTTTAACAAAAGACTCCAAAGACATTCCAAAGAATAGAAAAAAAAAAAAAAAAAAAAAGAGTACCCCTCTGTCAAGGAATTTCATTAAAAAAAGCATTTCAGTTAATCAGCATTAAACAAAATTAAAGACTTTGAAAAAAACTATTATTTCAAATATGAGAACATGGAGAATATTAGAATAATATTAAAATGTTTAATATAAGATTCATTCATTAAAAAGGAGCTTAAGTTATCAATTATAATTGTATCCATTCAGTATACAAAATATTAGACTAAATAATTTATGGATTTTATTCTAATCCTCACACTTATTTCCATGTTATATATGAGAGAACAGACTGAGGGCAAGATGTATTTATATCAAAGAGCCAGGACTGGAACCCAGGAATACAGCCTCCCAAATTCTCTTTTAATTACACTTCAGTCTATGTTTGGAATAATGTCCATACTTATGTGGAAATGCATACACAGACACATAATGCATATGCACACACTTATAAATACTAGGAAATCTTAAAAAAGAGTTTTTTTCAAAATCTCTGTAATTGGATAAAATGTTCCACTTTTACTTGCTGCAATGTGTTGGGTATTTCAGTACAATGCGTGAAGTTGAAAACCCAGTCACTGCCTTCAAAAAGGTCACATTCAGCCCTGGCTGGGTGGTTCCCTTGGCTGATGCGTTGATTAGAGGATCACCCAGTGCACCAAAAGCTTGCGAGTTTGATTCCCAGTCAGGGCACATACCTAGGTAGAGGGTTTGATCCCCAATGGGGTATGTATGAGAGGCAACTGATTAATGTTTCTCTCTTACATGGGTGTTTCTCTTTCTTTCTCTCTCTCCCCCTTCCTCTTTCTCTAAAATCAATACATATATTCCAGGGTGAGGATTTATTTTTAAAGTTCATATTCAGTGCAGTAGACTGAAGAAACACTGCAGATTATGACAACCTAGCCCCTGTGCTGCAGGGGCTTAGCATTAACGAGGGAAGTTCAGGAGTGAAAGCAGCTTCATAGGCAAGAGTAATCAGAGAAAGAAAGCTTCACAGAGGAGTTGGGATCCAACTCTAATAGGCTATGAAAGATGGAAAAGTTGAGAGTGAGGAACTCCCTCAACATCATACAAAGCATCGACAAAACTCCCATAGTTAACATCAAACTTAATGGTGAAAGACTGGATGCTTTCCCTCCCAAGGTCAAGGAACCAGACAGGATGCCTGCTGTCACCACTAGCCAGGGCAATTAGGTGAGAAAGTGAAATAAAGACATCTAGATTGGCAATGAAGAAGTAAAACTATCTCAAATGACATGATCTCATATGTACAAAGTCCTAAGGATAACACTAAAATAACTACTGGCCTAACAAATATTTCAGGAGGTTATATGATAAAAGATAAATATGGAAAAAAAATCAAATGCATTTCTATACACTTGTAGTGAACAATCCAAAAAGGAAATTAAGAAAATAATTCTACTTACCATAGCATCAAAAAGAATAAAATACTTAAAAATAAATTTAATAAAAGAAGCACAAAATTTATACTTAGGAAACTATACAACAACACTGTTGAAAGAAACTAAACAAGACCTCAATAAATGTATTTATTGACTGGAAACTTAATATTTTTAAAAGGGTAACACTTTACAAATTAATCTATAGGTTCAATGCAATTCCTATCAAAATTCCAATTGAGCCCTGACCAGTGTGGCTCAGTTGATTGGGCATTGTCCCTCAAAGCGAAAGGTTGTCAGTTCAATTCCCAACCAGGGCACATGACAGGGCTGTGGGTTTGGTCCCCTGACAGGGCACATATGAGAGGCAACAAATGTCTCTCTCACATCAATGTTTCTCTACCTCCCTTTCACCCTCCCTTCCCCTCTCTTGCACCAAAAAAAAAAAAAAAAAAAAAAAAAGTTGACTACTTTGTATAAATTGGCAAGCTGATCCAAAACTTCATATGAAAATTCAAGGGACACAGAATAGTCAACACAAACTTGAAAGAAAACAAAGTCTGAGAACCTACACTTTATAATTTCAAAACTTACTATAAAGCTATGGTAATCAATACAGTGTGCTACTGGCATAGAATAGATATATAATAGATTGAAACTCTGGAAAAAAAACTTTCATATTCATGATCAATTCATTTTTCAACAAGAGTGCCAAGACCATTCAATAGGGAAAGAATTGTCTTTCAACAAATGATGCTAGGATAAATCAATATTCACAAGCAAAAGAATGAAGTTGCATCCTTTTTTATACATACACAAATTTAAGTGAAAATGGAGCATAGCTCTAAATTTAAGAGCAAAAGCTATAAAATTCTTAGATCAAGATATAGAAGTAAATCTTCATGGTCTTGGATTAGGTAATGGATTTTTATATATGACACTTAAAGCACAAACCACAAAAGAAAAAAACAGATGAGTTAGATTCTGTCAAAATTTAAAACTTTGATGCAAATAACACCAATAAGTAAAAAGACAACCAACAGAATGGGAGAAAATATTTGCAAATCATATATCTAACAAAGGTTCTAGTATTTAAGAACTCTTGTAACAACATGGCAGACAACCCAATTGAAAAACAACTAAAGGGTTTGAATAGACATTTCTCCAAAGATATACAAACAGTGAATAAGCACATGAAAAGATGTTCAACATCATTATCAGCAGGTAAATGCAAATCAAAACCAAATGAAGACGAGGATTTGGGAAAGTTGGTGTGGTTGGAAAGACGAGGAATCACTGGCAACAACTGCACTGGCACAACATGTCTGATATAACTATTTTGGAACTCTGGATACTGTTGAAAACTTGCAACTTCCAGAAGATCACTTGAATGGTAAATGGCCATTAATTTCAGTCAATTTCAGCTCTCACCACAGTAGCCACAAGGCGGAGAGAATACAGCTGTGCACCTATTCCTGGAGCTGCTTCCACATAGCTTGTGGAAGTCAGGGTGGGCAAAAAGGGCTGTCATTGTTGTTGCATCTCTCTCCTCAGGTTAACCTCTCTGGTTAAAGTGACTTTGAGGGGACTCAAAGGACCTGAGCCCTTCCACTGCCTTCAGTTTTTGCCCTTTTCCCTTAGGGATCCAAACACTAAAGGCTAGGATTTTTAAAAACAACTACATGAAGGAGAAAATTAGAAAGTGATTGCACATACCCAGGGAAAATTTTAGAAAAAACTTGAAAAGACATAAGTTTATACCTCAGGGTGATCCTCAGCACAAAGATATCCTACACCAATCAAAAACAAACAAACAGAAAAACTAATAATTAAAAAATCAAACACTGGAAAAGGGAGAGAATCTGATTTCTAGAGTTACCACATTATGACATTTTAATGTCCACTGTTCAGCAAATAAAATACAAGACATACAGAGAAACAGGAAAGTATGGCACATTCAAATGGAAAAAAAATAAATCAACTGAAACTGTCTTTCAGAAAAGTCTGATGGCAGATCTATTAAAGACTTTAAAATAAATGTCATAAAGGTGCTCAAACTAAAGATGTGAAGAAAGTCAAGAAAACACATGAATAAAATGGAAATATCAATAAAAAGATAGAAAACCTAAAAAGAAAAAAAATGGAGCTAAGAAGTACATAAATGAAAAATTCACTAAAGGGAGTCAAAAACAGATTTGAGCAGCCAGAAGAATCAGCAGACTTGAATATAGGACAGTGGAACTTAAAGAGTCTTGAAAACAACAACAAAAAAATAAAAATAAAAATAAAAAAAGATTGAAGAATAGCAACAGAATCTGAGTAATCTGTAGGATGCCATAAAGTGGACCTACATACGCACTGTGGAAGTCTCAGACGGAGAAAAAGAAAAAGGAGCAGAGAAAATATTTGAAGAAATAATAATTAAAAACTCAAAGTTGATGAATATAAACATTCAAAAAGCTCAATGAACTAAAGGAAGATGAACTCAAAGAGACTCACGCTAAGTTGAAAGTGAAAGGATGAAAAAGACATTTCATGTAAACAGTAACAGAAGAGAGAAGGAATCACTATAATAATATCAGACAAAACAGACTTTAAACCAAAAAAGATTATAGGAGACAAAAGAGGACATTATATGTTAATAAAGGTTCAATACAGCAAGAAGATATAACAATTATAAACATTTACACACTTAATGAGAGACCATCAAAATATATGAAATACAAACTAACAGAACTGAAAGAAGGCACAGTTTACAATGACAGAGACTTCAATATCTAACTTACAATAATTAATAGAACAACCAGACAAGATAAAAAAGAGGATTTAAACACAATAAAACAACATGATGTAACCGATATATGTGTATACAGAACACTTTACTCAATAACAACAATAAAATACACATTCTTCTCAAGAGCACATGACATTTTCCAGTACACACCATCTTTGAGGCCATAAATTAAGTCTCAATAGATTAAAAAGCTAGCTATTGCACAAAATATCTTCTTTGACCACAAGAGATGAAGTTAGAAATTATTTGGCAACTCCACTTACCTAGTCCCCAAAATTAAAAGCTGGGTTTCAGTCCAGGCCAGTGTGGTCCAGCTGGTTGGAGTGTAGTCCCACACACCAAAAGGTTGGGGGTTTGATTCCCAGTCAAGGCACATACATAAGTTGTGGGTTCAATCCAAGCTCAGCACATGTATGGGACGCAACCAATCAATGTTTCTCACATTAATATTTCTCTCTCTCCCCTACCACCCCTGACCTTCCTGTCTCTCTAAAATCAATTTAAAAATTAAAAAAAAAAAAAGAAAGTAGGGTTTCAGGGACATTTGTACACCTAAGTTCATAGCAGCGTTACTCACAACAGCACAAGGAGGAAGCAACCCAAGTGTCCATGGACAGATGAATGGATAAACAAAGTGTGACATATAAGTAAAATGAAATGCTATTCGGCTCAAAAAAAAAAAAAAAAAAGGAGATTCTGCTGTACGCTACTGCATGGAAGAACCTCGAGGACAGTATACTAAGTGAACTAAGCTAGTCACTCAAACACAGACACTGCACGATCTAACGTATATGAGGTATTCAGAGTGGTCAAAAATCATAAAGACATTTCTGTATAATGTAAAATGGTGGTTGCTAGGGGGCATGGGAGGGGAGAATGGGGAATTATTGTGTAAAGGGCATAGAGTATCAGTCCTACAACATGAAATTAGTGATGGGGGTTGAGGGTGGTGATGGCTGCACAACAATGTGCATGTACTTAAAACTGTTGAAATGTACACTTAAAAATAGTTAAGATGATAAAATTTTTATATGCGTATTTTACCACAATTTAAAATAATACCCACCAATATTGCTAAGGAAGTAAAGAAACTGGAACTCTCATGTATTGCTGGTGAGAATGTAAAATAGTGCAGTCACTTCAGAAAATAGTCTGATAATTCCTCAAAAGGTCAAACATAACAGTAACCATGTGACCCAGCAACGCTTCTCCAAGAGAAATAAAAATGTATGTCCACGTGAAAACATGTACACAAATGTTCACAGAAACACTCTGTAATAGTCCAAAAGTATAAATAACCCAAATGTCCAAAAACTGATAAATGAGTATATACTATGTGGTATATACATGGACTATTCAGCAATGAAAAAAAAAGTGTGAATACATGCTCCAACATGAACAAACCTTGGAACGAACGTTATGCTAAAAAACCAGGCACAAAAGACCACATATTGATTCCATTTATGTAAAATGTCTAGAAAATGCAAATCTAGAGTGACAAAAGTAGATGAGCCACTGCCCAGGGTGAGGGGTCAGGGGAAATGGGAATGGCTACTAATGGGTACAGGATTTCTTTCTGGGATGATGAAAATGTTCTGGAATTGATGGTGTTGATGACTGATACGACCGAATATACTGAAAACAATTGAATATTGCACTTTTAATGGATGAACTGTATGATATATCAATTATATTTCAATAAAGCTGTTAAAGAAACAAATTAGGCCTGATGTTTGCTGTGGTGTTCTGTCACTCTTAATCTAGACAGAGGGTGGTAAAAGGCAGGAATGGTGCAGTATAAACTGCTGGGTTATAACCTCAGCCCAGCCATTAGACAGAATGTGTCAGCTTGGGTCATTATTTAAACTTCATGACCCTCGATTTGTGTGTCTTTCTTATATGGATAATAATACCTCCCTAACAATGCATGGCGCATAGTAAGCTGATTTATTATGGTACTTGTTATTAGTAGTACTATTAATAACTATACAAATAATATCATAATTGTATAGTAAAAAAAGCTCTTGCTAAAAAAGACATGCATCTTCCTCGGAAGTATTAAAATGATCTCTACTCATGGCAGCTGTATCATAATGCAGCTCAATGAATTGCTGCTAATAAATATTTTTTAAGAGCATGTCCATGGGTGGCAAGCATTGGCTTTTCTTTTGAATTTCAAAGCACACATGCCTTGTTTGCCCTCCTCAGGGAGTTTTTTTAAAAACTGGATTCATTTTCAATTTTTAAAATAGACTGTCTCTTAAATATCCATATTTCTAGATTATCTGGGAAAAAAAGAGAACTTGCTAAGGCTGGGCCACATTTCCTTGTGAACCCTACAGGTGGAACCTAGGGAGCAACAGCCTCCATCCAAACGGCAGAGCTTCTGTCACTTGCAGGGCCCCAGAAGCGTAGCATTTGCACCATCAGGGCTATCAGACTGCAGCTACAGAGACAGACAGGCCACAGCTCTCAGTCTTAAGGAGCTCGCACACTAGCAGGGAATGATGAAAACAGCCATAAGAAATAGGTGGGGTCACTTACTATCAGCTGATTCGTTTTATTCAGAAGGAAAGAATAAGGTTCCAGGAGGTCATCTGACTGCTCTAGGGCAAAGCAGAGCAGCCAGACTAACTGATACATGACTGAATTATTATAAAAGTATTTGATCAATTTCTTCCAGTTATCTATAATAGCTCAACATAGCAGGTAAAAGTAATGGTGAATAGAAGTAGTTCCATGTCCATGACACTTTGATTAAGAAATAGCAAACAACTTGAATAGACAGTATAAGTTTCAACTTCTTTTTATACAAGGAAGAAAGGAGGCTTGTTAATAAAATGATATGAAATAAAACAGGAGCTTATTATTTATTAAGAATTAATGTTTGCACAGCAAAGGAAGCCATCATCAAAATAAAAAGACAACCCACAGAATGGGAAAACATACTCACTGGTACATTTGATAAGTGGTTAATATTCAAAATTTATAAAGAACTTACAAAACTCAACACCAAAAAGCAAACAATCCAATTAAAAAATGGGCAAAGCCCATTTTGGGGCTTTGAATAGAGACTTCTTCAAAGAGGACATACAGATGGCCAATAGACACATGAAAGATGTTCAACATCACTAATCATTAGAGAAATGCAAATTAAAACCACAATGAGGTATCACTTCACACCTGTCAGAATGGCTATCATCGATAAATCAACAAACAACAAGTGCTGTTGAGGATGTGGAGAAAAGGGAACCCTTTTGCACTGTTGGCAGGAGTGTAGACTGGTGTAGCCACTGTGGAAAGAAGTATGGGATTTCCTCAAAAAAATTAAAAATGGACCAGTTTTATGACCCAGGAATTCCACTTCTGGGAGTTCATCCAAAGACACTTGAAACACTAATTCAAAAGAACATAAGCACTCAATGTTCACTGCTGTGTTATTTACAATCGCCAAGATATGGAAGCAGCCCAAGTGTCCATCAGTAGATGAGTGGACACAACTATGGGACATTTACACAATGGAATACTAGTTGGCTGCAAAAAAGAGGAAAATTTTACCCTCTGTGACAGCATGGATGGACCTGGAGAACATTATGCTAAATGAAATAAGCCAGTCAGAGAAAGACAAATGCCACATGATTTCACTCATATGTGGAATCTGACCAAACTGAACTAATAAGCAAAATAGAGACAGACTCATAGATAGAGAGCAGGATAACAGCTAAGGGTAGGGGGCAGTGAATAGGGAGTACAGGGATTGAGCAAAAAGGAAAAAGAAATCATGGACATAAATAACAGCATGGTTGGTGACTGTTGGCTGGGAGGAGGTATTAAGAGGGATAAATGGTTATGGAAAAAATACAATGAAAAATCAAAAATCCCTGGCTGGTGTGGCTCACTGTATTGAGTGCTGGCCTGTGAACCAAAAGTTGCTGGGTTGATTCCCAACTAAGGCACATGCCTGGGTTACGGGCTAGGTCCCCAATTGGGGGCGTGCAAGAGGCAACCAATCCATGTTTCTCTGGCACATCAATGTTTCTCTCTCTCTTTCTCCCTTCCTTCCCCTCTCTCTAAAAATAAATTAAATCTTGTAAAAATGCAAAAAAGAAAAATTAACAGCTTATCAACAAATCATCTATTACCTACTTAGGTTTCTAGAATGTCTTTTGAGAATTAGCAGGCTCTATTTTCACAGAAAACATAGTAATTAAATTAAACAGCCCCAGGGTGAGAGAAAGGAGACTCAGATCCGTTTCTAGGACTCATGCCAGGATCCTGTGTGCTTAATCTGTCCTTGGACTGGCCTGGCCCCATTAATCAAAGCGCCTGGTTTTCTGGGAAAATAACATGTTTTCATGATCTAAAAAAACAGATATTGAAGGGAAACTATGATGTTGTGGGGGAAATGAGAGCAAATACTACAATATATTTAGCTGTATTTTCTCACTTTTTGTTGTATTATATGAAAAGTAATAGACTAAAGTCTCGCTGCTTTCTGAAATTGTACCTGGTTAAACAAGTTAAACTAATGGTGTGTTTACAAATCGATGTGAAGTAACTTCAGTACTGATACCAACACGGAATCTGTTTGTACATGTAGGCTCAACATGACTTATATAGGTATTCTTTATAACATTGTGTTATTGAAAACACAATACAAATAAATTTTCCAGTATACATGGAAGCTTCTGTTACTCAAGATATAAAATATAAAAATGAATGTAATGTTTAAGAAATGTATACTTGGCCTCTATCTTTATAAAAATTAAACTTAGGAAGTACACCAGGAACTAAACAAACCCAGACCCACTGAGTCCACTTCAGTGCCTGGCACACAGAAGGCTCATGCAAGAAATGCCAGGTTTGAAATTAACAATGACTATGTAACCAAGTAATAAAACATAATTTCCCTGAAAAGCACTTTTAATATTATTTTCCAAATTTAAGCTGCTGCATCTGAAAGTAAAATAACCTTCAATGTTGA
Source organism: Anoura caudifer (assembly GCA_004027475.1). Taxonomy (NCBI): domain Eukaryota; kingdom Metazoa; phylum Chordata; class Mammalia; order Chiroptera; family Phyllostomidae; genus Anoura; species Anoura caudifer. The sequence goes on along the minus strand of PVKU01001677.1, from coordinate 268,518 downwards.
ATTTTCTCTTATATTTTCTAGTAATCACTCTTTATAGAAGCCATTGGGAATTCTAGGTTTTTCTTGTGTGGGTGAATAAAAGATACCTTAGTCCATGTCTCATTAGTTTATTTTTATGTCTCCAGGGACTAGTGTCATTTCTGGAATAGAGGAATTATTCAACAATTTTTTTAAACAGATAAGTAATTAGCTTTTATATTAGTAATCCATTTCTCTGCTCCAAATCTAGTTGAAGTAATAACTGAATAAGTACTTAATGAACAGTAAATTAGTTAACTCATAAATACTACTAAACAAGAAGCAATCTAAACAACCCTGAAACATTCCTTTTCCTCCAGTCCTGGTTGGCAAGTTTCATTGACTGCAGATTTTGAGATCAAGCTTAATTTTCCTCAGACTTTGTTATTCTAAAAAATGATACAATGAAATGGTCCTTTGGTACCTACATTTTCAAATGAGAATATAAATTCTATTCTCTCTTTGGTTGATCATCAAAGTTGAACCAAATTGTCAATACAGACTTTTAAGTCTCCTTATTTTTGCCTGACAATAATGACTTCAAATTCTCTGCCCTTCACTCCTAATTCCCATTCCCCTACCAGAACAAAAGAAAATAAGGAAGTAAACAATAAATCAAAAACAAAAACAACTACCAACATCACTACAACAAAAAAGCTCTGTATCAGGATTAGCACCATCAACCAACAAGATTAAAAAGTTACATAGCACTCTGCCCTACAACAGTAGGATATACAATCTTTTTTTTTTTAAATACTTTATTTATTTATTTTTAGGGAGCAGAAGGGAGGAAGAAAGAGAGGAGAGAAACATCAGTATGCAACAGACATATCAATAGGCTGCCTCTCACGAGCCCACAACCCAGGCATGTGCCCTGACCAGGAATGGAACCTATGACCCTTCAGTTCTCAGGCCAGTACTCAATTCACTGAGCCACATCAGCTAGGGCGGGATATACAATCTTTTGAGTGCACATGAAACATATATCCAGATAGATGATATCCTGAGCCATTAAAAAATCCCTCAAAAATTTAAAAGAACATAAATCATGCAGAATGTATTCTACCACCATAAAGGAATAAACTAGAAATTAATAACAGAAAGATAACAGGAAAAACTCCAAACACTTAAAAATTAAACAACACACTTCTAAATAATCCACAGGCCAGAAAGGACATCTACAGGGAAATTTCAAAACAATTGTACATTTAACTGAATGAAAATGAAAAGGCAGCATATCAAAATTAGTAGGGCACAGCTAAATTAATGCTGAGGCCAATTTATAGCATGAAATGAATACATAAGAAGAAACTTCTCAAATCAATGATCTAAGCTCGCACCTCAAGAACCTAGAAAAAGAGCAAATTAAACCCAAAGCAAGTGAAGGAAGAAAATAATAAAGGTAAGAGCATATATAAAAGAAAATGAAAACAAAATAAAAAAAATCAATTAAATCAAGACTAGTTTTTTTTAAAACATTGATAATTTACAAACTTCTAACAATACTGATAGAAACAAAAGAAGTCATGATACATCAATATTAGGAATGAAACAAGATATTATTATAGCTCTAGCAGTCATCAAAAGGCTAAGGGAATACTATAAACAACTTTACAGACATAAAATTGACAACTTAGACAAAAGGAACGACTTCCTCAAAAAAACACAAATTATCAAAGCTCACACAATATGAAAATATGAAATTGATCAGGGGTCCCCAAGTCCCAAGCAGCAGATCAGTGCCAGTCCATGGCCTCTTAGGAACCAGGCTGTACAGAAGGTGAGCGGAGGGCAAGCAAGCGAAGCTTCGTTTGCATTAGCACCTGAGTTCCGCCTCCTGTCCCTGACCCACCCCCCACACCCCAGTCTGTGGAAAACTGCTTTCCACAAAATTGGTCCCTGGTGCCAAAAAGGATGGGGACTGCTGAAATAGATAATTTCATCAGCCCTTAACCATTAAGGAAATTGAATTTATTGTTTAAAAACTCCCAAGAAGAGAAATCTCCAGGCCCTGATGATCTCACTAAAGAATTTCACCAAATGTTTAAAGAAGAAGGAATACCAATTATATACTCTCTTTCCCAGGAAATTGAAAATGAGGGAACACTTCTATATTCATTTCATTAAGCTATTGATATTATTACCATGATACCAAAACCAGATAAAGATAGCACCAAAACAAACAGAACTTCAGACCAATATCCCTCAGGAATATAGACACAAAAATGTTTAGCAAAATAGAATAAAGCAATACATAAAAATAATTATGCATATGATTAAGTGGGGTTTAATCCAGGGATTGAAGACTGATTCAGTATTTGAAAACTAATCAATATAATCCACTATATTAATAGGCTAAAAAAGAAAATCATAGATAATCAGGTCGATACCAAAAAAGCATTTAATAAAATTCAACACCCATTCATTGTTTTAACAACTCTCAGAAAAACAGACAAAGGGGGCCTCCTCAGCTTGATAAGGAGTATCTTCCAAAAGCCTAGAGCTAACATTATACTTAGTGGCAAAAGATGGGATGTTTCCCCTCAAGATCAAGAACAAGAGGCAAGGATTTTTGCACTCACTGCTCTCATTCTAGCAACATAGTGCTAGCTCTAGCTAGTGCAATAAGGCAAGAAAATAAAAGGCAAAGATTAAAAAGGAAGAAATTGAACCACCCCTGATTTACAGATTACAAGATTGTCTACATAGAAAATCTCAAGGACTCTACCAAAAAACTCCTAGAACTAATGAATGAGATCTATAAGGTTGCAGGATACAAACTAAATATACAAAAAAAAAAAAAATTGTATACCTATATACAAGCAATGAACACATGGACACTGAAATTAAAAAGATAATACCATTTACAATTTTTTAAAAAAATTGAAATACTTAGGTATAAATCTAAGAAATTGTACAGGAATTGCATGCTGAAAATTACATAATACTTGATGAAAGAAATACAGAGGACTACTGTGTTCACTGGTCAGAAGACTCAACATACTAAAAATATCAATCTCTCCCAAATTCCAGCAAAAATTTTTTGCAGAGTATTCTATGATTACTATAGAAAGAGAAATGACCTAGAATCACTAAAGTAATTTTGAAAAAGAAGAATAAAATGAGATGATTAGTCTACCTAATTTTAAGACTTAAACATATTTGTAGTCGTTGAGACCTGATATTGTCTAGGAATAGACACAGCTCAATAAAACAAAAAAGAGAACTGGGGAACAGACCTACAACTGATTTTTGACAAAGGTGTAAAAGCAACTGAATGGAAAAGGGATAGCCTCTTTTCAACAAAAAAGTATTGAAGCAATTTGACAACCACAGGCAAAAAGAAAAGAAAACAACAACAAAAAACCATGACCTCAGTCTCACACCTTATAGAAAAATTATTTCAAATGGATCATGGACTTAAATGTAAAAATTTAAGAGAAAATAGAAGAAAGCCTTCAGAATCCAAGGATAGGCAAAGAGTTCTTAGACTTGACACCAAAAGTATGATCCATAAAAGGAAAAATCAATAAATTGGACCTCATTAAAATTTAAATCATTGTTTTTCAAAAGACCCTGTTAAGAGTCTGAATAAACAAACTAGAGTCAGAGTACATATTTGCAAACCATGTTGTTTAAAAAAATGACTATTATCTTCAGAGAATTATGCTGAATGAAAAAAGCCAATTATACCTGCAGCTGCCACTCACCTTTCATACACACACACACACACACACACACACACAGTAAATCACAACATACCATACAATTTCAATCTTATAACACTTTTGAAATGAGAAAATTATACGGAGAACAAATTAGTGGTTACCAGAGGTTAAAGGAAGGAGCGGGGACAGGAGGGAAGTGGATATGGCTATAAAAGGACAACATGAAGAATCTTGTGCAGGAAATGTGTCTTAACTAGACCGATGTCAACATTCAGGCTGTGATACTGTACTACCATATCATGTAAATACCATTGTGCTGCATCGTGCATGTGAATCAATGACAATCAACCCATTACTATTAAAACATAGTTTAATAAAAATTAATTATTAAAAAGAATTTGAAAGTCTTTGTGAATACAATTATATGTATATTGCTTTAATGCTCAAATCCCTACTCTCTTCTTTTGCCAACCCCTGCCTCTTCTCTGTCAGATGTTGACTTTTACCAACATTACTCCAGCTAATAAAAACAATCTGTGTCTTCTGCATAACCAATCCCTAGGATCTGGTATGGCTTTAAATAGGAAGTTCAAAATTATTTAAAAAGATCTTCTCTTTAATATCCTAACCTCACAACTGTTGTAGACACATTCAGTTGAAGAACCTAGGGCCTAATGCCAGAAGTCTGTCTGAATTCCAGGACAGATTACCCAGTCATGCACCAGCAAGTATCTATGGCTGCCTCCCTACTAGGCCATTGACAATTAGCAGCCCTCTATCTGTAGCACTTCCTTTGAAACCATTTACCTAACTCTAGTAACATTCCCACTGTGATCTGTATCACACTGTGGGAGAAGTAGGATGCACTGCAGTTAAGACCATCCATGGGGTACACTGGTGGCAGGCAGCCTTCCCGGCATCAATTCTCTGTGCTCCGTCTTCCACATGGAAGCAGCAGGTGCCATCAGATCTGCTCTCCAGGTTCTGAGATGACAGCCACCACTTCACCATTTTTCTTCTGCCTCTTGACAAATGGCAACATGAAAACCTGAGGTAGACAATAGGCAATGCTTTCAAGTGGCTTTGAACTCAGATGGCACAACAGCCATGCCTTAGAAATCTGAAACCACTCACAGAATCTGAATTCCTCACTCTTCTGAAGTGAAAGCTGCAGAATCCTCCCAACGGGGAACATCTTCCAACTAAAAATCCATGAGAGATATGCTTCGAGCTAATTCTTTTTGAATCCTGCAGCAATGAGTTTGTACAAGGAAGAGAAAGGTTCAATAACCAGGCATGTGTAATAACTGGTCACTGCATGGTCCAGTTCCCTTTTAAACAACCACATTGAAGAACACTTCTTGTTCACCAGAAAGAGTAATACAAACATAGGCTTTACAGAGTTTTGTTTTGTTTTAAATACTTTCTCGGCAATGACTAAAGTGCTCCCCAGTTTTCTCAGTTGACCTGGAAGTATACACAAAAGGCAGCTGTCCAAGTGCAGTATGACAAGGGCTCAGGAACCCTCCTGCTGAACCAGGTCTCCTTTCACAATGGTCTGTTTATCCCAGACTGATGTGAACAGATACCCACTGTCTTTATCTCACAAGAAAAGTGTTCCAATTAACACGAGGTGTTCTTAAAATTCCCTAATCCAAGAAAAACAGATGTACTGTATGCAGAGTAAGATCTGGCATCTACAGAGAACTTTCTAGGAAAGCCTAGAAAACAGTACTGTCCTGCTACAACAGGCATTTCATCGTTCCTTTAGAGATTCCTCGTCCTGGCAGAAAATAAAAACTAAAAAAGACTAGTAGTAGGCCCCACAAAAATAAGAAAAGATATTAGACCCCATAGCAGAAAATCAACAAAAATGTCGCCTACTTGAACAATTCCAATTCAGTAGTCCAGCACACACTGAAATATAATAAACCACTATGCTTTAGAACAATTGTCGCACAGGGTTTGATTTAATCTCACCACACTTGAAAACAGCCCCCAGGAAGTTGGTGTGATGAACTTCCTTCAGATGCACTAATATGAAAGTGAGAACAGCCTACCAAAATAGGCATATTTAGGCACTGGCAGTGGTATAATATGGTTTGACCTACCCACCTATAAGCATTGACCTTAGAATGCTAGACCATTCTCACTTATGTTTATCTCTTGAAGCTTCTGAATCGGCATTCACTCAGGGTAAGTGCTTTGTTTAAACGGTCAGATTAGAATAAAGATTAGGAAAAGCAGAAAGAGTTCTTGCTTCCTCCTATGAGATTACCTCTATATCAGTAGGACAGCAGACAGCATTCCCTGAGCCCTCAGTATGTTTCTTAACTTTGGCTGGAGCCATGAGGAGCTGAGATGGTCTGCAGACAGAACAGCAGACAGGGATTGATGGAGCACGCATACCCTCTCACTTCTCCTAGGTGCCACCCTCCTGGAAGCAGAAGATTCTGGCCTGAAAAGAAAAGTCTACGGGAGGTTAACCTTCATCAACCTCCTCCCATTCAACAGAGATCAAATGAGGAAGGTGAGACTAGAAGGGGGAGCGAGGAGGTAAGCACTGCCTGATTATTGTTGAGACGAGACATTGTAAACGTGTGCTCAGCACCAGTGCCTCACCCTGCCCAGACCACATCTGTGGTTTTGAACAAATGGTCTGTCCTTTCATCTCAATGAACATCGTCATTATCCATGAGCCAAAATGACTTGTGGGAGCACAAGACATTGCTGGGTACATGGCACTTTAAGAGCGGAGTCTGAGATGGTGTTATGCCTTCAGATGGCTCATTATTTTTGCAGAACTGTTTGAACCAATGCTGGCTGGTGGGGACAGCTATTGGAAATACAAGTATAACCATGGTCAGCCTGATTCTACAGCTACGAGTTTATAAATTAGTCTTCTTGCTCATACCTTGCCACAGTTTGTCATTAAAAAACTTGATGTTAGAAAAAAAGCCTCCACTTTTCTTATTAAGAATTCCACAGTCTTAAATTTACTTAGTGAGACCAGGAGCCTAAGACTCAGCTTGGATTAGCATCTTATTCCATATCATACTGATGTATAAGCATATCACTATGTTCTCCATCACACACACACACACACACACACACACACACACACACACACACACTCCCAATAGATCGTGGCCAAGAAATGGAGCTGGGACATAGAGTAAAGTTCCCAATCCTTTTCTAGGAAGTGCAGGACACCACAGTTCTGGCAGAGTGGCCTAAGGACACAGAGAGAGACACTCTAATGCCAGAGCTGATCTTGGCCTGGTAAAACAAGTAGGCTGTTCAGTAAGATGAGCCAAGCAATCCACTCTGGGGAGTCTAGATTTGTGTTAGAAAGCCAAAGGTAGAAAAAGCATAGAAAGCAGGTCTGGCAGATCTTAAAACATAACATTTAAAAAAATGTTTTGTTTACTTTTCCTGGTGTTATTTGGATCACTTGTTAATTTTTTTAATTAAAATGTATTTTTAACTTTTCTCATTCTAAATATATAATCCTTTTGAATATATATTGTTGAATGAGGGTTTGCAGGATGTTATTTCAGAAGGATCCATGGAACATTTAAGCAAGGGCAATTCCTCTGAAGGCCTGTATTTCTAAAGCCTATTCAGTCTGTGGGTTACGCAGTGATAATGGTAAGAGCTCACAATGAAGGCTAGTCTTTATCATAATACTGAGCTACTTGTGTGCTGGCTATGCAAAGCTCTCCAGTGGCAGATTTTCACTTTGTAAATGGGCAGCAGAACAAATATAGTGAATCAATTAATTCCATTTATAGCACACATTTAAATGTACGGGGCCAATCCAACACTAGGCATCAGTTACTTGTATGCCCTGCACAGGAAAACCAAACCAAACCAAAAACATCACCTTGCTTTTCCACAGAAGGAGAATAAATCACAAATTCACGCATTTCCCATTTCTTTAACTAATTTGACCATACTTTAGGACGATTCTGGACTAAACCAAATTAGAAACCCATAGCACTGAAAACGATCAGAGCTTTTGTTCTGCAGGCACTAACTATGGGTCATGCACTTGGTCCTGGGCAAACTGGATGTTAAAAACTTGTTGGGATATTTTAGAATAGTTGTAGTGTGGGGTTTGACTTAATTAATGTCAGCAGGGTTCAAAGAAGGTCCATGAAATTAACATGAAAAATGTCCTTCAGATATCCTGTTATTAAAAGTTGAAAAATTATGTCACCAAGAGACAGGCACAGAGAAGGCTGCAGTTACAAACCCACACCAAAAGAAGTGTTTCATACATGCTGACACAGAAACAGGCATGTTTGCCTTTCCACACTAAGAAAGGGATAAAACTGCTTGCTCAGTGTTTGGTGCAAAGCAGGTGCTCATCAATATTTGCTGACTTCATAAAACAGTGAATGATGGTTGAATGAGGATGTGTGACAGGACAAGGTATGCGACAAGATCATTCTTTCCAATAACAGGAATATGCAATTTTATAACATGGTAACATTTAGGTCCTACAACACAGATCAGGTGTAAAACAAAGAGACCAGGTGGAGGGACCTACTGCGCGTTTGAAAGCTAGCAATTAGGTACAAATAGCAGATTAGAGCAAGTACAGAATCCTGGACACCCAACTCCATCCCATTCCCATCCACATTGTGAAGCAGTAGGACTTCATGATTTTAGAACCCGGTTATACTCCACAAATTCAAGCGTTACTGTCAGAGCTAGGAAAACAGTGCCTGGTGCTGGACAGGCTGGCCTGATGGAGGTGGTAGTGGGGGCAGGGGTGCCATGTGCTGTTTACAGCACGATCTTCTGCATCCTTGAGTAGAGAATTAGATACCGAGATCCACCTCACTAGGGGCTCTTTCACCTCCCAAATCTCAGAACAGAAGATGGAACCACCAGGACATCTCCAAACAGACAGAGACATTCAACAAGGGTTCATCGAACAACTGAAATGGTGCCACTTTCTCCTCCTCCTCCCACAAAACTGTAGAGCCTCCACCTGCAGAATTAGTCTACCAGGGTGTCCAACCTTTTGGCATCTCTGGGCCACACTGGAAGAAGAGTTGTCTTCAGCCATACATTAAATATACTGTGGCATGTAATCACAAAAAAAAATCTCATAATTCAAGTAAATTAATGATTGTGTGTGTTAGGCCACACTCATAGCTATCCTGAGCTGCATGTGGCCCCCAGGCCAGAGGTTGGACATTCCTGGAAGTATTTGCTATGTGCCAGGCACTCTTCCAAGCCCTTCATGGGGACTGACTCATTTCATCCTCTCAACAGCCCAGTGGTTCCCAACTTTACTACACCTGGGAAGATTCTAAAAATTTCAATGCCTAAGTCACATGCAAAACCAATCCCAGTATTTGGGGGTGGGAGTAGGCATCATTTTTTTTTTAAAGACCAACAGCAAAAGTCTGAAACAGTTACCTAAGAAATGGGTTCCATTATTTTCTATATCTTTCGGATAAGGCAACTGAGGCACAGAGAAGTTAATGCCTTCCCAAGGTCACAGAGAGGCAGACAGCAGAGCTGGGAGCTGAACCCAAGTTATTTGCTGCCAAACACTAAGAAGTCATGTCAGGTAGAGGTGTCATAGAAATCATGTAAATCACTATTATGTAATGAAATGAGTAGGGAAGGCCAAAGAAATTATAGGAATGTGCACCAGCAAAGAAGTGTGAGAAACGTGGATGGCTATCAACATGAGGAAGATTTTACACAGTCCAACCGGTTAGGAACACAGTTACCATTCTCTGAAAAGATTATCATGTTGCCACAGAGGAAGGGGCTCCTGGAAAGCCTATGTTTAGAGCTCCTAGCTCTGACAGTAACACTTGAATTTATGAAATGTAATCAGGTTCGAATATCATGAAGTCCCACTGCTTCACAATGTGGATGGGAATGGGATGGAGCTGGATGTCCCAGGATTCTGTACTTGCTCTAATCTGCTATCTGTACCTAATTGCTAGCTTTCAAATGCACAGTAGGTCCCTCCACCTGGTCTCTTTGTTTCGCACCTGATCTGTGTTGTAGGACCTAAATGTTACTGTGTTGTAAAATTGCGTATTCCTGTTATTGGAAAGAATGTGTGATCTTGTTGCATACCTTGTCCTGTCACATATCCTCATTCAACCATCATTCACTGTTTTATGAAGTCAGCAAATGTTGATGAGCACTTGGTTTATGTTCTAGAACAGCAGTTCTCAGGCTTTAGCATGCATGAAAATCACCGACAAGGCTGGTTAAAACACAGATAACTGGGCCTGAACCCACAATTTCAAATTCAGTAAGTCTGAGGGAGAGGCCCAGAATTTGCTTTTCTCACAAATCCCAAGTGATGCTGAGATGGAAGCACTTCCCCAAGTATACCATAATAGTCATGCAGGATGAGCTGGGAGCTACACCACACACACAGCTGTGTGAGGGTCCTTGGTCACCAAGTCTCTGCACCTCTGCTTATTGTGTTCCCAGAGGGTGAAATACCTCCCTCTGTCAGCTCCTGCCCCAACTTGCTCATTCCTGTTACTACTCAGCCCAAGCTATAGTTAACTCCTCTTCCAGGGAGCCTTCCTGGATCCTAAGCCTCTGATATGCTCCCCTAACACCCTGCCCATACACCTGCTGTGCAATTCTCCCACCAGAATGTGACCTCCTCTTGAGGACAGGTGCTGTCTCTGTTTACTTTCTATCTTTGGCATCTAGCATGAGGCCAGACGCACAAAAGGCACACAGTAAGTGCGTACATATAAGCACTCTATCCAACCAGGAAGAGTAGAAATGGAGATGCTTTCTGAAACAGAGGCTGTTTCTCTTTAGGTCATAGAGTCCCAATATACAAATTGGATGTGTTTCAAAGTATGTAAGTTGTGAGAACTGGGAATGCATTTATGTCATAGGTGGTATAAGTAAGTACTAAGGCCTGACCTCAGAAACTTGCTTAATGTGACCAAATTGTAGTTTTAACATTGAAGTAGAAGCCTGATAGTTATAGAGAACAATAATTTTTATGAAAGACAGTGGTGAAAGTTCCCATACCAGGAACACATCTCATTCCTGGCCTCCTGCCCCTCTGCCATAAGATAATAAAATGCTGGACCCGCCTTCCCCTTGCACCTGCCCTAGATGGTGAGTGAAAATCCCAGTTTTTGATGGTCTGTGCCCTCTGTGACACTCTTCAGTCTGGTCATTCTCTATTTTTCTCTAGAGACAGCCTGTCAATGCTAGAAAACAAACTCTGCCTCAGTGTTAATGGGGGCTGGGCAGAAGGCTGGCCCCTCCCTCTCCCAGGTTAGCTGTGCAGAGTGCTCTTAAAGGTCCCCAATTCCATGGCTGAAACCAGACTGAGGATGATGGGAGTGAGGAGGAATTTCCGGTCCAGATCTCGAGAGCTAAAAGGGAAGATATTTTGAGTCAGGCACATGGTCCCTGAAATGACAAAGGTGAGCTTTCATCTCTTCCACAATGACACAGAGTGGTCCTGCCATAGGAAAAATGGTTGGACATTCTTTCTAACCAAGACATCAGGTCCGCTCAGGCCCTGGTTAGATGAGGTAGCAGTCCCATGTCCAAGACATTTGAACACTGTGACCACAGGATGGGTCCAAGTGTTGACACCCTAAGCACAGCAAATAGCTACAATCAAGTACCAGAAATATATACCATTCCCTTTCCATTCCTGGCATTGCCACAGCTCCCCAGTGTTCTCCCAGGCATAGTCAGAGAGGAGCACCTGCACCCGAAATGAGGAAGGAGGACTGCCCTGGAACTCCTGCAAGGCCCTCATGCTCACAGTATCCAGGCCTGTCCTCTCATGTCCCACCTTCAGTTCAGCAACAGGAATTATCTAGTTTGCAAAAGGCTCTGTGGGAACATTCCTGCCTGAAGGAGTGACAAGCCATGGAGGGGACAGACAGTGGAAGTGCTTGGATCTCCTAAGCCAGGCAGCGCTATAGTCAAATCTCAGTCTTCCCACTTACTGCGATGCTCTGGCCACAACAACATCCCTGAACCTCCATTTCTCAACTGTGAAAGGGGAGCAGGAGAACCTAACTTACCATCTGTAAAATGGTCTTCATTTGAACCACAGAGTAGACAATGCTTTGAGCAAATGTTTCCTCAATTCTCCCAAGAATGGCACATAACCTCCCCCGGCCCCATTCTAGAGGCATGAGAGTGAAGCTAATGACATACAACGTACACCTTAGGGCACTGGGGTTTAATTCTGTCAAGAAAGACTGACATGGAATGAGATGAGCATCATGGGTAAACAACACCCTCCGGGTTCCCTGAGGGTTCTAGAAAGGGATTAAATAGACCGGCAGGAGCACAGCTGGGAATCAGGAGGGCATGGGTGGAGTCTGAGTCCAAGAGGAGAGGGGGGTGGGCACAGCAGAGCCAACACAGCCTCAGCCACTAACCTGACATGCTCTCCCCCACACTGCTCTTTCATTTGAGATGCAGAGATGAAGAAAATTGTGTAATCACATTGAACTAATGCACTTTCCTCCACAAATGGAAAATACAATTAAGTATTCCAGTTACTAATTTTCAAACTACCAGTATTATATGATCTGCCTCTAGAAAGCCATGTACATTTGGTGTTCTTTCCTGGTGTTTTGAAAATAACAAAAATATTTCTTTCTAAAACACTTGATTTATACATCTGCAATTTTATGGGCTCATTTACATCATTACATGTCTCAAAAGCAAACATTTTGTCAACGTATAGCTTTCACACACACACAAAAGGAAAACCACTGACGGTTTCCATTCTCAATGAATCCTTCCAGTGCCTCTCAGCTCAGGAAAGGAAGGGGAGAGAAGGTTCATTGCTTCTAGCAGCAGGCAGAGAGGTCAACTCACAAAGCTGTAGAGCCCTGGACCAGGGCTCAGAAGACCTGCGACAGGTCTAAGGACAGGTCTACCATCCTGCTTTTCACTGAGATGTGTCATTCTATGTCTCAGGGCCACAGTTTCCTCATCTGTGGGATGTGAGGTCCCTTCCAGATATTAAAGTATAAAATTTGACCAATACTCTTCTTTAGTATCTGCAAAAGTAGAAATACTTGCTTTCAGGAAGGTGAACGCTAACAAGAAATATTTGAAGAAGGCTTTAAGATCACATAATGAAATAGTCATAAATAAGACACATAAAATCACAGGGCTATGAGGGACCCTAAAGGCCTGGCCAGCTAAAGTGAAACTGAACTCTCAATGCAAAGGAGCTGACTGCTGGCAAGGGTCTTTCAGGATGCTTTCCTCTGGGCCCTCTGGGGCTGAGAGCACCAGAGCATTCTCCTCAAGAAAGTAGGCTGAAGTGACCTGGAACTGACAGTCAGCCTAGGCAGGGTCCCCAGGCTTTCAGAGCGACAGGAGGCATTAGGTTTTCCCCATACACCATTCTACAGGTATAGATCTTTTGTCTTCAACTGGTGTAAATTCCAGACTAAATAAAACCTGCAAATAATGACCTCATTTCCAAAGCTGGATCCCAGCTCATGTCTGAATGTAAAAAGTCCTCTGGCACAGAAGCTCAGTCACCTGGTGTAAAGAGGGGCTCCACCACTACACACACAGCCATGAGAAACCTGGCCAATCACCTAACCAATCTGAGCCTTTTCTCATCTGTTAAATGGGGACAGTAATAGTATCTGCATTACAGGGATGCGAAGAGAATTGATGCATTATTATTGCACATAAAGCCCTCAGGAAAATGTTGGGCACATATTGTGTGTTGGATAAAAGCTACCCAATATTGATATTAACATCCGTATTAACTTTACGCAAGAACTATGCAAATGATACTACTTCAGTAAGAAAACAAACAGGAACAGATGGAAAGATCCCGATGCAGAGCACTCCTGGGGAAAAGCAGGTGCTTGCTGCCTCTGCCTCCTGACACAAAACATTTTGAAATAAAGATGACTGCAAGGTCAGGGAGAACTGACTGGGGAAGAGGAAAAGGAGCTTGGAATGATGATAGAGTAGGAAAAATCACGGCCAAAGGAACTGAAACAGGTGTTGTGTGGAGGCGCGGAGGCTGTTGTTGCTGGGAGAAGTAGGTAAAAGGCCAGAAAGTGCCCTGGGGGAGAAACTGGGGCAAGAATGAAGACAGCCTCACACGCACAGGAGCACAAAAGAAAAAGGAGAGTCAAACCGGGTGGGAGGAAGATGGCACATTTGGGGGCCAAAGGAGGTAAATGAAAATTGAATACTGGAAAATTGGAATAAGAAATAGCCACGTGAAACTCTAAAGGATGGGGGTGGGGTGGTGCAGAGAACAAGGTTCAGCAGCACGTGGAGGGGCGAATAATTTAACAGGCACAGGGAGAACAATGCAGTGAGAACTTTGGAAGATGGGGGAGGGCAGACGTCAAAAGAAAAGGTGTTAGTAAAGGTGGAAAAAGTGAAATGCCTGTGCCTGTTAGCAAAAGAGAGCTAAGAACTGATAGACCTGGAGCGGTTGGTAAATAGGGAAGAAAACACCAAACAACAGAAAATGAGGTGGTGCGCGCAGAAAATCTTAGGAGGAGGGGGTGGGTGATACATGAATTTGGATAGCCTGGGTAACAAGTGCTGAATAATTGAAATTATTCTTCTATTTTTCAACATTATTATCCAAGGCTGCTGGGAAGAAAGCAACTAACCGAAACTGTTGTCTGGGCTTCCACCAACCCTTTTGCTTTGGTTTGGTTTGCGTACTTGAAGGAAAGGGAAATTTGCTCAGGCTCTGTAACTGCACAGATGGGTGGCCCGCCAGCACCGGTCACCTAAGTTTCTCCTGACGTGGACAGCAGCGCTGACTTCTATCTTCTTGGGGCTAGTGTGGCAATTTCCCCCACGCCGTGAGGAGAAATGGAACCAAACTAACTCAGAGATGACGGACGCCGGGTCCCACTGTCTTTCTCCCCAGGTGAGACCTAGGGAGAAATTTGATGTCCGAACTAACTCCTCCAACCGCGGCCCTGTCAGTCTCCTGGGCGGGTGCCCGCCGTACAGGTCGCGCCGCCGGAGGGAGCTGAGCGGTCTAGGGAACCTCGGCTGCCCCGAGTTTCGCTCCTAGCGCCACCCTGTAGGCCGGGCCCGGCCAGTGCAGCGCTGGATAAAGTTTCAGAGTCCTCTCTACACCTTCGTGCTGAGGAACGCCGCCTACATGTCCTCCCCCGGGGCAACGCCACTTGGCCAGCCGAGGGCGCGGAGCAACCACCGCAGGGCACCAACTGGTGCGCAGCCCGCGGCTCCGAGAATCCGACAGGAGGCGGAGGCCGTGCGTCCTCGGGCTACAAACACCGAACGCCACGGAGCGGAGGATATCCTTCTCCCGATTTCCCAGCTAACAGCCCGGGACCACGCTCCTCCATCGTAGCCTCACCTCGCGTGGCCCCCACTCGGCGGGGCCTCCAAAGTGAACGGATGCAAGACGTCCCTGCAACCCAGGGCCGATCCGGGTCCCGCGGGCTCCGAGCACACCGGGCTCTCGGAGTAGCCTCCGCACCCGGACGCGGCCTTTGGGCTGGCGGCGTGTGCGGGAGAAAACGCTGCGCGGAAGGTTCGCCCGCGCGGCTGCTGCAGAGCTTCCCTCCGCCGCCACTCCCAGACCCGGCCCCCAGCCGCGCCTCCAGCTAGCGCTCCCTCTCAGGCCACGCCCCTGGCCCGGCTTTCCCCGCCTCCCTCCCCCACCCCCTGGACCAAGGTCCATACAGGCCACGCCCCCAACCAGGGACCACACACCCCCTCTGATCATTGTCCCAGCCTACTCTCCCTCTCCCGCTCCAGGCCAAGCCCCTAGCCGGGCCCCAGCCCATTGCCCCCTATCCACCTCGACCACCAGACTCCCAGCCCCACAATCCTCCCAGCCATTCTCACCCCACCCCCTTCTCCATCAGAGTGTCTCCTTCCCACAACCGAGGGCCACCTCTGCGACACCCAGGCAACCGCCCCCTACTGCCTACTCGCTCCGCGTCTGCCTGGGCGCGGAGTTCACTGTAGGCTAAGGCACTATGGTTGCAGTTTTCTGAGCAAAGGAAAAGGAGGGGAGGATTTTTTTAACCTATGGGTTTCCCTAGGGCCTAGGGCAAGGCTTCTGGGGATTGTATCGGTGAATCTACTCAAAGAACTATCGCCTTTGCTGTTTGGCTCAAAGCCTAATCACTACTTAACATGAAAACCTGAGGCCAAGCTAAGCCGCCTCCGGTGCCCAAAAGTTGCGTGATTGTTTCCTGATATGAAACTCATGTAATTCATAAAAGAAACACATTCTTTTTAAAAAGTGTCCTTTTTATAGATGATTCATTTAAGTGGTTATTATGTGTCAGCACTATTATTATAAACATGTAATACTTTTATTATCAAGGAAAAGTAACCATTTTTTAAAAGAACATAAAATGATTAATTATCCAATGAAAAATCAAAATTCATTTTATTTTTGCTTTTTTAAATAGTGAAAAAAAACTTCTGTATGATACTCTAAACGGTGGTTACATTAGTCAAAGCCCACAGAATATACAACACCAAGAGTGAACCCTAGTAAACTCATTCATAATAATGGATCAATTTTGGTTCATCATTTGTAACATATGTACCGCACTGGTGGAAGATGTCAGTAATAGAAGAAACTGGGGGACCGGGAGTGAGAGAGTATATGGGAACTTGGTACTTGCCACTCAATTTTTCTGTAAACTTAAAATTGCTCTAAAAAACAGCCTATAAATTAAAACACACACTGCCCTAATGGGGTGGCTCGGTTGGTTGGAGCATCAAAAAGGTTCCAGGTTGGACTCCCAGTCAGGGCACATACCTAGGTCGCAGGTTTGATCCCTGTGTGGGTGCGTATGGGAGGCAACCCATCAATGCTTCTCTCTCTCTCTCCCTCTCCCCCTCACTCCCTCCCCTCTTTCTTCTCTCCAAAATCAATACACATATCCTTCATTGAGGATTAAAAAAAATTAAAGTGCATAGCAACATATTAATGCTAATCTCTGGGTGGTGGAAATATGGAAATTTTGTATTTTGTTGTTCAAATAGTTATTAAAATTCCCCAAATTTTTGACGATGAGCATTTATTTTTAAAGCAGAAAAAATATAAAAAATAAACTATGAAAAATTTTAGAAACATACGAGAAGCTAATATTGAATGTTTCATTTTATTTCTACTTGACATAGCTAACAAAATCTGCATAAAGCTCTCATAAATGTTAAAAATAAAATCTATGTTAGGATTGTTTTTTATAAAAAAGAATATCCTGACGTGAGTGGCTCAGTTGGTTGGGTGTCCTCCCCAAAAGTGAAAGGTCACTGGTTCCATTCCCAGTCAGGTGACATGCCTAGGCTGTCCTGGCTAGAGGGATAGGGGGCTTAGAGACTTGGGGGCTCAGGGGTAGGGGGACTGGGGTGCATGTGAGAGGTAACCTCTCTTCCTTCCTCTCTCTCTCACAAAAAAATAAAATAAAATAAAAAATTAAAGGATAAATTGAGAGTTTTTCTTTTAGTTTTCTCTTTAGAAGTAGCACAGATCTGAAAAGAAAATCTTAATTTTTCTTTTTAAAAAATCTGCCTCAAAGGATCATTTCTACCTGCTTGGAAACCATTATTACTATTTACAAGCAACACTTTTTCTAGTGAAGAAACCAGCATTAAGAAAAAGTTCTTGGGGAAAACTGGCCTGGCCAGTAAATAAATGGATTTCTGTTGAGCTGTTAAAATTCAGCCTAGAGTCATCTGCTGCCCTACGACTCTGGGCAACCCTCTGCCTTTCTGAGCTTCAGCTTCCCCTTAGGTGAAAAGGGAAGCAATGGTACTTCTCTGTTTGGGTTGCTTGGAAGGTACAAAATCTTAGCTCATAAAAAATTCCTAGTATCATCGTAGCATATATATATGCTTAATACTTATTAGTTCCTCTCTTTAAAAGTACATTTTTTGGAGTTTAGTGGGAATCTTGAGCTCCTGAGAGAAAAGGCATTTCTAGTTTTAGATTATTATATATTTTGCCATATATAATGCACACTTTTTCTCCAAATTTTTTAGGGAAAATATGAATGCACATTATACATGGGTACTACTAATTCCATATCTATATAAATCTTTTTAATTCTTTTTAAAATTTCTTGTACCTTGTATCATTCTTGTGTTTTATAATTATTTGTTACATAAAATTTCTTGTACTTTAATATGTTCAAAAATAAATGCTAAAATTCCTTTATAATATAAAAACCAAGTGCCTAATATAAATTAAAAAATGAATTAAATATTAAAATGAAAGTCTTTTTCCTGGAAGTTTGGCCTAAAATCATGGGTGCACATTATACATGGCAAAATACAGTAACTTGTTGGAGGGAAGTAAGATGGGTCCAGAGGAAAATCAGCAATGCAACATGGAGAGACTGGTGCTCCAAGCTCAGCACCATCACTGGCTATGTGTTATCAAGTCAATAAATTAGCAAACTTCTCTGGGTCTTACTTTTCTAACCTGTTGAACAAGAGATTTGAACCAGTGATCTCTGATTCCTTCAGCTTCCATCATTCCACAGGGAAGTTATGTCTGCTGAGTAAAGACAAAGCCTTAATCTCCTATAGAGGCCCCTGTCTGCCCACAGGCCCAGCCATTGCTCACAGTCTTACAAGCAAAGCTTACAGCTGCATTCTGCCCTTCCCAACATGTGGGAACCTCCAAAGGTTTCTTTGACCTTTTGTCCTCTGGGTGATCTGCTGGTGCCCAGCTCTGACTAGCAGATTAAACTCCAACAGTATCAACCTAAAGCTTTCACCGAAGACGCATTGTAACACCCCTGGTGCTTTCTGCGGGATGGTGTCCAGGGAGAGAAACTACCATCTGTCACCAATCACAAGTGCATCTTTTTTTCCTTCACAAAATAGCATCTCCAAAATTGTAATGTGTCTTTCTTTTAATATTTATGGAGCACTTAATAGGCTATGTCCTTTGCATTCATTATATCTCCTTAAAGCCTTAAAGCAGGTCTGAGGCACTATTATTCTCCTTTTGTAGATGGGAAAATAAAGTTTGGAGAGACTGACTGCACTACCTAAGGTAACACAGCTAGTGTGCTCAGTGAGAAGTATGCTTTCCTGCCAGGATCAGGAAGGAATATGATGGGCAGGACAGCCAAAAAGAAAAAGAAAATGAGCAGTAAAATGTCCCCAGCTTTCTCACCTGCCCACCAAACTTTACACAAAGGCATTGGGGATGAAGGGCCAATTCCTGTCTCTGCATTAGCCCGACTGCCAAGTGGTTCTGAAAGCCCTTTTGGACCACTCAGCCCCTTTGAACTGTGGAGCTAGGATCCAAGAGAGGGCACTGACCAGACTGAAGAAGAGACTTTTCTGGAGCAGTTCTCCACAAACACTGTCTTTCTCTTTGCCTTGATCAAGCAACTCCTAAAGTCCTGTCTTCTTTATTAAACTATCTACCAGTTTTTGTTGTCTCACTCTGATCCCTTTATGGTGACAAAGTATGTCCTTAATCCTCTACATAATGTGATCTCTACCCTTGGTGACAGAGTACTGGCTTCTAAGGCAGGCAGGTCCGGCATAGAGTCTTCCTTTTACCTTTTCAGTAGCTGTGGCCTTGGATAACCTCTGTCAAATCTTAGTTTCTTCCTCAGTAATAGAGAAATAACAATACCTGCCTTGTTGTGGTGGGGACTCAGGGGATGGTCTCTGTAAAGAGTTCAGAGGTGTCTGACCCACAGAGAGTATGTGATAAAAATTACTACTAACACACAGCAAACCTATGTTTGCCCAGTGAACTCCAGTGTCCTTTTCAAGGCTCACATCAAGTTCATTTCTTTGAAGGCTTCCTGATTTCCCTAACAGGGTTCATTACTTCATATCAGTGACACCTGAAGCCCTCAGACACAATTCAGTTTGAGAGCTGACCAAAGAGATTATGAGCTCCTTGAGGGCAGTAAATATACGAATATACATATACACTTGAGCAGCTTTTAGCTTACAGAAAAATTAATCAGAAAGTACAGAGAGTCCCCACACAGTCCCTTACTGCTCCCCTCACATGTCCCTTATTGGCATCTTCCATCGGTGTGGCCCATTTGTTTACAAGTGATGAGCTAATAGTGATTCATTATTATTAACTAAACTCTAGAATTTACACATTAGGGCTCACTTTTGGCTTTATAGTGCTGGGTGGGTTTTGACAAATGCAGGATGTCATATACCCAGCACCACAAGTATCACAGAGTAGTTTCACTGCCCTAAAATTCCCTGTGCACCACCTGTTCGTCCCTCCTGCTCCTGTACCCCTGGCAACCACTGGACTTTCTACCATTTCCATAGTTTTGCCTTTTCCAGAATGTCATAGAGGTGGAATTACACAGTATGTAGCTTTAGGTAGCGCAAATCCTTCATAGCTGGTGGCACCCTAAGACTTCAGACACACATTTGTTCTAGCACTAATCAAAGAATTTATGACCTCCTTAAGGGCAGTGATATTTTTTTATTTTACATTATGTATTTACTTCAGACGTTTCCACAATACCAAGTATATAGTAGGAACTAAGAATTCGATAAAATAATAATAGTGGTAGTCATAATACACCACTACTTACTATTGTTATGCTTTAAAGTATACTACAAACATGAAGAATGGAATTGAAAAAAGCAGTACCTAAAATCAGAGATCTGACAGTCTAGGCAGGCCGCCAGGTTTTTTTGGCTGATTTTTAAAGGTCTTATTAAAACAATAATTCCATTCAACTCTAAAATTCTAAGCAAACTCTTAATAACCACCATAGCCCACAACTATAATTTAAGATGAACCGCGTGACCAGTTTTGAATTTCAGCTCTGACCAAACTCTTTCATTTTAAAGCCTAAGTTAATTCTTTTTTCCCCACTGACTTTAAAAGTGCTAGAGAACAGATGGGAGAGAACAAGATGATTCACTGTTTACTTGTAAGTAGCCTTTGAATAATGAGGAACAAGTTGAGGAGATAGTTATAGAAAATCTTAAAACAGAGGGTTACTTCATAGATCAGAATGTTAACTAAGGACTATTTAGAGCAAACCTCTGGACTTGAGTAGAGAGGGAGGATAAAGAAGTGAATGTGCCAGGGAAATGAACTATAATAATAATGGAATCATGTTCCTCGATGTATAGGAAATCTTTACATCGAGGAATGGCAAAGTCTTACACTGACTAAAGTCAATTAGAGTAGTCCTGAGAAAGTCAAGGGTTCTAGCACTTGCTCAGACACACTGCATTGTTTGAGAAATAGAAACTGTTTCCTGAACATTTTCCAGAATTAGACTGGTAATGTTTACAAGTAATAAAATGGAAATGGCACATCATCCTTATGACAGGTACCATTCTCTGAGCCAAGGTGTACTTTGTTTGGGTTTCATGTACATTCTTTCATTTGATCTACAAAATGAGAGCAAAGATTTTGGTATCAGACACAGCTGAATCTGAATCCACCCCTGCCACTTAGTAGCTGAGTCATTTAAAAGCAAGTTACTTTATATCTCTGAGCCTCAGATATTTTTAAAATTGAGGTATAACTTAGATACTATAGATAAATCTTACATGTCAGCTGGATGAGTGTGTTCGTGTGTGTCGCACAGACCCTAAGGTGATCCACGACGACGCCTGCCTTGATGTCTGCGTCTTCACGCATGCTACTCTGCTGAGTACAGACAGAATCTGGGATTTCCACCTAACCAACAGAATATGATAAAGGTGAGAAGATGTCACGCCTGTGATCGTTATATTATATGCAGACTAAAGATTGTTTCGCTATAATATAATAACACTGTTATGTTAGCAAACTGGAGGGAGAGCCTCCAGCTGCTGGACTGATGAAGTGGCCACCTCAGAGAAACCTGCGTGGCAAGGTGCTGTCAGCAGCCTCTAGGACATGGGGTGGCCTCCAGCCACAGCCATCAAAAAGTTGGGGCTCTCAGTCCTACAGCAACAAGGAAATCGGTTCTGCCAACAACCTGAATTCCCCCAGGACAGGACTGAGATCATTCATTATTTTAGCCTGAGGACCTTGCCCAGGTGACTGTCTAATATAAGCTTGATAAATGAACAAGGTGTGTATAAAAACATAGTGCTGGTGAGTGACACAGAGAGACATCTGGCACCGCACAATTTTGAAAAGGCCCTGGTACTCGTCTGTGAGAGACACAGCTGTGGGACGGTGTGCTGTGAGCCCAGATGCTGGTCACCTGAGGAGATCGCAGGGGGAGATGTGACTGGGACTTGAGTGGCTGGAGCACTTTCATGAATTTGTCTCATAATAGAGACAGAGCTCCCACTAGGCAGACTGCTACGGATGTGAAAGTGGCATGGACTCGGCCCTCCCTTGTGGGGCTCAGGGGCCAGGGGAGGCCGTGGAGGGGGTCATTACATAAGACGTGACAGGTGCTGTTGAGGGGATATGGGCACAGAGAGGCGCTGGGGACAGCAGATGAGTCCTAACCACCTGCTCGCCTGGGACCCACAGCGTCTGGTGTGCCGCTGACAGCAGGCATGGCTCTTTGCTGGTGTTCGCTACTTCTGACAGGTCTCTCCAAGGTTACGGAACCGCGCATTCAGGAGAACTGCACCGAGTCTCTCCAGCAGCGCACTGTCCTCTTCCTGGGCCGTGCACGACAGCAGCCCATCATTATCAGTGGAAGTAGTTGAACATATATAATGCTGAGTACTGTAAAAAGTATATGGATAGGAAAAACTGTAATACCTATTCATGCCTGTTTGATAGCTAATATGTGCCAGGTTGCGTATTAAACATTTACATGTTTTTATTCATTTAGTTTTCTGCTGATTGTCCCATTTTACAAATGAGGAAACTAAAGCCTCTTACCCACAGCTAGGGCTTGAACTGACCCCGGAGCTCCAGACCCCACCCTCTCACAACAATGTGCCATCTAGGAAGTGAAACAGAATAAAAAACACAGAATCAGAGGTTAAGTACAAAAAAAACTGCCAAAGGAAATTGGATGCTTAATAGACAATCAGAAACACAAATATCTGATGCCCACTTAAGAATAAATTAGGAGAGGCCCTGGCTGCTGTGGCTCAGTGGACTGAATGCCAGCCTGTAAACCAAAGGTTGCTGGTTCAATTCTCGGTCAGGGCACAATGCCCGGGTGGCAAGCCAGGTCCCCAGTTGGAGGGCTGCGAGAAGCAACTGGTTGATGTATCTCTCACCCATCAATGTTTCTCTCCCTCTCCTTCTCCCTCCTTTCCTGTCTCTCTAAAAATAAATAAATAAAATCTCTTTAAAGAATAAATAAATAGAAAGTACATGGAAGTTTGTGAGGAGACATCAGGCATAGTAATAATAACAGACACATGAAATCATTAATAAAGCTTTGGAATAATCTGGGATTGTACACATATGTATGCACAACTGGAAACACAGATTATGAAACTTTGACAGAGATAGAACTTTCAGCTATAAACATGGATATTTTCATTCTTTCTGAATAAGCTGGTTGTGAAAGATTAAATATTTTTATGTTACTACCATTATTGTTGTCTAGTGCATGATAACTATTTGTGTATTTCATTTCATTGTTAAAACCACCCTAGGCCCTTAGCTGGGTAGTTCAGCTGGTTAGAGTGTCATCCTGATATGCCAAGGTTGTGGGTTCAACCCCCAGTCAGGGCATATACAAGAATCAACCAATAAATGTACAAATAATTGGAATAACAAATCAATGTATCTCTCTTTCTCTAAAATCAATAAATAAAATGTTTAGTAAACTCTCACCTTAAGGAGAGTTTAGCATTATCTCCATTTTGTAAATGGGGAAACTGAGGCACAGAGACCTTAAATAAATGACCCCAGGTCCTCAGCTACATGTATTTGGCAGAACTGGGATTCAGGGATTCAAATCAAGGTTCATTTGGCTTTCGAAGGCCCAGTGTGCGCCCAGTATGGAGTTGTCACAGCTCTTTCCTGGGGGAGGACCATCACATTCACAGCACAGATACTGCTGTGCTGGACTGGAAACACCCAGATCTGCAGGTGTGGCTTGGCTTTCATTTCCAGAACTGTGTGACTTGGGACAAGTTTCTTAATCTGTGTGAATGTTCTCATTCTGTAACATGATGAGAATTGTATCTCTTACCAGGATTATTGACAGAAAGAATTAAAATAAGTGAAGGTCTACTGGGTTGGGGGCCAGGTCCCCAGTGTGGGGGCACATGCGAGGCAACCACACATTGATGTTTCTCTCCCTCCCTTCCTCTCCCTCTCTTCCACTCTCTCTAAAAATAAATAAATAACATCTAAAAAGAAAAAGAAAAATAATGAGTAAAGGTTTAGACAGGAACTTACCAACACTTTAGTGTGTGTGTCTGGGGATGAGTTTGGTGCCCAGTTGTTTGGACTAACACAAGTCTAGATGCTCCCGTGAAGATGTTTTTTGGATGAAATCAACATTGAAATTGTTGGACTTTCAGTAAAGCAGATTACCCTCCATAATTGGGTGGCCTCATCCAACCAATTGAAGGTTTTAAGACAAAGATTAAGACATGCTAGGAGTGTGGGGCACCCTTGGGACAATCTCCAGTTCCTGAGCAGGTGATGGTGGAAAGTTAACTCCATCAGAATCTATTTAGAGTTTAACAGTAGCCAAATTTGTACACAAAATTCTCATTGACTGAAAAGGAAGGTCCAGGGTCAGAAGACAGGTGAAATGTAAGAATGTTTCTCAAATTTCTTACCACAACCCACCATCAGAATCGTTTTACACTATAATGCAGTAGATACATCCATGAACATAGACACATGGAGAAAATATTTGCAATCAATGCTGACCCTAAGCACATGTAATGCATCCTGATATCCTCTATTCTGTCTATACTGTAATAAGTTCTAGTGGACTAACTGATGGGACCCCGCAGTTGGGAAAACACCACAGTGATCAGTAATGTGAAAACTATAGCAGTGAGATGATAAACCGGGCAGAGACGTGACATCCCTTCTCTCCTTTCCTCCTTCCTCCTCTCTTTTGCCCCACTCCCTTCCTCCTCTAGTGCAAAAGCAGTGCGTTTCAGCTAGCTATTCTCCTGTGCCTGCCTTCCAAACAAACAGATGCCACTTCCCTTTTGCTGGTAAATTCTAATAGAAACTTTAAGCTATGGAAAATTTTATTGATACAATATCACTGACATTTTATGTTTTATGTTATCATATATCTGAAAAAATCAAAAGGGGGCTCTTTTTTCTTCTGTTTTAATATTTCCTTACCAGAGACAGCCCGAGAACTCAGCTCTGGCAATTGCTCAGGCCTAACTATGCTGAGGACTACATGCTAACATCCTGACTACATGTGGGTCTCTGAGCCTATTCTCAGCCACAAATAGTTTTATTGAGTGGTTAAATATAATATTCAAATTTTCATTCTACTGCTTGTTTGTTTGTGGACTGAGTTTACATTCTCTGAGGCTGGTCTCCATCACTGAGTCATAGGCCTCTCTGTGGCACGCTGAGAAGAGCCTTTCTCTGCCAGTAGAAATGCTCACGGAAATCCTGTGACCTTCTGTCCCTCAACCCCACCACTCCCAGGCATCCTCACACTTTCCAAATATCTCTGTACACACACTTATGCTAGAATAGAATGCTCGTGTTGATGGCTTTTGCTTATCTAGTTTGTTTGGTCAATCAAGCCTTGTGTGGGATGTAAACAATTGTAGATGCAAGAGAACGGTCCAGCCAGTTGCTTGCAGAGCTCCAATCCAACCAAGTTCCCACTCTGATTTTTAGCCTCTGCTCAGTCCTATTACAAATGATGGCATTTGAACTCCTGTGAAGAGTAGACTAGGTGTTTGGATTTAGACCAGGTACCCCATGTCAGGTACCCCTCCAGGAACCCTGGCAGACAGAGTTAACTGAGGAGAACACTGGGCTTGGTTGAATTTCTAAGATTGCCAAGGTAGTTAGGTAGTACAGCAAACAGCTGGCCTCCAGCTTATTTCCTTTCAATTCTGTGGGCATTTCTGCTGTGATGTGATGCATGCATGCATTTCTAAACACACATGCACCCCTCTCTCAATCTGTAAAACTGCGCACTAAAGATAGCAGGGTTCATGGGAGAGGAAGGGCTCAGGCAGACCACTCAAACCCTTACAACTTTGTCACCAGACACCTAATGAAATAATAATAATCTTAACAAAAAGGTTTACACAGTGAAAAAGGCATGTTAGATTCCCAGTAAAAAAAATACAACAGCAAATATGGGTCTTTATCTTTTAAAAAGGAGGGAGTGTAACGTACAGATTTGAACAGATGTTTTACACCTGTGTTCACAGCCGCACTATTCACAATAACCAAAAGGTGGAGGCAACTCATGTGCCCACTGATGGATAAATGGATGAGCAAAATGTGGTATATCTGTACAATGGGATATTATTCAGCCATAAAAAAGAAGGAAATTCTGGTAAGTGTGACGACATGGATGAAAATTGAGGACATTATTGCAAAATGAAGGCAGACACAGAAAAACAAATATGAGGGGGGACCCCAAAAATACCGGAATTATCTTCTGGAGGGTGGGCTCCTGGTAGTACAGACTTCTCTCACTAGGTGAGTGTTCTAGGAACCCATCTGTATCAGGGTACCAGCTGGCATTGTGAGATTCTGCATTCAGCTTCACTGAGCTTTTTTTAAAGAGTCTTTCAGTGCATTTGCCCATTTTACAATGGTTGATTTATGAGCACATCTGGCCACACCACGCTGAGTGTTTAGCAGTTTTTGACTAAAAACAACATGACCCTCATGCCCCATCCTCCCTATTCACCCAATCTCGCCTGAGCAACTTTTTTACTTTTTTTGTTTGTTTGTTTCCCCAGTGGAAAAAAAGTCCTCCAAGGGAAATGTTTTGCCAGTATGGAAGAGGTGAAACAAAAAATGGCAGAAGCATCATCTAAATCAAAAGACATCAAAAAAACATCAAAATCAACTAGTTCAAAAACTGTTTTGAGCAGTGGAAAAAACATCTCCATAGTTGTATTGCATCAAATGGAGAGTACTTTGAAGGTGATTAAAGTTTAAACATGTAAGAATAAATACACAATTTTTTTATAAATAAATTCAGCTTTTTTGGGTTCCCCCACATATTGTATGATTTTACTAACATGCAATAGAGTAGCCCAAATCATGGAGACAGAAAGTAGAATGGTGGGTGCCAGGGAATGGAAGGAAGGAAGGGTGAGGGGTAGTGTTTAATGGGTGCAGTGTTACTTTTGCAAGGTTAAACGTGTTCTGGAGATGGTGGTGGTGATGGTTGCACAACAATGTGAATGTACTCAATGCCATTGAACTGTACACTTGAAAATGGTTAAGATGGGAAATCTTACATTCTATGTATTTCATGACAAATTAAAAACATAAAGGGGTGGGTAGCTTCATGGAAGGGGTTGAAGGGTTGACCCTGATGAGTTATAGGACAAGGGCAAGATGCACACACTGAGCAAACTGAGCGCAGAGGCACAAAGTGGGTGAAGGAAGCTTGGGAACAGGGTGTGGCTCTGGCTGTACTGCTTTACCTGAAGCACCAAACACTAGACTTACCAGGGGGATCACTTCCTAAGTTATACAAATATCTAACCACTATGCTGTACACCTGAAACTAATATAATATTGAATCTTGACTGTAACTGAAAAACAAAAATAAATAAAATAATTCCAAAATAAAAATTTATTTTAAAACAAAACAAAACACTAACATGTGGGGATCTTCACAAATCAGTGCAACTATCACATAGTATTGATAACCTCCCCTATCTGCCAGTGGCACCGAGCTAAACCACTTTACAGAAACTCAACCTTCAGCAAATCAGACTGTCATGCCCAAGGTACTCCAAAGTGTTGTCATGTCACTTCTTTCTACCTTCACTGCCTCTGTTCTGCCTAAATTACTG
Source organism: Anoura caudifer (assembly GCA_004027475.1). Lineage (NCBI taxonomy): Eukaryota > Metazoa > Chordata > Mammalia > Chiroptera > Phyllostomidae > Anoura > Anoura caudifer. The sequence goes on along the minus strand of PVKU01001677.1, from coordinate 240,919 downwards.
GAAATGATACACAGCAAGGCATCACCCCCCACCCCCAGGCCAATTAATCAGACTACTCTTCTTGAAATACAGTTTTTATTATATGTGGAGAGACATTCTACACTTACTGGTAAAAATGTTATCTTATTTATCAGATATCCTCTTCCATCTATGAAGAAAAAAAGAGGCTACCTTGGTCAGCTTAATAAACTCAACACCTAAATGTGACTGATCACATGGGATGTTTTGATCATAAAAATATTTCTAATTGACTTCCTGCCAAGATGGAGGCATAGGTGGATACACTGTGCCTCCTTGCACAACCAAAATTAAGGACAACAAGGATTTAGAAATAAGAAAACAACCAGAATTGAGAGAAAATTGAACTGTATGGAGGTCCGAAAACCATTCATCCATTCATCCAGACCGGTAAGAGGGGCAGAGTCGCAGCAGGAGGAAGCAGAGGTTGGGACCCAGGTGCGCAGGCGGTGGCTGGTGGGCCTCAGGCACAAGGCAGCTGGCTGACCATGCGGTCCACATTCATGCACAGATAATCCAGGCGAAAACGGGAAACAAGACAGAACTCGCTACCCAGGGCCCCAGCACTAGGAAATAAAACCTAAAAACACCAAGACCCTGCCCCCACATACAGTGTCACAACCCAGCAACTGGAGGGCCCTGCCCGGGGGAACACCTGAGGCTCCGCCCCTCATACATAACAGCTGCAAACAGACCCCCCCCCCCCAAAAAAAATGGCTCAAATGGGAGAACAGATCAAAGCCCCAGAACCAATTCATCTAAGTGATGAAGAGATAGCTAACCTATCAGCTACACAGTTCAAAGCACTGGTCATCAGGATGCTCACAGAATTGGTTGATTTTGGTCGCAAATTAGAGGAACAAATGAAAGCTACACTAAGTGAAATGAAGGAAAATGCACAGGGAACTAATAGTGATGGGAGGAAAAATGGGACTCAAATCAATGGAGTGGACCAGAAGGAAGAAAGAAACAACCAAACAGAAAACAAGGAAGAAACAAGAATTCAAAAAAATGAGGAGAGGCTTAGGAACCTCCAGGACATCTTTAAACGTCCCAATATCTGAATTATAGGGGTACCAGAAGGGGAAAAAGAAGAGCAACAAGTGGAAAACTTATTTGAACAAATAATAAAGGAGAACTTCCCCAATCTGGCAAAGAAAATAGACTTCCAGGAAGTCCAGGAAGCTCAGAGAGTCCCAAAGAAGGTGGACCCAAGGAGGAACACACCAAGGCACATTATAATTATGTTACTCAAGATTAAAATGAAGGAGAGAATTCTAGAAGCATCAAGAGATAAGGGGATAGTCACCTACAAAGGAGTGCCCATCAGACTGTGAGCTGATTTCTCAAAAGAAACCTTACAGGCAAGAAGGGGCTGGAAAGAAGTATTCCAAGTCATGAAAGGCAAGGACCTACATCCAAGATTGCTCTATCCAGCAAAGCTATCATTTAGAATGGAAGGGCAGATAAAGTGCTTCTCAGATAAGGTCAAGTTAAAGGAGTTCATCATCACCAAGCCCCTATTATATGAAATGTTAAAGGCACTTATCTAAGAAAAAGATAAAAAATATGACAGTAAAAAGACAGCAAACTCACAGATATTAACAACCACACCCAAAACAAAAGCAAACTAAACAAACAGCTGGAACAGAAACAGAAACACAGAAATGGAGGTCACATGGAGGGTTAGGAACAGGGGAGTGGGGGGAGGAAAGAGGGGGAAAAGGTACAGAGAACAAGTAGCATAGATGGTGGGTAGAAAATAGATGGTGGGTAGAAAATAGATAGGGGGAGGGCAAGAATAGTGTGGGAAATGTAGAAGCTAAAGAACTTATGACACATGGACATGAACTAAAGGAGGGAAATGTGGGTGAGAGGGGGTGTGCAGGGTGGAGGGGTATGATGGGGGAGAAATGGGACAACTGTAATAGCATAATCAATAAAATAAAATAAAAAAAGAAAAAATATTTCTAATTGAATAAGTTATACTGGGAAGTCATGTTCTGGGCCTATACAATATAATAGATTAATCTTGACTTTGAGCAAGCCCTGTCCATTGTTTTTGTGCATCTAGAATAACATACTTAAAACATCAGAATTAATTCTTCTCCAGACATCCAAAGAGAAACACCTGGTATGGGGTGAGACAGCCCCAACATTCCTCATTATTATCTCTTACCTGCATACCTCTGTAAGCCATGTATGTTCACTGTTAACTATCTTGCAACCACAAGTGTGAAAGGAGTGTCTCTCCATTTGACTTTACATCCAATCCCAGAGATTTCCCTGCTTTGCCTTCTCCTACTCCCTTAATCTGCCACCAGGGGATTTCACATAACCTTCCTTCCCCCTCCTTCCTTGATTCTAATGTATAAAATGAATTGCAAAACTCTTATTTTCTCAATCAATTGAGATTTTGCCTCCAGGACTGGGCCCAAACCTTGGCTCAAGTAAACCCTTTAAACCTTTCTTACATTTGGAATTTCTTTCTTCCATACACACCTATACGGGCTTGTGCTCAGTGTTCTGAGCCGTGGAAAAGAGTAAACTCACCCGGAGGTCTATTGGGAAAGAATCTGTTGACACAAATCAAGACTCACCAAAAGGCTTCTTTCTCTTTATTTCCATGTGGAATGCAGTTTTAGTAGGAAGAGAACATTTTATGTCTGAGTAAGGTCTCTTAAAGGGGGAACTTGCACAAATGTTTTCACAATTAGGGGAAGGGTTAAACAAATGTTACCTCATCCGTGGGATGTGATGTTCCACAGAGTAGATGGCATGTAAGACTGTACAGCATAGAGCCAACCACAGTGGAAAATGCTTCAGATATAAGAGGATATGCTAACTGAATGCATAACACAATCATGACATTTTAAAAACACCTATGGGCACCCTGGCCAATTTTGCTTTTGGTTGGAGTATCATCCTATAACCAAAAAGGTTGCAAGTTCAGTCCCTGGTCAGGGCACATACCTAGGTTGTGGGAACAATCCCCTGTCCAGGTATGTAGGGGAGGCAACCAATTGATATTTCTCATATCAATGTTTCTCTCTATCCCTTTCTCTCTTCCTTCCCCTTTCTCTAAAAGAAATAGAAAAAAAAAAAAGTTCTCGGATGAGGATAAAAAAAAAAAAAAAAAAAAACTACAGGCAAGTAAGAAAATTATCAGTGACAAAAATTTCTGTACACTTCCTGTAATGATATCCTCTAAAAAACATTTTCGAGGTTATTTAGAGCCTACATTCCTCTATGTTAACTATCACAGCAGTTTCTATGCTATTTCTTATCTTATTAAGGCTACACAGATGAGGCTCTAGACTACATAGTTATGTATCTCCTTAGAAGCAGTTCAGTTCCTATCTCTAAATTAAAACCAATGGATTTCCTATAAACTTGTATAGGAGACCATTCTGCGTGGCATGGGCCCCGCTCCCGCTCAGAAAGGCCAATGGAAAACAAGGTCCAGTACACAGGAACCACACCCATGGATAGTTTCTTCTCAGGCCTGCATTGTACCTAGGCTGCTTTGAGACTTGCTTTGCTAAAACTCCCTCACCTTGAATTGAGGTAGCAAACGTTTATTGCATATCTTTAAAGTAACTTCCTAAAATCTATGCTAAGCCTTCCAAGGATGAGTGTAAACAGTTCAACCACTTTTCCCTTTGTATTTGCAAATATCCTTTTTCTATGATGTAATGAGCAACATCCTCTCCTTTGTTTTCTGTAAAAGGTAACCAGCTAAAGGAAACCTGTGCATAGTAAATGAGGACCATCCTCAATGTAATGTGCCCAGAAAAGCAATGAAAACCTGTCAAGACAACAGTCGGGGTGCTCTCCTGTTGAGGGAGTGGCCGTGCTATCCCTTTTCCTCCACAGGACTTGGTAGTTCATGTGAATTTGCCTCGTCTCATCCACAGCACCGGGGACACTGCTTGCCCGTGTCCTCATCAGCTGGTGCGCAGAATAGGGACCCAGGGCTATGAGCCGTCATTGTGGACAACACGCCAACTTGGTTGGAGTATATACGCATCAGCCCAGGTAAGGGCCAATGACACCAAGTGCTTTTAGGTTAGGTCATAGGGTGTGTTAGATATCAGAGGAAAAGTGGTTGAACTGGTTACACTCATCCTTGGAAGGTTTAGCATAGATTTTAGGAAGTTACTTTAAAGATATGCAGTAAATGTTTGCTGCCTCAATTCAAGGTGAGGGAGTTTTAGCAATAAGCAAGTCTCAAATCAGCCTAGGTACAATGCAGACCTGGTTCCCCATGGGAGAACCTATCTGTGGGCCTGGGTTCTGTGTGCCAGACCTCGCTTTCCACTGGCCTTTCTGAGTGGGAGCTGAGCCCACGCCATGCGGACTGGTCTCCTATAGACTTGCCCACACAGAAGCCATGAACAGTCACAGAGATGCTTGGTGACCATGAAGATGAGGGGAGTTGGCTCAATCAGATGATTAACTGTGTCAGGTTTAAACAGCCTGATGCTCCATTCCACAAGAGGAACTGCCTTGCCTCTGGGGCTGGAATATTCATACTTAATTGGCTGTAATCCCTGGCAATCATTTTTTAATTAGCATAGGCTTTGTGAGTCTGCTCAGGATACCTAAAGTCTGCTCCCTCTATCTTAAACAGAAGGAGGATAGTTGCTGCCTTTAACACCATTTCCCCTTGTGTCATCTTCCTGTCCAATCAGCCCAGGTTCCCAAATCCATTTTCTCCTTAGCTTTCAAGGCTCTCCAGAAAGTGAGCCTGCACAGCCTGTCCAGTCAAAGTGTCTTGTCCTCCCCCTACCCAGCTTCCAGCAGACCAGGCCTCATATTTGAGGGCTGTGACTTTTTGGGGGGTGATTGTCTACCTTCTTCCTCCCATCTGCATAGCCTCCTCCTCCCCCTGCCAACATAAAGACTTCTCCTCCAAGACCCAGCTAGTGTTCTTGCTTTCCCAAAGTCTTGGCCAGTGCCGTCTAGGAGGACTTTCCCTTCTCAGTCTTTTTTGCTTCCTCCTAGCCAGCACCACCACCTTGGCATCGAGCCATCCGCTGTGTTTTGTTCATGCATGCTTCTCTCCACCTGGACCAGGAGTGAGGCCTTCCTGCCCTGGACAAAGAGCTTCTGGAAATATGGATTAAATCATCTATATCTACTCTCATTGAGTTACTTCCTTTTCTTTTCTTTTTCATTCTTGTGTGTGTGTCATATAACAGGCAACGGCATATTCTGTTGGTCTTTAAAAGCACTCAGTACTCTAATGCCTTTTCCCTCAGCATACACTGGCTTTCTATTTGCTTTCTACCAGACGGCCCCTCCCTGAAGTCTAACAAATCTCATCCTAGCTACTAATCCTTCATCTCTAATCTGTAAATTGAAAACTGTAAGGGAAAGTATCTACTAGTCTTCCTCTGCTCCTAGCTCAAATATAGTTCCCTAAATGCCTTTGGTCAGGTGCCAACCTCCACCCTCTGACTCTTCTTAGCAAGGCCTGTGATTATTTTCATTACATGTCTAACATTTCACCCAGTGTATGTCTATGTCTTCTGTGTCTTCAAATGAACTGAGGACCCTTAGATTGACACACTAGGAGGGAAGCTACAGTCAGGCTCTGTGGATATAATCTTTTCCTCTGAGGAGACACACTTAAACCTAGTTCAAAGACCCCACCAAGTCAGTGTTTTGCTGGAATTCTCCAGCTATTTTACAGTGCCACAACTGTTATAGAAACAGCCCTAATTGATACCTTTAATAGAAAATATGAAGTTATATCATCACCTGCTATCCAGTTAGTTGATATTTTGTGGCCATAGTAACAAATCAAATTATTAACACAGTAGAAGACTGTAATTATACATTTTAACATTTTAGTATGCATTTATACATTGACACGTTTTAATCAAGTAACCAATCCATGCCTTTCTACATTCTCTCTTCCTGACATCACCAGCACCCAAATTATAAATGACACCAGTATTGCCAGGGAGTTGAGAAGAAGGTGGTTTGAACAAGTTTCTTTGACTTGCCTGGTTCAGAATCATGGCTCATTGTGGTGAATTGCTGCAGCCTTTCATCCTGCCTATGTTCACAATGCCCCTTTCCTCTCTCCTTTCTTTCCCCTCATCCCTACTGCAGCAACCTTCATTTCCTCATCTTCCATAAGTTGAGAGGTCTACTAAAATCTTAGTCCAAGTTTGGGGAGAAATGGAGGACTTTGGGAGAGGGATCAGCACTGTGAGTCTGAGGGAGAGCTCAGGGCAGGGGAAGACAAAGGCAAAGGGGTGGAGAGCCAGGTGGGAGCAGAAGTCAGCTCACCATTCCACGTTTTAACACTGATGCCACAGGGATCCAGAATCAGAATCTCTGCAGGTCTTCATTCTGGGGCTGTGGAACAGAAGTAGGCTGGCGTGCTGCAACCAGGAGGGAACTGAGGGGCAGGATCCAGCAGCCTGCAGGGACCAAGAACCTCTGAGAGAGCTCTGCAGACCACCAGCCTGGCACCTTCCAGCACAATGTCACTTCCGGAACAAAGAGCTCTGTCTCTCTGAACTCCAACACTTCTTAAACATGATGCCTCTCATGTAACAGCCAGCATTGTTCCTGGGATGCAGTGCTGAGTGATATTAGTCCCCTCTCTTTCCACTTGTCTTTTTGGCAAAGGATGTAGAGCTTCTAAGCATTTTTTTTTTATCCATCTATTTGATGTGGGGAGACTAAGTGGAAGGAAGGTGAGTACTTGTTCTTCATTTTAGTGTAAAGTCCATAAAGTGTATGAGGTGTGTGGTAAAGTGGATCATGGAATCAGATAGGTCTGGGCTTAGATCCTGCCAGTGTGACCAGAGGCAGACTTGCACCCTCTCTAGGAACTGCATTCTTACTCTGCAAAGCGTGGGTAATAATAACCACCTCACAAGGTTAGGTAGTGGTGGGATCACCTGAGATAGGGATACACAAGGCCTGAGAGTCAGTGGGAAATTCCCCTGCCCCTCACATGCTCAGGGCCTACTCTGGCCAACCCTGGCCCAGGTGCTTCTCAATGACATGACCTCATCTAATTTCTGTGCAACCACACAAAGTAGGTATGATCACTTTCATCTTACAGACAAGGAAATCAGATAAATAACTCACTAAGGACATCTGGCCAGAGAGCAAACTGTGGAAGTGCCACATTTCTGGCCCTATCTCAAGCCCTTTCTCCTGTTTAGGGAGCCATTCTCAGAACCTCTGGAACTGTCCCACTGCAAGTCACCAGAAAATTGCTGAAAAGAGTTAACCCCCAGTGTTAGGTGTTCTCTGCTTTCATTTGTAGGGTGTCTGAGTTAAGTAACATCCCCAAGCTCAGGTAATGCATCTCTCTTTATCACTGACCTCAGAGTCCTAAAGCCTGGGAAGAAAGACCACAGCTTAGAAAACAGTGAGTTTTTAAGTTTAGAAAACACATTGTTCTTTTCTGCCTTGAGTCATTCTTGTTTAAAGAACAGGATCAATTGATTCAAAACTGATCCACATGAATGATGTGATGCCAGTATTTGAGGACTTTTACCAGCACCGGACTTTTGGTGCCCTCCGTTCCCACTGCACTCCAGCTGCCACTGAGGATTTTTTTTTTTTTTTAATTGGAAACAATGGAGAGAGGAAAAAAGAGAAAGAAGAAAAGGGAAGGCAGAGGGGAGGACTCTCATAGATCTCATAGATGTCACTCCCAGATCTCTGGGCTCTTGAACTGGCCTTAAACACTAAGAACTTTCTAGACATTCTACTGCAGGCACCTGGAGGTATTCTATGGTTTGGAATGGGCCAGAATGCCAGGAAGAGAGCCCCCTGGAAATAGCCCTTGTCCAATGACAGGCAAGACTGCAGAAGAAGTACCCCAGTCTTCCTCCTCCCTTCCTGTGTCTCCTGCCTGCTCTCCCACCTGTGCCTCCTGGGCTCACATTCCAAATGAATGACCAAGACTCAAATCATTGTCTCAGGACCAGCTTCTGGATGAATCCAACCTAAGAAACAGCTTGTAATCAATCAAAGGCAGGGTTGGCCTGGGAGCTGCTTCCGTGGGAAGAGAGGGCCCCTGGCTCACAATGCATCTCTGCTAACAGAATAGAGTAGGACCACCAGCTCAGTCTTTCTCAGATTCCTTGAGGCAGGGAAATGAGTAGTCTTCTAAGGGAACCTTGGACCACGAATCATGATTCTACACTCTCAGTCACTGAGTGAACTCCAAATTCCTGAGAAATACCGAGAACATTAAATGCCAATGAAAGCAAATAAAGTAATAATTATCTGTTAAGAAATAATTCTCAAAACACACAAAAGGTCAGTGTGAAAAAAAATTTTTTTTACATGCACTAAAGAGAACACAATATCTCTTCTGTAGTACTTCCACCCAAAATGTATAACCTTCGTCTAACATGAGAGAAACACTGACAAATGCAAATTGAGGGAGTAGCTAGTGGTGTTCTTTGAAAGCACAAATGTCATGAAAGACAAAGACCGTTTGGAGAAAATAGTTTAATTTGACAACTAAATGCTATGTTGAATCCTGGGCTAGATCCTGAACTTGACAAACGACATGTAGTGGGGGAAATGGTGGATCTGGAACAAGACCTGTAGGTTAGTTAGCATGTAGTATTGTATCAATATTAATGTCCTAGTTTGGATCATTGCACTGTGGTTATTTCATATGTTAACGTTAGGGGAAACTGGTGAAGAATATACAGGAATTCTGTCTATTTTTACAACATTTTTGTAAATCTAAAATTATTTTAAAGTAAAGCACATTCCCTACCAATGATTAACCTGATTGAAGATCATATCAACACTGTAAGTAACAAACTGAAGAAAGCTTGCTTGATTGTTTCTGGTAAAAAAAATGCAAGGACAGGGAAAAGACACTGCCTGGTCTACTTTTTACCATCACCCAAACTGGAACACTCATAGTAGCACAGCAAAGACATGTTTAGCCCATCCTTGGAAAAAACAGTATTTTTAGGGTGTCATTTCTACAAGGTTCACTGAGATGCCTGAGCCAGGTAAACATGTACCGTAGTTTTTAGACTATAAGATGCACTTTTTAAAATCACATTTTGAAGCAAAAAAATGTGGTAAAAAAAGTGCATCTTATGCTTCAAAAAATACAGTAACTACATGAAGACCCAATAGTTCCTTTTCCAGCCTGAGTTAAATGGCAGTTTTGAAGAAAAGGAAAATACCAGACTTGCCCAAAGTGGTGGTTAGCTTGCTCTGAAACAGCACATTATCGCTCTTGAAGTGATACATGAATTACAAAAAAAATGGACAATGTTCACTTAATAATATATCTAGTTCTCTTTTTCGTAGTCATCTGAGGCTTCATAGCTAGTCATATAAAGGCAGCAGCTTTTACAGGTTGGCCTATTTCTTACTTACTTAACAAACATCCATGAAATGCCTCCTGTGTTCCAGGTGCTAGGGTTGCATGGATCAATAGGACTCAGACCATTCCCTCATGAGGTATTCATATTCTAACACACTGCCCCAGTTAATCACGTTATATTGATAGGCTATGATAGATCCACATGCAAAGTGTTTTTGAAACATAGGAGAGAGAAGGGTTAGCTCAAATGGAGAAGTCAAGTAAGGCTTTGAGGAATAAGCAGGAGTTTGTGATAAGTAAATAACTTAAGGGTGTGTAGACTGTGAAATCTTTTAAGTTCAAGAGTTGAGTGTGGCTAGAGTGTATACGGCAGTAGAAAGTGGAAGCAGATTCCAAAGCACTACCACGGCCCAATGTTAAATAGTGACCTTCATTAGGATTCCTCAGGGTACTTAGTGAGTTAATTTTTAAAATATTAATTCTCACTACTCCCTTTTAAGATTTTATGAAACAGATAAGCATTAGTGGTTATAATGTTACAAATGTGGCAGAGGTTTATCCGAGCAGTGAATCCTGGTGCTCACCAATAAAGAGGTTAGAAAATTTACCCAGATTTCGTGGACCCACCCACCTCACTATATTATCATTCTTGGCTATTTTACTTAAGTGGACTGCAGAGATTCATGAATAATTTTAGTCCCGAATGTTTAATAAACTACAGGTAGTTGTTTTAAAAGGACTTATACACAATCAAACTTTTGAATAAGAACATTTGACCTCAGAGGAGAGAGGTTGGCTCTTAATCTAAAGAGCTCTGCTTCTACCTCTGACCCTGTTTGTTTGGGGTTCTGGAATCTGTTACTGAGGGTCCCACTAAATCTCCTGTTTATAAAGGGCTTTGAAGATGAAAACTCCAAAGTTGAATCAATGAGTTTCACTTCCAACATCAATGAGTCTTTTATACTTTGAAAATATCCTCTCTTCCTGTAGGGAGAACAAACTGTGGATTCATTATGCGAGCATCTCAGCATCTGTCAGAGGTCCTGACCTTACCTGAAAATCCAACACAGCATTCAAGGATGACACAGCATTCAAAGGATAGCAAATAACAAAGGAATATAAACTACCTTTAACCTAAACAACTAGGCTTCTGTTTACTAAACATGACATTGCAAAGCCATTTACCCCTACAAATATGCATTTGAGAATGGCAGTAAATAAATTTATTACAGCACTGGCAGGCATAGGTTATTAGAATTGGAAAGGGTCTTAACGGTGATCTATACTCTGCATATTATAAATTCTGGGCCTGGGACAGACATGTCAATTAAGGAGGGTGTTGTAAAGCACACAGCTAAGCAGTGCTGGAACCAGGAAGCCCAGGGTGCCTGACAACATGTAGAATGTGCTCTCTGTCTTATCAGATTGCCAGAGGTTATTTCTGTAGTTCCAGTGGTTAGTAACTAGTATTCTGAAATCTTAATAACTAGTTTATGTGTTTTTAAAGTCCAACTAGTTTAAAATGTGGAGAATATGGTTTTCTGCCGTACCTTGATGTAGCAGATGGCAATGAACCTGCACAGACTTTCCTCTGAGATTGTATCACTACCTGCCAGTTTTTTGTCCCTGCCTCATCAGAAGAACCTCCTGCTTACATTTTTTAGGTATTGTTTGGGTTCAGTGGTGCTCTCTCCCTTCAAAGTAGGTTGAAGTCCTAACTCCTGTAAACATGGCCTTTTTTTAGAAACAGGGGCTTTACAGATGTAGTCAAGTAAAGGTCAGGTCACACTGGGTTGGGGGTTCCCTAATCCAACTGGTGTTCTTATCAGAACAGGGAAATTTCAACAGAGACCCCCACAGAGAGTGTCATGTGAAGACAGAGGCAGGCATTGGAATGATGCATGTGCAAGCCAAGGATCACCAAAGTTGCTGGAACCAGAGAAGTGTGTAGAGGCAAGGAAGGATGCTCCCCTAAAATCTTCAGAGAGAGTGGCTTTGCTCATACTGTAATTCAGACTTCTAGCCTCTGCACCTGTGGGCGAACACATTTATGTACTTTAAGCCACCGTTTTATAGTAATTTATTAGGGCAACCCCTAGGAAATGAATATATGTATGTTATTAAATTAGATGCTAAAATCCATCAATATCCCAATAGATAAAAGTTATAAAAATATATATTTTATGACCAAAAATATAATTATTAACTATAGAAAAAATGTATATTCAACTTTATTTTATATTAAAGAAATGCACATTAAAACACCAATGTGGCCCTGGCTGGTGTGGCTCAGTGGATTGAGGGTGGAGTAGGGGGCTAACCAAAGGTCATCAGTTCTCTTCCCAATCAGGGCACATGCCTGGGTTGCGGGCCAGGTCCCCAGCAGGGGGCGCATGGGAGGCAACCACACATGGATGTTCCTCTCCCTCTTTCTCCCTCCTTTCCCCTCTGTCTAAAAATAAATAAATAAAATCCTTTTAAAAGAACTACCAATACGGTAGTTCCCTGATTAAAGCAGCAATAATTCATGTCAATAGTCAATGCAGGTCCGCCTGTGGGAAACTGGCACACTAAAACATTATTGAAGGACATAGAGTCTTGGCACAACCCTACTGAGAAACAATTTGTGAGGACTTATTTAGCAGCTCTTTGATAAAACCTGTGGGCATCTGGTCAGATTCAAAAGGAGCAGAGTAAAGTTTCAAGAACACAAAACAACAACAAGCAGTCAAACATGTCACTGAGTGCCAGACTTTATCAAATAGCAGTTCAGTTACCTGCCTCTCTGACCCTCCTGGACCGCACAACCCACCCTCTGATAAAGCATATAAAATTCTCAAACAAAAGTCTGAGAGCACAAGCACTTCCTGATAATCCTTAATATTACTTATTGCTAATAGTATCACCTCCTATCACTTATTAATGACACTTAAGCTGAATTTAAAGAGATCTTATTCCAAAATCCCACTCCAGTCTTAAAAATGATAATATGTACTACATTCTACAACTCTTTTTAGTAAAAGATGTTAGTTCTGGTAGAGAATTAATTTCTCAAAGAAATCCTGATGTATCTTCTATCTTCCCAGCGTTATCGAAGATGAAATTCAGGCTCAGAAATGGTGGGCAGCCTGAACTAGGCCCCTGGGCTAATTGGTGGCCAACCCTGGGCCAGAACCTACATCTTCTCATTTCAGTTTGGTGGTCTTTCACTCCTCTGTGATGCTAGGAAAGCGTTTGCATTGACCTTTTCAAAGTTGGAGGAGACTTGGATGTCAACTTACAGATGGGGAAACTAAAGACAAGAAGGGTAAATGACTTTGCTACGTTCACACGGTAACTACAGGGTGTGCGTCCTGTCGTGGAGCCGCAGGACCACAACTCTCATAAGTACCCGAACACCTTTAATCTAACTTCTGTCAACTGCACAGATTTCTTGCACCCAAATCTACTCAGCATTCATTGAACAGATATTTTTGTGGGCCCACTGTGTGAGAGCCTTGTGCTAGGGGCTATCTGCCCAAGCCCAGCAGGCTTAGAGGTCAGCAACGTTGGTGGCTATTGTACCCCCAGAGCTGAGCCCATCCATTTAGCTTTGGGAGGTTCAGAATCAGAATTTAGCTAATGAATTTTCTGCATTTCCTAGTTATTTCTGCCCATGATTATTTATTTGAAAATAAGGCATTTTTGTGGGCTGGAAGTGAGAGACCATTCAGAACCTCAGACAAATAATTTTCTGTGAATAATCTGCTTAGGGAAACTTCTCCCCCACACACCAGCCCAACAGAGCTGAATGTTCTCTGTGCAGCTTCTGAGGCTGACTGCTGTCCAGCGGGCAACTGAGAACTTCTTCATTCGGCTCAGGAAAGTGAACATGGAGTTTTCTGGAGATCCAAAAACTTATCTAAAAAGAGGTATCTAGAAAGAGATCCAAAAACTTATCTAAAAAGATTGTGTTCAATTTGCAAACTTCTCTGAGACTAATACCCTTGCCTCTAGTCAGGCAAATGAATCTCTCCAGAGGACCCTATGAATATTTATGCTTAATAAATACCATTATCATTTCATTATGTTCCCTTTATCCAGCAGTAATTCTAAGGATTAGCTAAAAGTTCCTGGTTTGCAAAAATAAATTCGGTCTAAAATTACTATTCAAGTGTGAAAGTGAAGCCCACAATATTATTTTCAACCTTGAGTGATGGTCTTTTGTAAAAGGAATTGAACTCCTAACTGAGGAAATTATTTTAACTTTGAACAAGTATAATTTTATAGGAGGTACAGCCTATAAGCCTTCATTAAAAATATATACTTGTTCTTCCTGACTGGGTAGCTCAGTTGATTAGAGTGTCATCCCGATAGAGGCCAAGGTTGCAGCAGGTTTGACCCCCAGTCAGGGCACATACAAGAATCAATGAATGAATGCATAAATAAGTAAACAATAAATCAATGTCTCTTGCTCTCTCTCTCCCTCCTACCCCTTTTCTCTCTATAAAAAAATCAATAAAATTGATGCATCATCTGTACCTAAGTATTATTGCAAATCTGAGGGAAAGAGAAAGGAGGAGTTTTCTGTTTTGGGGTGTTTTTTTTTTTTTATGCTGATGAATGTATTAGTTTGCTAAGGCTGCCATAATGAAGTACCACAAACTGAGTAGCTAAAACAACAAAAATTGATGATCAAACAGTCTGGAGACTAGAAGTCCAAGATTAAGGTGTCAGCAGGACTGGCTCCTTCTGAGACCTGTGAGTGCAGCATCCGTTCCAGGCCTCTCCCCTTGGCTTGTAGACGGTGGTCTTCTCTTTGGGTCTCCTCATCATTCTCCCTGTGTGTGCAGCTGCGTCCAAGTGTCCCCATTCTACAAGGATACTAGTCATAGTAGACTAGGGCTACCCTAACAACTTCATTTTAACTTAATTTCCTCTGTAAAGATCCTATCTCCAAATAAGGTCATATTCTGAAGTACATTTTGAAAACTTCAAAATATGAAGTTTTAGGAGGGCCACGATTCAACCCATAAAGATGAGTAAAGCTACTCCAAGGCCCATAAAACCACTAAACTGAGGCTTTATATTTTATAGGCCAAGAGAGCAAAGTTGGAGTTACTAGTGGCTAGGAGTGGTTACAACCAGGAAATACGGGAATTGTCCTCTGGCTCTCCAGGCAGAGAGCTGGCATGGCAGGAAATACTGTGGGCTCTGATGGGCCAAGTTTTGTCCTTGCATGCATGGCACAAGCTAGCAGGTGACCTGGGTGACATAATTTATATTTCACAGCAAATGTTACATTTACCAATAGTTTAACTTTTTTTTTCACAAATAGGATTTTTTGTCACCATTAAATGTCTGAATTTTAAACAGATTCTTGGAATGAGGGCTCATATCCATCAGTTTGTTCACCTTTAGCATCTGTTTCATCCCCAGGAGCTTTTCCAGAACTGCTCCCTTCACCATGAAGCTCCATGAGTTTTCCCAGTTCAATCTTGGGCTTCTTTAGCATTTTGACTTTCCTAACAAAGATATCATGGAACAGACAAATTGGCAAGCCTTCTCTATGTCTTTTCCAGTGCTATCCGGAATCAACTTATTGACCATTTCTTTCAAGTCATTTCTTTTCACCTCTCAGGTCATGATTTCCACCATCTTCCAGATTTGGCAGACCTGTTGATGCCAAGTATAAGAGGTCATCCGAATCTGATTGTGTTTTTTTTTTTTTTGTAAAAGCAACACAGAATGGACAAAACAAATAACAATCAGTAGTCTTGACATCAACATGAGCTTTAATCATGGTCTGCCATTTTTACCATGGAGCACATTTTGTTGGCAAGATCTATGCCATGGAAATGAGGCAGGTTTTGTCCTAAACATCCACAGTGATTAGTTTGAATTTTCTAAATGCAACTTAATCATTCTTCAGATCAGCTCAGCTCACTTCAAAAGCACCCTTGAGACCATCAGATGGGATTTTGGTTCTTTGAGTTCTCATCAGTAGTGTTTTTCCAATATTTCTTATATTGAACATAGCTGGTGCTTTCATGTGATGCCAGTCTTTCTTAGAAAGTAGATTAACCATTTTCCTTTCGGTGCTTTTTCTTGCTCACCACCATGGTGTTGGTCAGAGAGCCAAAAGGGCCCAGGAGTTTAACTTTTATCTGTTCATCTCAGTGAAACCTTATAAAGACCTAGTAAATGAGAGAGTGACATCCTCTTTTAAATGGATGAAAAAAATGAATAAGAAGGTTGAGACTCAGAGAAGTCAAATGAGGAGACATGACCTTAGCATGAACCAGTACTGGAGACCAGAAAGTCTGTAATTCACAGCTTCTGACATTCCATTCCACATCCAGTGTTTTCTTCTCCAACTTTCCTGCAAATTGCAAAGGCCAAAGTTTCCTGCAAATTGCAAAGGTCACTTCCAGCTCAAAATATATTGTCACAGCTAACTTCTCATCAACCTTGGGTGAAAATTTAAGCAGCTTTCCTGTCCCTCTTGTTCTGTCTATAATGGTAACATGAGGCCGACAAACCTGGACTCACCAACTGTCTTGCTGAAGAACGAGGTCTCTTGGTGAGTGAAGATCCTTCAAGAGTTTTCCTGAGCCCCCTGAAATTCATGCACAAGAGTGAGTATGTTTGCTTTCTTTGGGAAATGTCTCTAGCTTTTCATCAGCTTCTTTTAGAAGTCATTCGTCCTTAAATGAGTAAGGACCACTGGTCTATCAGGACAGCACACCCAGTCCCTCTCTGCATAAAAACTATCTAGGTCTCCTCTCTCCTGAGAACACTTCCCAGGAAGACCCCTTTGATGATCAAGGCCTGGCCTAACTGCCTAGAGGAGATGCACTGCTCTGGATATTAGTCAACCTCTATGTAGTGATCCTTCTCCATGTGCTTCTGTGATAAACCACAACAAGAAGTTAGCCTGGGCTTCTCCAGTCCCCTGTGCCTCACATTGGATTCCTGAAAATCCCAGAGCAGAACTACTCACTGGGAAAGCGACTGGGCTCTTGGGTTTTCATGGATCTGAAAGGCTCCTGAGACCAGCATGACAACTCCATCAGGTACCATCCCATTCTCCTTGAATACAAGCAAAGATGTCTTCATGTCTGGGAGAGAAATCCATGGGACCTGAAGCTACAGTCAACCACAGAGCTTTTGAGTTCCCTTTACTTACTTTGCCTGGCAGAATCCTACCCAGGCACCACTCTACCTTCGTCTTCATCTGGACCATTTGATGCTTTTCCCCAGCCACTCCCAACCTCCTGCCAGCAACAATCCCACATGCCCCTGGAAGGTATGGGGAATTGGTGTTATAACAGGTCCTGGAGCCAGCCGTCTCCTAGACCAGGAAAACTAAGAAGTTCCAGTCAACATGCTGTCTGTCTCATCCAACACTGGGCTGTACCCTCTCCTAGAAGCCAAACTCCCTGACTTGATGACTTGTGCTGTACCTTCCCCTTTGGACCAGAACTCTGCTTTCTTTTGCTTGATGTGAGGACCTGGCTCTATGGTCTGTCCCATGCCTCAGTTCTGCAGACTCCAGCCCCAACCATCTGCTCATGTCTCTGGAGCTCTCTGCTCAACCTCCCTGTGTGGCACTGCACCTGCCCACCTGTTATGGAACCTAGGACAGCATTTGGCTTGCCTACCACCTGTTGCTTGTCTCTGGCTATTGTATTATGCCTGCATGACCTGCTTTTCCTCCTTCCCTCTCAGGTATATCTAGCACCTGCCCTAACTCAGTAGGAGTATCTATTTCCATTTCTGGCTGTCTTTCCTGTGCCCGCTGAAATAAACTCTTCTGAAGCTGTGGATGCGGATGCTGGCATCAAAAGTTATATACAATGTGGCACACATGCAGATATATGAGTCTATTTCCTATAACTGATCTCAAATGTCCCATGAGCTGCTATATCTACTTACAGGTAGAAAAAGATTTAGCATAGTTATATCTTTTAAAGATTTTTAAAATTTATTTTTAGAGAGAGGGGAAGGGAAAGAGAAAGAGAGGGAGAGAAATACCAATGTGTGGTTGCCTCTCGCACACCCCCTCCTGGGGACTTGGCCTGCAACCCAGGCATGTGCCCTGACTGGGAATCGAACTGGTGGTGGACCCTTTGGTTCACAGGCCAGAGCTCAATCCACTGAGCTACACCAGTTAGGAGATTTAGCATAGTTATTGTTTTAAATAGTCTCTACCAGGTTAACTCAATCTCTTTAGGGCAAATAGTCTTTCAAGTTTCTCTTTCTCTTCCCTTGGGCATCATCTAAGCCCAGGGCAAGTTTCAAAGGCTGGCTGACCATGCTATCATCTGGGTGGCACAGGCCTCACAGGTCATCCCCTGGGTCTCTTGATTATTACATCTGCTGGATCCACCTTTCTGCTGAGAATATGCAGGAGCCCATCACTGATGTTGGCCCCTGCCTTCATCTCAGCTATAACATCCATGGGTTCTGTGTCCTCCTCGCCCCAACATCAAGACCTTTATGGTCCCATCAACTCTCTTTGCCCATCTGCCTGCCTTGATGTAACAGGATAGATTTCTGGATTCCCCCTCCCTCCGCACCATTTACAGGCCATGGGAACTTGCAAGTGACATGAAGGAAGCCACACATAGGAGAACTAAGACCTCAGCCCTCTCTGCTTGTTGGATCCCCTCAACCTCTTTGAATTTTCAAATATCTCTTCCTCACACAGAGAGTGCAATAGCCACCCTCCTACTTCTGGAGCTTTGGTTCTGGAGGAAGCAGACAGGGCCTGGTGGTGGGGATTCCCAGTCAGAAGTGGTCTTAGATTTCACCAGGCAGGCAGGGACCTCTGGGAAGTTGGCCTGGCTGGCCCCCATACTGGGGATCAGAAGCAAGGTTTCTGGCTAGCATGACTCCAGCGATGGGCTACTTACTAACACAAAAACTCAGGTTCAGAAATTTTTACATGATAAAACTGGAATTGTGTGTGCATTCTGTGTCTCAGGATGAAGACAGAAGGTCTGTCCCTAGAACTGAAGCCTAAGAATGGGGCCAGTAGAACAAAAAGCATGATTTGGGTCCATTGATAACTTTCTCTACATCTCAGCCTCAAAACCAAGCTATGGACATCCAACCATAAACTTATCTTTCATGTAACAGTCTACCTGTCATCTAGCAGAGTTGAGTAAACTGTGCTTCTTTCACCTTCTGACTTAGCTCCTTTCTCTACTGTGGCCAGGATCTAGATTGTTTTCTGAGTCATCATTTTCTTTATGTCACCCTTTCCTATTCAGAACCTGCAGGCATTCCCTGATGTCTTAGGTAAGTTCACACTCCTCAGCCTGCTATTCCAGCCTTTTAGGCCAGGAACCTGGCCTACAACACAGGCATGTGGTCTGACTGGGAATCAAATCGTTGAACTTTTGCTTCTCAGGCTGGCACTCAATCCACTGAGCCATACCAGCCAGTGCCCATTTTGATTGGAACACATTTTGCCGTTTCTTCTTGGAACACAGAGCTAGTACTTCAACGGGGGAATCATCTTGCCACCACAAGGATAAAAAACCACGTGGTAAGTGTGACAGACAGAAATATAGAAAGAGCCTGGAACCAGATTATATTATGGAGCTGCTATGTCAACCTCGGGATGACTTAACTCCAAAGTTCTCACTATAGAGAAAAATAAACCTCTGTTTAGTTAAGCCAGGGGTATCAAACTCATTTTCACATGGGGCCACATCAGCCTCGTGCTTGCCTTCAAAGGGCCGAAATAATTTTAGGACTGTATAAACGTAACTACTCCTTAACTGTTAAGGAGATGAAATTATACTCGGCCCTTTGAAGGCAACCACGAGGCTGATGTGGCTCCTGGTAAAAATGAGTTTGATACCCCTGAGTTAAGCCATCATACCCAGTCTTCAGTTCTACATGGCTGGTTGAATGCAATCCTGCTTTGTGCTGTATTACTTCCTCCTCCACCTCCCAGCTACCACATTTCCCAGGACTTCCCGTCATGGTGCTCCATTTCCATCAGGTGTGTCCTACCTTTAGTCCTCCTTTTGACAGTGCTTGCTAGTACCACTGCCTTTGCTTTTTGGTTTTTAAGATCTTATTTATTTATTTACTTTTAGAAAGAGGGGAAGGGAAGGAGGCAGACAAGGAGAGAAACATTGATGTGCAAGAGAAACATGGCTCAGTTGCCTCACACAGCTCCAACTAGGGACCTGGCCCACAAGCCAGGCTTGTGCCTTGACTAGGAATCGAACCAGGAGCTCCACTGACTGAACCACACCAGCCAGGGCTGCTTGGGCTTTTAAACATAACAAAATTATCCGTACCAATTTTGTAATAGGCACATAGTCACAATGGAGGAACTATAAAAAATTAATTCAGGCCCTGACTTGTACAAAGTTTCCTTTTATGGGAATCCTTGAAGTTTCCTTTCCTATACTTTGAATTCCAAATACCACATTTTCTTAATATCTTGTCCTAAGCCAGGCTTTCATGAATTAATCCCTTTCTGTACTTTCTTAGCACAGGTATTGATAACATTTTATATTCGTTTAACTTTTTATGCTTTCAAAATATTTTCAAATAATTTTTTATCTTCAACACTGCCTGTGAGATGTCAAGATAGTTATTTTACCCTCAATTTTATGTATAAAGAAATGATGCTCAGAAGCTTTGAGCAATTTGCCTGGGGTTGCACAGTTAATAAAAGGACCAGACTAGGACCAGAACTCTGGCCTCTTGCCCCTTTGCCCAGAGTCCTGTCTATTATAATACAGCACAAAGCAGGATTGCATTCAACCAGCCATGTAGAACTGAAGACTGGGTATGATGGCTTAACTCAGGGGTATCAAACTCATTTTTACCAGGAGCCACATCAGCCTCGTGGTTGCCTTCAAAGGGCCGAGTATAATTTCATCTCCTTAACAGTTAAGGAGTAGTTACATTTATACAGTCCTAAAATTATTTCAGCCCTTTGAAGGCAAGCACGAGGCTGATGTGCCCCTCCCCCCCGCCACCGCCCCGGTGAAAATGAGTTTGACACCCCTGGCTTAACTAAACAGAGGTTTATTTTTCTCTATAGTGAGAACTTTGTAGTTAAGTCATCCCGAGGTTGACATAGCAGCTCCATAATATAATCTGGTTCCAGGCTCTTTCTATATTTCTGTCTGTTGCACTTATCACGTGGTTTTTTTATCCTTGTGGTGGCAAGATGATTCCCCCGTTGAAGTACTAGCTCTGTGTTCCAAGAAGAAACGGCAAAATGTGTTCCAATCAAAATGGGCCCTGGCTGGTATGGCTCAGTGGATTGAGTGCCAGCCTGAGAAGCAAAAGTTCAACGATTTGATTCCCAGTCAGACCACATGCCTGTGTTGTAGGCCAGGTTCCTGGCTAGGGGTGTGCAAGAGGCAACAGATAGATGTATCTCTTGGACATTGTTTCTCTCCTTCTCTTTCTCCCTCATTTCCCCTCTCTCTAAAAATAAATAAATAAAATCTTTAAAAAACAAAACCCAAAATGGTACATGTCAGTTATTTCTCCTTTAAGGAGCTTTCCTGAGAGCCATGCCCAGTGACTCTACTTATTTTATTGGCTGACCTGTCTCACCTGGTCAACTGTAGCTGCAAGGGAGTTTGGGAAGCTGGGTGAGTTAATCTGGTCACATTGCCACCTAAACAAAGTGTGAGCTATTATAAGGAAAGGATGGTTGGCTGCGTTTATTACAACTGCTTACCTGTCATATCTGCCTCCTCTTGTTTTATGTTGCCATAGGACAGTCCTGTTCCACCATTTCCTTGTCCTCTTTTACCCCAGTTCCCCACCCCACAAAGAGTTACAATATTCCAAGACAGCCAGGCTACACAGCCATTGCCTATTTCTCAACAAAACTTCTATTTACACAGAGAGATATTAAAAGCAACAATCTATGAAAGTAATGAATACAACCATATGAAAGCTGTATTCATCCTGGATTTTCTTCCTATTTCTCATTTCAAACACACGGTCCTACTGTTTTCATAAACAATAATTCCCAACATTTCAGCAGCCAAACTCTACCTCCTGGAAATCTGGGAGTAGTGCAAAATCCCTTTACCTGACGTGTCTTAATTTTCAGCTATTTCCAGGTCCTGGGGATACTGAGGTGAATGAAACAGGATCCTTTTTTCCAGGTGCTCTCTGTCTGGATGGGAATATAGTCCATTGTCCTGATCAGGCAAGCGGAGATAGTTCTGTGCGTCCACACCAAAAGGACTGCTTAGTTGGGACTGCAATCGTCCCTCGCTGTATCACGGTTCACCTATTGCGGCTTCACTGTATCACGGGCTATCGCGAGCTTTAAAAAACCTGTGATACAGTGAAGCAGCAATGAGTGAACCACAATATAGCGAGGGACAACTGTGTACTTCACTGGTGAGTACCCATACAGAATTTTATATGTTGTTAAAATTACATAGGTTTAAGAGTGTAGGAAATGTTTAAGAGCGTATGAAGTGTTTATAAGAGTGGGGGAAAGGTTAATAAGAGAGTGGGAAAGGTTTATAGGAGTGTGGGAGGGGTTTATAAAGCCTTAAAATATATATAAATAATAAAATAAATATAACGCTGCTAATTCTCGGATTTTCACCTATCACGGGGGTCTCTGGAACGTAACTCCTGAGATGGGTGAGGGATCACTGTAGTCTGTGGTGTTTGGGGCTGCAGAGATGAGGGACACTGGGGGCTGCAGGAGGCAGGGAAACACGGTGGGAAGGGGACTACTTGATCAGAACAAGGTATGCCCTGAATGTGGTATGAATTCTCCTTTTTTGCTATAAACATATGCACGAGAACTTAAAAACCCAAGTAAACACTGGCCTCTTCGAAGCAGCCACCTAAGTGGACTTTAATCACGTAGCCTTTGTTCAAAGCATTCCTTGGCAAATGCAATTTGTTCAAATGCAATCCCTTTCTGGATTCTTTTCAAGCTTATATAAAAATCCTTTGATTTCCTCACTGAAAAATCCTTGTCCTTTAGAATGAGATTTATTTCTGAACCAATGGGGACTCATCTGGAGACAATATGTGAGAGCGAAGCAGGAGGGCTTTCTTTTAAGCAAGTTCACCTGCTGAGTTCCCAGTTCCTTGGATGCATATGTAAAGCCTATACAGAAAAAGTAAAAAAATTAAAAAGTAGTCAAAATTTGAGCAGGTCTTTATTTAGGTCTAGTGTGTTTACAGGTTCTGTCACTTTCTGTCTTCTCAGTGCTAGGATAAGTGGTTACTTTTTCATGTGTGGTGGCTACTTTATCCTGAACGACTGTTAAACCTCAGCATGCTATCAGCACAAAGAACTATTCACTTATCTGCTTAGGGAACGTGGACTTGGAATGATTAATCCTGTAAAGCAGGCCACCCTTAAACTGCTGATCTGGTCTGATAAACTCCGTGCTCTAATGACACTGAATAATGAGTTGAAATGTAGCAAATATATCAGAAAAGTTATTCTTTCCATGGGCTTCTAGAATTCTCATCAACTCTACTTTTGCCTTTATCACTGACCTCTTCCCATTTTCTCTCTTCTCTGTTTCATGTTTTCTCTTCTCTAGCTGGATCATGGACGGTGATTTGATTCATATTTTTTAAGCAGTCTCCCTTTTAATCCAGTTATAGGTAGGTGCCCATATTGGCTCAAACTGGATACTGGAAGGATTTTGACTCCCTAAGGTCTGGTCTCTGCTCACTTAGACACCAGGACCTGTGTGTTTAAAGCCACCCTGTATTGCATCAGCCGGTTGCTTCCCAGTGAGGAATCCTGGGAACCTGCCGGGATTTGTTATTTCTCTGGCAGGATGCCCACACAAAAGGCACTGGGCACACACAGAGCACGGTGGAAACGTCTCCAGCAAGGACAGGCTTTACACAGGGGATGAGGTCAGCCTGGGGAGCTTACTGCCAGCTCTGGGCCGGAAGAAAACATCCTGAAGGAAGGTGTGGGTGGGGCAGCCTGCAGGCTGCCTCACTCACCTCTTTGCACTTCCCTAAAATTCTGGGGAGTTGGAGGGAGTCCCAAGTGACTTTATGAATCAGGAAAAGACAACATTTAATCAGGAAGCAACACAGGAAGCCACAAGCTAGAGCTCCAGGGTCCTCCAGGGTCCTGGCCTTTCGGCCCAGGGTCATGAGATTTTTAATTGGCCACCCTGGCTACAGAGTTATTGTGTAGTCTTCAATGCTGAGGAGGCAGAGAGCCCCAGCCCCACTTACCAGGCAGGAGCTGGGCAGGGTTGGGCTCATTTTCTAGGAGGACTTGTGCTTGACAAAATTTGCTGCAAGTCCCGAACGAGAGAAGTCTGTGGCCACGGCACAGACAGCTCCTGGGTTAGCTAAGGATATAAAGCAGAAACGGCCAGAAATCCTTGCAGGGATTAGAAGCCACTAGCTCCTTTTTTTTTTCCTACCAGAGTGCCGTCCATCTCATCTAACTTCAAGCACCTATGGGGGAACCAAACAGATGGCTATTAAGCAAAACAAACCCAGAACTTTTGAATTTTCAGCTTAAGGTCTCCAGCGAATATCAGATTTGTAAGACCTGTCATGCCCCCACCATTCCCAACTCCAGAAGGTTTCTGTTACACCCTTAACATTTCTCTGGGCCAACGCCATCTGTGTGTGTTTTTAGCAGGTTTTAAAAATTTTATCCTGGAACACAAAGGGTTAAAGAATGGACCATGGGATTTTAAGGATTAAAGTTAGACTGAATCCCTGTTCCCTCCCTCCCCCACAGGACAGATTCCCCGCTCAACTCTTTCCTCACTGGATGCTCCTCTGACCCCCAGCATTTTAGCATAGGCTGCAGGAGGCACCCCCGGTCCCGAAGCCCAGACAGGGTCTCTTTTGAGCTGGCACCACCAGGACTTAGGGTTTAAGGCCTACAGTGCAGAAGTCCCCTCTTTAAAATGAGAGGTTCTCATTAGATTGATGGCTTGGGGCCACGGGAGACAGCAAAGGAGGAGGGTTGTTGAGTTTCACTGCACCTGCAGCCGTCAGATTAGATTAGATGGATGCTCTGCTAAAACTTTTCTGGAACTTTTATTGTCCTAAATAAAGAAAATAGTCTGCTTTGGGATGTCAGAAAAAGTAAAGTTCTTAGTTCTCTGATTTTCTTACCGAATTTTAAAGATCAGTGGGTAGGAAAATGTCTTTGCATTGAAAATAATAAGCACAAGGTTAATTATTTCAGAAATAGGATGAAGTAAAGGTTAACCTTTAGTTTATATTTTTAATGAGAAGTAAGTAGTTTCTTATAATATAACCTAGGAAATTGTTATGCATAAATCCTTCTTAAGTGTTTCTTGTTTTTCTGGCACCCAGGAATCCTGTTTCCAAAACAAGGCTGCACAACCAGCTCTCCATATCCACCGATTCCACTTCTGTGTACTGAACCAATCACAGATGGAAAAATATTCGGGGAGAAGAGATCCTGGACAGTTCCAAAATCAAAACTTGAATTTGCCACACACCTGGCACTGCACTGAATCCACGAGAATGAAGTAATGTGTGCGCAGACCCTACGGTAGCCTCGATGCAAACACAGGTTATATTCAAATCCTAGGCTATTGTATTTAAGGGACTTGAGCATCCGAGGATTTTGGTGTGAACAGGGAGGGGTGGCTGTATGTCAACAACAATGGAGAGCTGGTTTCCAAAGCGTTAGTCTGGGACCGGGGAAACCGGCTAACTGGTAGAAAGCTCCCTGGAGCCAGAGCGGCACCATCTGGCCCAGGGGACCTTTCCGATGGCCTGCCCCACCACTGAATTGCCTCCAGGTTTTACCTTTCTCCTCAAACAACCAGATGTAGAAAAATCTGGCCAGGCATTGGGGTTAAAATAAATTAAAGTCAATGCTTTAGAATGTTTTGAAAATCTTCCCAGAGCAGGTTAGGACAAGCAGAGGTCATTTCCAAGGATGGCAGGCCACAGATGTCATTTCCTCTCCTGGGCATGACAAGTGCACATGTGTAGATCATCCCACAGGGTACAGAAAAATGTCTCATTGGCCATCATGGGGTTCAATTCCAAGGACAAAGGTACTGGTAATAGACCACGCCAGTGCTGACTGAATAGGGCATTTTATTCCCCTGACCCCAGGGCCCTAGAATTTATGACTAATATGTTAGAGGTCCCATCCATCCAGAGCCTCCTTACAAGCAGAAAGCTCCCCTGAAACCTCAAAGAGAACCTCAGACTCCAAAGACAGTGTGCAGCAGGGTTAGCCTTCTGTTTGCAAAGCAAAGTCACTTATTTGTAAGTGCTGTTCTTTAATTGCACTGTCATTTTGCCAATAGAAGAGTTAGAAGTATGTGGATACAAACTCAAATTGGGAAGAAAAATGAGAAATTACTAAAGCCATAATAGACTTGATGCTCTTCTGTTTTATCTCCACTCGTGATATTCAATGTAAATGTACAGCATCATCATCTTTAACATTATGTTAAATGCAAGTGTTAAACTTGCTCACAAGTCAATATTTTATGCTGTTTCCAGAACACAATTACTATTTAACAGAGACCCACCGGCACATCCTGTAAGCATTCGAGTGACTAAGGGTTTGTGGAAAAACAAAGATTCCTGCTGTCAAGAAACTTTCAAGTTATGGGCTTGAAAGGATCTAAATCGAACTTGAAGTGACATCACAATAGCTCCCATTTCTTGAACCTTCCTTTGCTGTTTATCTCTGACTCTTTCCTGGAGTCACTCTACAGTTCACCCTTCTCCAAACTGCTGTCCATTTTGGGCTACTCCCCCACAAGCTTGCACAATGGGGAGCACAGCTAGACTGGAAGGAGGGGGAGGAGGAGGGAATGAGGTGAGGCTGGTATCATTGTGGGCTGGCTGCCCTTGAGGAAAGGTCACCATACCTGTAAGGCAGCTTTCTCTGCCTTCCAGTTCCAGCAGTGCCTTCCTCAGGCCTGGAGATGGCCCTGTAGTGTTCCAGGCTGGGGCATGCACTTCCCCTGTGCTTCCCTACCACCGTGTAAATCACTCCTTTATTAAACATTCTTCAAGTCACACCCCCCTCCCTTCAGGGCTGCCTGGCATTCCTACCGTGACTCTGGTGATCTTTAATAAAGTCCTCAAACCACACAATGATGTAATACTATTAGCTTCATTTTACAGAACCTGGAACTGAGTCTCAGAGGGACTAGGGTATTTCCTCAAGAGCTCAAGTTAGATCATGGACATGCAGGAATTCCAATCCGTTTATGAAACTCTGGTCCAGAATGTGGTGGAGAGAGAGAGATGCTGAGTTAATAATAAAAATAATAACACCTATTTTGGGGTCTCTTTCCCCTGTTCCTGTCCAGGGAAACTCCAGGATGAACACAACTGACTGTCACTGACTTTAGAAATGACTCAACTTCAACATTCACTGAGAGATAATTTGCCAGTTAGCCCAGCTGGTTAGTGCAGTAATGAGACCAAGATCTGGCTTTGAGTCCCTCCTTTCTAGTTAATTTAACATTGCAACGAAGTGTTTCATAGGCCTTGAGGTACCCCACCTCCAGATGCCCTTGCCCAGACTCAACCACGCATCACAGCAGCAAAGGCTCCTGGATACCCTGCTCCCATGGCCTCATCCAGGCAGCCCCTGCAGTGCTCAGCACGGAGGGCAGAGAAGGAAGTGAAACTGCCGCAGGATCACAAAGTAGGCCTGGGGGAGAGGGGAGGATGCTGTCCCATCCCATGTCTTGCCTGGGTCTGAGACTGTCACCTGGCTCACCTGCTCCATCCCTGCCTCTCCAGGAACCAGTTAGTGGCTCCAAGGTGCCTGAAGATTTGTCTCTGAGGAAAGGGAACATTTGATATCCACATCTCAGAGTTAGCTCCCTAACACCTCTATTCATCCTTTATTGACTCTGCCAATTAATTTATGAGATGTTTACTGAGTATTATTATTTTTAATTCTCATCCAAGGATATATTTATTAATTTCAGGGTGGGGGCAGGTAGAGAGAGAGAGACAGACAGACAGAGAGAAACATTGATATGAGAGAACACTGATCGGTTACCTCCCTATGTACCACTTGCAACCCAGTTATCTGTCCTGACTGGGAATCGAACCTGCAACCTTTAGATTTACAGGATGATGCTCCACCTAACTAAACCACACCAGCCAGGGTGAGCATCTATTATTTTTAAGAGAAGTGCTGGGCTTCCTTCATTCTTCTCCTGCTTCCTGGCAACTATCCTTTCGGTTGCCCAAAATTCTTCTGCCCTCATATTTCTTGTTTCTCATATTCAAAATGACCTCTCTCCTTCCTCCTATTCCATATCAAAAAAAAAAAAAACTTCCATCTTTTGAATCTTGAAGATCTTAGCCAAGTATGAGAAAGAAATTTCCTGGTTATTAAACCAACTGTGTGGGGGGAGGTAGAAGAGGGTATGGGGTGATAAACGGCGATGAAAGGAGACATGACTTGGGGTGGTGAGCACACAATACAATATGTAGATAATGTGTTATAGAATTGTACAAGTGAAACTTATGTAATTTTATTATCCAATGTCACCCTATTAAATTCAATTAAAAATAAATAAATAAATAATCAACTGGGTGGACTAACAAGTGTTCTTAACCCTCCCTTGGTCCTTTAACCAACTGGATCTCTAGTTGGGAAATTTTATCAAGTATGGGAGAAAATTTAGGTTGCTCCATGTGTCCTCACCCCCTCCCCTGCTCTTCCCCACCCTGCATCCCATAGGATCATTTGCAATCTCTATCTATGTTGAAGGAGAAATGGAAAAGGACAACCTTGTAGTGACCCCACTGCAACTTAATCATTACCAGCTTGTCTGGTCTCTTAGGAGGCAAACAGGTTGTCCTCTTATCCCTATCTCCACTGCATCCCTTCCCTGGACCCTGAAGCTCTGGATGTCCCTTCCAATTCTCTTTTCCTAATGCAATGAGGAGACACTGGTTAGGAATAAGAGGAAGTCCCCCTACTCTGAGTCAAAGGTCCTCTCTCCCCACTCCTTTTGGAGAAAGCAGCTCTCTTATCTGGAGCTACAGAATCCTCTGCTGAAGAATCCGGAAGGGATGGGCTCTGAGCCAGCCACCAGCTCCAGAGTCAGTGGCTTTGTAGCCACTTCTACTTGCCTTGAGTTTTGAAGGAGCAGACACGAAGAGCCTTACAGGGCACACAGGATACCAGGGGGGGAAGGGAGAGACACTGGAACCATGTGGAAAAATTGGGTGGAGAGACCCTACCTGTCATTGCATTCTTGAAGACTTCCTGTTTGCTTCCACACTTTCTCCCCTGCAGAGGAGTGTCAGTTCTTTTTAGGTCCTTGACCCCAGTGAGGGACTTCCCCTCACAAATCTGGGCAGGCAGGCTGGGATGGGATAAAAACGCTGATAATATTCTAGAAATATTTGGTCCCACTGCAAATTTTTGGACAAGTCTATAGGGAACATTGGAAACTAACAAGGCTAAGTATTGATTATACCAAAAAATACATATTAAAAAAGACAAAAACTGGAGTAATTATCTTCCTCTTATTTGTTGTAAGGGATAAAAGTAGGATCTACAAAGCACAACTAATTGAAACTGAGGAAGTTCAGTCAAATGATTTGTTTAGCTTTGGAACAAGTTGAATGTCCGATATTCAGTTAGATTTGTTTGATGGCCTCTAGGCAAATCCGTGTCCGGAACCACCATTTTTATCCAAATCCACCACGAGAGCACAGAGTTCTAAGGTGAGATCCCCCTTAGTGTGAGAAGATCTGATGTTCCGCTGCTGCACTGGAAAGGCGAGCTAGCATTTTCTGCCCACCTGCTCTGTGCTACTTCAGATCACGTAGGAGGCTATGGATCTACTGCATCCCGGAAAAGTCTGCTTGATACAGGGTGCAGCCAGGAGGGGGGGCCCCAAAATAGGGATTTGGAATGGGGCCCAGAACTCAGGGTGTCTAGGAAATATTAGAGGGACATATAAGATATCCTTACCCCTTCCCCCTCAGGTATGAGTTGGGGGAAGGGACACACGGAGCAGGGACATGCAGAGCTGCTAATCCATGGCATAGTCATTTAACATATCTATAGCCTTTGGCTGGTAGTTTAGATGTGTTAAATAGCTGTGGCCATGCTTTGAGTCAGGGGGATGGAAAGGACTCCCCCCAAGACATGACTGGGGGAGGAACCCCAAGTTACAGCACCTGAGTGGGAACTTGGAGAAGATTGGCTCCAGAAAATGGGGACACACCTGCCCAGACTCATAATGGCATCCCAATAAACTTGGAATATACGGGAATGCTTGCAGGTGTAACTGATTGTACGAGGAGTCGGAAATGGGGGTACAGAAGAGATTTGGCGCGGGGACTTAAACTGAGACACGGCAGCCATTGGGGGAATCCACGTGCTTTCACCAGAGTCAGGAACCCCACAGCCCTATAAGGGAAAATCACCATGTGGCTTTAGCAGAGAATGAGTGGAGACCCTCTCGCAGCTTTACCAGAGGGAGAGATTCTACGAGGTTTTGCCAGAATGGAGACCCCTTCCCCACAGCTTTGGTAGAAGAAGGACCACGTGGCTTTGGGGTGCTCCCTTTGGCTGCTCAGCCTGGGAACAAGAGAGACTTTGCCTGGCAGAAGGGTGAAAGAACTCTTGCCACTAGGCCATGAGAAGATGCCACATGGCTTTGGACTAATTAGAGATCCTGCCTGGATGACGACACAGCTGATGGTGTCAGGAATCTGGATACCAGACGTGTGCTTCTCTTCCTGAATTACAGTACCCTGAATTAGGGCAGAGGGAGATAGGAAGCACTGTGGGCATCTGTGGGTATCCTAAAGGGCTTTGATATTTTAATGAAGATGTTAAGTCTCTACTTTAACTCTGTATAGCATTAAATAAACATTTCCTTTCCTTTCCACAAATCTCTGGCTTTGAGAGGCATCTTTCCATAAGGCGGCGGACAATAACGGACCTTCTGTTGCTCTGTAACATGCTCCCTGTGAGTTTATAACTTAGAGAACTATGGTGGTGGTCCCCTAATCTTATATGTGGAGAATGAGAGAGATTCTACTGCAGTGTAGATAAAATACCATCAACTAACAAAGCAAAAATTAAAAAAAAAAAAAAACAAAATTAAAAAACCCCAAAATAAGCTTATCACCAGTGTTTTTTGAGACTGGATAGTGAGAATCTAGGAAAATTCCTTGGCAAATGAAATAGGGAAACTGAGACAGACAGCTGAGTGCAGTGGCCAAGCAAATCACACCCAGGTGTGGATGGTCCTGGCAGGGGCAAAACTGAAAAACAAGAACCTCACCCCTGGGGTAACCTCTCCTCCTCCGGCCTTTCCTCCCTGGAGATAACAGTTAGGCCTCAGTTGTATTTCGGCTCCAGGCTCAGAAAAGCTACAATGGCCAGAACCAACTGCAGTGACTAAAGAACCCTGCCCTCACTGACCACTCAGTGGACACCGTGACCCTGGAAGGGCACACCAGGAGAACTGATAAATATTCTGCTGAAACCCTCCCCTGAGACCTCCCCTAAGATTCCCGCCTGCAAGAAAGCTATAAAAGCCTCAAGACAAAGGACCCAGCGTGGACTGCTCTCCCTCTGAGGAGCAGCCCTCCCCATTCCCTCCCCCCACTCCACCCTCATGCGGACTTCTTTCTTCACAGGCAAGCATCTCTCCTACACTCTAAGGCAATGGGCAGCTGGCAGCTTGTCCCAGGCTAATCCTCTGACCTGTCCCAAAGACCCCTTTTCTTTGACCTTCCCAGTGAGCTAATGCAGCCCAGCCTAGGCTCTCCTGTTGCTTTCTTCTTCTATGCTAACCCCTCCCTTTTTTCATTGTCCTCAGCTTTAATAAATGCATCTTCAGAGTCGCCCGGACTCGTGCTGTGAAATCTTTCCTACACAAAGTCAAGGACCCACACGCTAGAGCTGACCCTAGGCAGACCGGCTCAGGGCCAAGCCTCAGTTTAGTAAGTTTTCTCTATAAGAACTTGGATAACCACTTTCTTTGGTGAATTTACATGTTATTTGGTGCTTAGAAGATGGCCCCAAACAGGTTGTGATTGGCAAAGGAAGTTGGTCATGATTCTGACTGATCCCCATGTTTGCATGAGCCCACTGGTGTGAACCCAGGGCCTCACCCAGGGCTGGCCAGGAGGCACAGGGGAAATACCTCAGGGACATTTGACCTTTCCTTTCCCATGGACGGTTTGCACAGGTTATCTCAGGAACCTAAAACAGGAAATTTGTTAAGAAGTTAACAATGGTTATCTGTGGGAGGAGGAGTTGTTTCTTTTTTTAAGATGTTATTTGTTTTATTTTTAGACAGAGCGGAAGGGAGGAAGAAGGGGAGTGAAACATCAATGTGTGGTTACCTCTCTAGCACCCCGTACTGGGGACCTGGCCTGCAACCCAGGAATGTGCCCTGACTGGAATTCGAACCAGTGACCCTTTGGTTCACAGGCTGGTGCTCAATCCACTGAGCCACACCAGCCAGAGCTGGGTGGGGGAGTTTTAAGTGACTTTTTTCTTGCTTTAAATATTCCTGTATGTTCCCAGTGGGCCTTCATAACTTCTGTATTTTTTTTTTAATTGAAGAAAAAAAACAAGCAAGCAAGCCAGCAGGGAATATATCTCACTTCTTTGTCATTTGTTATCTTGATTTTTCTGTCCCAGGAAGCTTCCCACAATTCGTAACATCCATTCTTCCATGGCTGCGCAGTACCTAAGTTCCCATTTGTAAGTGGAACTTAGAACTTTTCTCTCAATACATGTTTGCTCTCATCACTTCTATTAAAATATAAGTGCCTGGTAGGCAAGGGTTCTAAAACACTGGGCAGCCCTTCCAGCTCCTAAACATGAACAGAGCCTTATTTTTAGCTGATACTTTGATTTTGATTTTAAGCCTTTGTAGTAATAATAACAACAAGCATTTATGAAGTATTTGTTTAATGCCAGAATCTAAGTACTTTATAGATATTAACATATAATACTCATGGAACTCTAAGAACTGTGTAGTCCCCATTTTACAGTTGAGAAAAACCAAGGCAGAAGGAAGTACAGTAATTTGCCCAAAGTTACATAATGAGTGGTGAGTCAGAATTTTTTAAGATTTTATTGATTTATTTTTAGAGAGAGGGAAAGGGAGGGAGATAGAGAGGGAGAGAAACATAGATGTGAGACAGGCATCTATGGGCTTCTTCTGGCAGCGCCCTGACCAGGGACCAAATCGAACCTGGTGAGCCTTCACCCTGGGGGATGACGCCCAGCCAACTGAGCCACACCAAAGAGGGCTCTGAGCCAGAGTGGGAAATGTAGATAAACCTAACTTACCTACTGCTGCTATGCATGGTAGGGACAGAGACAAGGAAAGACCATTTCAGCCATAAATCTTCCCAGTGGACCTAAATAACCAAGGACCAAAGTGGGTAACATAAGCAACTGACCCAGAGCCGCTCATTTGCAAAAGCAGGATGTCTTTTGCATTCTGCTGTTTCCTTGCAATCATTAGCCAATGTCTTGATAATCATTAACTAAAAAATAAGCAGCAGGAGGAGAATCCTGACTTTTTCAGAGGAGGAAACAGAATCCCAGGAGTTTGTGGGGAGGAACAGAGGGAGGTTGAGGTTCAGGATTGCCTTAGAGCCAGATACAAATCGAAAGACAGCTGGGATAAACAAATGCAGGAATGACACCACCATTTGGTGACTGTTTCTCCTGGCTCTGTTAGGTGGGGAAACAACTAAGAGGCTGCAGGCTGTTTGAAGAGAACTCGAGTGTTTGATCCCTAATGGCAATGCTAATGGGAACTGTCATGGTGTTTCACACTAGGACATTTTCTCAACGCATTCCCCTGGTCACGCACAGACTGATTGGGGAGTTAGTCTCACCCTGCCTGCAAGGTGAGCTTGGGCCTTGTGAGGAAGGTGCCTTTCACAGCTTTAATCAGTTGGTAGCAGTTCAGCGCTCAGTAGAACTGTTTATAGTGAAGACAGGAGATAAGACTTTGCATAGACATGAGTTTGGATTTTTAGCTAAATTCAAAGACATAGACTTGGGAGACCTTGCAAAGTGGCTCTGCTTTTCTGAGTGAGTCATCCACTGCATTAGAGGACCTTTTTTTGGGTGATAAGCTGTTCACACAAAGCAAAGTTGATCATAACTGTTCACTTCAATTGGAGCAAAACGAGTATTTAGCAGCTTTGATAAATGTGCCATGGAGTGATTTCCTAGGTGTCCAGGTCTATGTTAGGAAGACGACTAACTGCCATTGAGAAAAAATAGTATCAGCAAAAGCAAGTTTGGTCAAGGTTTTTTAACCTTCGATATCAATTTGAAAACTTTTCTATTGAATAAGTTTAGAATTTTCTTCTTTGAAAATATTCCTGGATTTATCTTTGGTAGGGATTCGGAAACTTGAAAACAAATCACAAAAAAAGAGAGTATTGCCCAGAGATCTTAGTTTTACAATTCAACACCCCGCCCCAACCCCCCCCCCCCCCCACACACACAAATATCTTAGTCCCATTACCTACTGGCTGTGTGACTGTGGGTTGGTTACTGAACCTCTCTAAGGGTCATTGTTCTCTCTATAAAATAGGAATATAGATCAGAGTTGTGAGAATTTATAAAGTTCTACACACCGGGACTAGCACATGGTGAGTTCCAAATAAAAGTTAGTTCTTATTGTTTTTATCGGTTATTGGGAGGTAATTATGTGTCAGGCACTACACCAGCAGTTAGAGTGGGGAAGACTGTACTGGGGTCCTTCCCCTTAAGATACAGCCCAACACAGTGGTTCTCAAGTCTGGTCCCCAAAGCAGCACCAACAGCATCAACAAGAACTTGTTGAAAATGCAAATTCTCAGGTCCCACCCAGACCTACCAAATAAGAACTCTGGGGGCACAGCGCAGCCACCTGGTTGAGAACCTGGATCAAACAAATAAGACACATCTGATATGTGTTTTGTAATGATTCTAAATTTCGGTGAATTTAGTTTCATGTGCTTAGAGACCTCTTAGTTCCTGAATACATCACGTGTGAATATTCCACATGTGCCAAGAATTGTCACGTACAATTTTTGTAACCATCATAAATGTACAAGTAGTTTTGCATTTCTCCAACTGCGTTTTCCTGCTGTAAATTAGAAACAATATATCAAGTAATTAGGGAGAATTAGGCCGTGGTTGGTGAGAAGAAAGGATGATGGGCAGTGAGCACTCTCAGCCATAAAAACAACTGAGGTGGGTGGAGGAGGGCAGAACAGCTGATGTCAGCACCTGGCTGCTTCTCAGGTGTTGGTGGTCTGCACTTCAGTTTAGATTTGTGTGCTATTTGGGACTCCCTTATCATGTCTGGCCTTTTGTTTTTCTCTTTTAAAGTTTTAATCAATCAACTTATAATTTGCAGTTGTAACAAATTGAAGTGAGAGCCATAAAAACAGATTGCTATTGAAACTCCTTTGGGATCAAAAACATCACTCAAGTTTTTCTAAGTCTGCTTTTTGAAAACAAACAGTAAATTCTACAATGTAAGTTTGAAAGTGTGAGCTATTTCAGGAATACAATTATAAGGTTGAAACAGAATAAAATATGCATTGCTGGCACTTTTAGAGAATATGAACAAAAACTGTCTCTTTACATAATGGTACTTCAACTCCAAGCTGTGTCTGTGTGGCCCAAACAGAGGGAATGAATGAACTGAACAGCCAAACTCAGGTTGCTGCACTCACTGAGCAGTAATGTCTTTGGGATGGCTTTCTTGTTTCTTCTCATTTATTAAAAGAAATTTAAAGATTATTTCAGGGAGCCTGGTGCTGAAACAACAACTCTCACAGAAAAATGACATAATACAGGCAATTACAGAGAAGCAGAAAACGAACACATCCGAAGGTCTACAATTTGCTCAGCTCTATAAAGTTGTTAATCAAATAAGGTAATCACTAAAGACAGAAATATGTTTGACAGAGTGTTTTATTGTCTAAAATGTGAGAAAATGCAGGCAAGGTTGAGGATGGTCTTAGGGGATAATAGTCCTGATCAGATGCAGTGTGTGTGAATTAGCAAAGAGAGTAAATGTTGTAGAACCAGAGGAAGAAAGAAGAAAACCTCGATGAGGTGAAAGCAATGGCATTTATTTACTTCCTTTAGTGCAACTAGGCTAAAGGTTTCACTTGTACGTTGTTGGAGGATTCAAAATTAAACCAGACCATATATATTCTCTGTTACTAAACCTGTATTTATCTTTCAATCCAATCAATAATGTACACACAAATGTCACCTTGCAGCCAGTGTCTTGTGTTGTTCTTGGAAGAATTAAAGGTAGAGCACAGCAACGAACACCTCCTGTTTCTGAGACAGGTAGACCTCGTTGGAATCCTACATCTACCACTTGGTATTCATAAGATTTTGGACACATTGCTGAGATATTTCTTCATTGTAAAATGAGGTAGAGTCATTGTGATGACTGAATGAGATATTCACAATGAGATAGTCATCTGACTTATTCCACTGAGCATAATACTCTCCATATCTGTCCATGTTGTCACAAATGGCAGGATTTCATCTTTTTATGGGTGAGTACTATTCCATTATTTGTATGGAAAATAATACAATAATTAGTAAATAATACAAGAATAAAGCCTGTGTCTTGCTTACAACTATAAACCTATTTTTTCTCCACCCTATATTTACAACATCTTCTTTATCCTTTCATCCATCAATGAGCATGAAGGTTGCTTCCATGTCTTGACTATTGTAAATATTGCTGCAACGAACATAGGAGTACCATTTGTATACCTTTACAAATTAGTGTTTTCATATTATTCAGGTAAATACCAAAAGATGAATTGCTGGATCATATGATAGTTCTATTCTTAATTTTTTGGAGGATCCTTTATACTGTTTTCCACAGAGGATGACCAATTAAAAATTCTCACCAACAGTGTATGAGGATTCCCTTTTCTTTGCACCCCCATCAACCCTTGTTATTTCTTGTCTTTCTAATTATGGCCATTTTGACAGGTGTGAGGTGATTTATATCATTGTGGTTTTCACTTGCATTTCCCTAATAAATAGAGATGTTGGACATCTTTTCGTATGCCTATTGGCCATATGTATTTATTCCTTGGGAAAATGTCTATTCAGATCCTCTGCCCATTTCAAAATGTTTTTTAATTTTTTTATAGAGGGGGAAGGGAGAGAGAAGGAGAGGGAGAGGAACATCAATGTGGGAGAGAAACATTGATCAGTTGTCTCTCATATACACCCTGACCAGAGACCAAACTTGCAACCTAGGCATGTGCCCTGACTGGAATTGAACCCACGACCATTTGCTTTGCAGGACAATGTTCAACCAACTGAGCTACACCAGTCAGAGTGTTTGCCCATTTTTTAATTAGATTTTGTTGTTGAGTTGCATGAATTCTTCATATATTTTGGACATTAGCCTCAATTAAAAGTATCATTTGCAAATATCTTCTCCCATCCAGATGGTTGCCCTTTTGTTCTGACAGTTTCTTTTGTTGTGCAAAAACTTTTGTTTGATGCAGTCCCACTTGTTTATATTTGCTTTAGTTTTCCTTGCCTTTGAAGTCAAATTCACAAAAATCATTCTGAGAACAATGTCAGAAGCTTTGTGCCTGTGTTTTATTCTATTAATTTTATTGTTTCAGGTCTTAAATTCAAGTCTTTAATCTATTTTGAGTTAAATTTTGTGTATGGTATATGAGAGTGGTCTAGTTTCTTTCTTTCTCTTTCTTTCTTTCTTTCTTTCTTTCTTTCTTTCTTTCTTTCTTTCTTTCCTTTTTTCTTTCTTTCCTTTTTTCTTTCTTTTCTCTTTCTTTTTTTTAATATGGCTGTCCAGTTTCCCACCACCATTTACTGAAGAGATTTTCCTTTGTCCATTGTATGTGCTTGGCTCCTTTGTTGTAAATTAGTTGCCTGTGTATGTGTGGGTTTATTTCTGGGCTTTCCATTCTGTTCCATTGGTCTGTGTGTCTTTCTGCCAGTACCATAATGTGTTGATTACTATAGCTGTGTTTTATAGTTCAAAATTGGGGCGTGATACCTCCAGCTTTGTTCTTTTAGGATTTTTTTTTTTTTTTGAGTAAGATAAATACAGTACAAACAATAAAGGGAAAATAGTAAACTTGATTACATAAAAAATATGGAAGCAATAAAAATGTCTCATATAAGGTAAGATTTCAGGGAGCAAATCCATGTTAGAGAGGCAAAATAATGAGTAAATTAAGACATTAGCAAAGGATGGAAGATATTATACTTTGGTTTTTTTTTAGAATTATATATGTTTCTTTCTTAGTCTCTTTTGTTATTTTTATTAATAAAGGAGTCAAGAATATATTATATTAACAGATAATACAAATATAGTTCAGTCTTCCACTGAGTCACACCAGCCAGGGCATAAATATATTTCGGTCTTTAGCGGAGGTCCAAAAGGATGTTAGCTTACACAATTCTTTATACCCATCTCTGAAGTTGGTTATTGACTAGAAAAATTTGCCACCCCCCCACCCCCGCTCTGTGTAATCTGCTTTATGGGTTACAAAATTATCACTTTGTCATCATAGGTTGAATATTTATTTCCTAAATAGCTTTCAAGCACCTCACCGCCAAAAACATGTTTGTTTTATGTCTGTCTCCAGGAGCAAGCATTGAGCTTGGCACATGGTGGGGGTTCGGTATAGGCTTGAGGAATGAATAATAATGGTTATTTACCCCCAAACCCTGCTTTCCCCCCACATTCTCCAGTGCTAGCAAAGTTTAGGCCAAGGTCAGGGGGTGATAAATCCCTGGGGCTGATGCAGGTTCAAGGGGAGCAAGTAGTCTTTATAGCAGATCAGGAAGGTCAAGGGGTTTGGCGTTGACCCACATACTTATTTCCACATTGAGTGAATTTGGATCTAGTTCCATCAGTTCTGGCCCTCAAATGCAGCCCACTCCTCAGGTCTGTCCTAAATTTTCCCCAATTCTCTGTAGGATCCACCGGACAAGGGAGAATGAGGTCTGATCTACCATTTTGCTCCCCCTTTCCCGCCTCCTTTACTTTCTCTCAAGGCTGGCAGAATGGAGAGGGCTCCAGGAGAGAAAGGCATGGCCAACAGTGCACATGGCACACTGACTCTGTAAGCTCCAGTTTTTACTCCTCCCAGGTCCTCTGTGGACAGCCAGTGAAGGTAAAGCATCTAAGTGCCATATTCCTCCTTTAGTGAGGAATTGTTTATTGTTAACAATAAAGTCAGCAAACAATTTAAATAAGATGGCATTGCTGTCTGTCAGATTTTCTATTTCAAAAGTATAACATTGAAGGCTGAAAGAAAATTGGTACTAGGATAGAATGGAAGTAAAAAACTTTTATAAACCTTCTTTAAGGCAATTTGGTAATATATATCAAAAACCTTAAAAATGTGCAACCCTTTGACTCAGTGATTTCATTTCTCAAGGAAATAGTAATATGTGCAGATGATGCTAATGAAGATATTCATGGTGAATTAATTTACTAGAGTAAAACATACAACTTAAATGCCCAGTAATGGGATGCTGGTTAAGTGAATTACCCAGATAATGAAATACTGTGCACACATTTAAAAAAATAATAATGATGTAGGAGATACTTTAAAACATATAGCTAAGTGGGGAAAAACAGTTCCAAAAATATATTATAATATGGACACTTTATTTTTAAATTTCCATAGTTTCTAGCTCTGATTCAATATGATGAACTCAGGACAAAGGTGTATATATATCTAATCTATATCTATATCTAATCTATATCTATCTATATTCAGTGAAAAGGAGATTTTAAACAATTTTGGAAGATGAACCAAATGCCAAGGGTGGTGATAGTTAAAACTGAGTGGAGTAAAGTACAGCCCATAAAACTCAGAGGAGTGGGGTAGCCAATCTTTCTGGGAAAATCCCAGGGAAGCTCTGGGCTTGGGGCCAATAGGTTGGAAGAGTAAGAACAAGAAAAGGTGCTGAAAACCAGAACAAATTGGAAGTCTGCCTAGGGAGCCACAGTACCATCTGCCCCAGCCCTGTGTGCTATGGAAAATGGACAGCATTCACTCCCAGGCCCCAAACTGGAGGGGTTTTCTAAAGAGAAATTAAGTAAACTGCCCCAGGAGATTCCTGCTGTAAGGTGGGTGTCTCTACATAAACTCACCAAAAAGTGAGTCCCTGGTCTCTAGATCCAGCAGGTCCTGCCCCACACAAACACAGAGTTCCCAGGCAGACTCCCCATTGAAAGATGGTAGAGCTTCATATCCCAGGTACCCACGTGATTAACCTGTTTATATTATTCTGACATAAACAGGCTAGATCTTATACCAGGAGGTCAAGTCTGATGTTGAAAGAACAAGAAATAGAGTTTCAACTCTAGATACAATGGTAATAATACAATTAGTAGAACTAAATATAGTTAATTAAAATTGGAAGGACCGAGGATAGTGCAAATGACAATCTTTCATACCAGATACTCAAAGATATTACCTAAACTGATATACTAATATATCAATAGTGAACAACATAAGCATCTCATTTAGAGTTTTGAGGGTTATCACCAGAAACTCTAAAACAGAAATGGCCACAGAAGGTTGTACCTTCTCTATTCCCTGATTGTTTCACCAGGGAATAGACACATAGGTTCAATAAAAATTTTAAAACAAATGGCAGAAAGCATTTATAGAGATCATCATTGTGCTTTTTTATTTCCCATATGTAATTCAGAAATATGTAAATACAAAACTGTTGCCATTTGCCCTGGCTGGTGTGGCTCAG
Organism: Anoura caudifer; assembly: GCA_004027475.1. Taxonomy (NCBI): domain Eukaryota; kingdom Metazoa; phylum Chordata; class Mammalia; order Chiroptera; family Phyllostomidae; genus Anoura; species Anoura caudifer. The sequence goes on along the minus strand of PVKU01001677.1, from coordinate 200,789 downwards.
TGGATTAAGCACCAGCCTGTGAATGGAAAGGTCACTGGTTTAATTCCCAGTCAGGACACATGCCTGGGTTGCAGGCTAGGTCCCCAGTTGGGGGCATGCAACCCGTAGATGTTTCTCTCCTCTCTTTCTCCCTCCTTCCCCTCTCTCTAAAAAAAAAAAAAAAAAAAAAGTTGGCATCAGCATTTTTTGAGAAGTACATTTAATGAGAACATGACTTTTTCTCTATAAATTTCCAGACATAGAATTGATACCACTTGTTTTTAATATTTTCCGAGCAAATCACTGATTTTAAATCAAAAACTAGTATATTTGCTTTTGCTTTTATTCCTTACTAGAATCTCAGGTTTTTTGTTTTCTATATTTTTTTTTATGTTTGTCAAACCATTTTCTTGGCTTCTTGGGATTACACAGCAGTGATTTTGATTAGTGATGCTCCTCTGTGTGGGGACAGCTGTCATTTGGCCTCTGTATGTAGGAAATTTTCACAGTATTATCCAGGTAACTGACTGAACAGAGTTAAAGCCTTAAAAATATTTTGTTGTTAAAGGGAGCCTTCAAAAGGGCACTTGAGTACCTAGTCATTTTGTAATCATCTTGTATTTCACTCCTCTCCTTCACTTACTGTATCTACTTTAATTTCTAGTATTTCCTCCCCAGATAGTTGTAAAAGCTTTATTTATTCCCTTCACTACTCTAGCAAGCATAAATTCCTTATCCCCTTTTTTCTGCTTTTATCTTTCTTCATGTTTGTGCCTAATCTGAAGGTTCCCAGAAATATAGTTTTCAGAGAGGAAGTGCAACCAAAACCCTATCAGTCAATTCCTCAAATGTTCAGAAGGGTCCACAGACATTGGCACACGGTTACCTTTTGAATTCATGTTCCCACATTTGTTCAAATGCACCTGATCTGCTTTATCTGGAATCCCTAATGAATTTAGGAACAAGATTTTTCTTTTGTTGTCTCTTTCTTTACAAGATTACCTATTACCCCATTTCTTTGAACAGGTCCTTAGGTTTATACCTGCAACATGGGATCTCCATACACTGGACGTGGCCCTCACCTGGAACTTGTTCATTACATTTGCTCTGCAGTGAAAGCCAACTCTGTCAGCCCCAGTGCCAGGGGGATTCCACGCTGGAAACAAACAGTTATTGAACTGTTGGTACTGAGACCCAGTGTAACACAATGAGGGTGCTGTTCTGTGAATACCGCAGCTGACCGACTGCCCTGCAACACAGGCTCAGGTGAAGTGGGAAGAAGGACAGGAAACAGAAAAATCTGCCACGGTTCCCACCAACTTCAATGGTGGAATCATTTACATTTTCATATACAAGGAAAAGTTGAAAATAACTCTTGGTTAGAAACATGAGACATGAAAGATCAGGAAGAAATCTATAAATTCATATTAACCACAAACCAGGGAGCTTAAACAACAGACATTTATTTTCTCCCAGGCCTGAGACAGGAAGTCCAAGATCAATGGGTCAGCAGGGCTGGTCTCTTCTGAGGCTTCTCTCCTTACAGCATATATGGTCACCTTCTCCTTGAACCTAAACACCATGCACCTTCACAAGGTTTTCCCTCTGTGAGTATCTGTGTCCTAATTTCCTCCTCTTATAAGGACACCAATCATATTGCATTACAGCCCATCCTAATGGCCCCATTTTAACTAATCGTCTTATTAACTAACTGGCCCCATCTTCAAATACAGACACATTCTGAGGTGCTAGGAGTTAGGACTTCAACATATGATCTGGGCGAGGGGACACAATCACGCTCCTAAAAGAGAATTTTCATTTTTTTTTTCATTTATATCCTCCTAAAACACACTCTCTATAGGCTTATTTTTAGCTCTTATTTCATATACCACCATTGCTTTTCCATTCCTTCAATGTATATTTATTGAGCTTTCATAAAGCTCCCTTACACTGTGCTTGGTCCTGGAGACCCCATGCTGATGTGCAAAAAAATTGTTACAGGCCAGTAAGTATTCCGATGAAGCTTTGAGCAACACTTTGTGGGAGTTTAGAAGAGCAACTGACTCCTGCTTGGGAGCAACAACTCTGAGCAGATAGGAGGACAATAAACAAACTCTTAAAATGATGGATATGAGTTCATCAGGAAATGAAAACAGAGATAACATCATTGTCGAAAAGAAGAACAAAAAGTACAAAGTAGAGCATGGAAAAGTATGGCACAGTCTGGCTGTGAGCTGGCAGCCGATGGTAGGAGTGAGCACAAATGAAGCTTGAGAATTAGATCAGAGCCAGGCAAAGAAATTACTACTTTGGCCAGAGCAATCCAATCGATATTTTAAAACATTAATTAATTATTAAAGTAACATAGTAAAATCTAGATTTCTGAACACCTTCTACATGCAAAGCTCTGTTCATTTTTAGAATATATTTTACTGAGTATGCTATTACAGTTGTCCCATCTCCCCTTTATTCCCCTCCATCCTGCACACTCACTCCCACCCACATGCACCCACCTTAGTTCATGTCCATGGGTTGTACATATAAGTTCTTTGGTTTCTACATTTCCTATACTACTCTTAACTTCTCCCTGTCTATTTTCTGTCTACCATTTATGCTTCTTATTTCCTGTACCATTTCCCCCATTCTCCCCCTCACACTCCCTGCTGATAACCCTCCATGTGATCTTCATTTCTGTGATTCCATTCCTGTTCTAGTTATTTCCTTAGTTCATTTTTTTTCTTGTTTTTTTTTTTGTTTGGTTGTTGATAGTTGTGAATTTCACTTGTTGTGTTGTCACTTTACCATTCATATTTTTGATCTTCTTCTTTTTCTTAGATAAGTCCCTTTAACATTTCATATAATAAGGGCTTGCTGATGATGAACTCCTTCAACTTGACCTTATCTGGGAAGCACTTGATCTGCCCTTCCATTCTAAATGAGAGCTTTGCTGGATAGAGTCAGCTTGGATGTAGGTCCTTGCCTTTCATGACTTGGAATACTTCTTTCCAGCCCCTTCTTGCCTGTAAGGTCTCTTTTGAGAAATCAGCTGAGAGTCTTATGGGAACTCCTTTGTAGGTAACTGTCTCCTTTTTTCCTGCTGCCTTTAGATTCTCTCCTTATCTTTAATCTTGGGTAATATAATTATGATGTGCCTTGGTGTGTGCTTCCTTGGGTCCACCTTCTTTGAACCCAAAAAACTTGGGTCCCTCTGAGCTTCCTGGACTTCTTGGAAGTCTATTTCCTTTGCCAGATTGGGGAAGTTCTTCTCCAGTATTTGTTCAAATAAGTTTTCAATTTCTTCCTCTTCTCCTTCTGGTACCACTATGATTCAGATGTTGGAACATTTAAGGTTGTCCCAGGGGTTCCTAAGTCTCTTCTCATTGTTTTGAATTCTTGTTTCTTCATCTTGTTCTAGTTGAATGTTTATTTCTTCCTTGTGCTCCAAACAGTTTATTTGAGCCCTGGTTTCCTTCTCATCACTGTTGGTTTCCTGTACATTGTCCTTTATTTCACTTTGCATAGCCTTTACTTTTTCCTCTGTTTTGCAACCATACTCTACCAATTCTATGAGCATCCTGATCACCAGTGTTTTGTACTGTGCATCTGATAGGTTGGCTATCTCTTCGTCACTTAGTTGTATTTTTTCTGGAGCTTTGATCTGTTCTTTCATTTGGGCAATATTTGTTTTTGTCTTGACATGCCTATTAAATTGTAAGGGGCAGAGCCTTAGATATTCACCAGGGTGAGGCAACCCAGGTCACTGTGCTGTGGACCTGTATGTGGGGGAGGGGTCCAACAGGGAACAGTGCCACTTGTTCAGCTCTCTGCCAGCTTTCTGTCTCTTCCCCTGCTATCCACAAGCAAATTGGGCCCTTGTGGGGCTGATTTCTGTGTGGGTGGGTTTGTGTATGTTCTAGGACCTTGTGGGTCTCTCCAATGAACTCTCCTGTGAGGCTAGGAGTTTCTCCCACCACCTCAACCCCCACAAGTTTTTATAGTCAGAGGTTTTGAGGCTTTATTTCCCTAGAGTGGAACCCTCTGTTGCATGGTGTGTTTCACTCCCCAGTTGTTCCTCCTCATTTATCTGCATGCAAATGTGGGACCTCCTGCTCTGTCAGCCACTGCCTTGCTGCAAGTCCTCTCTGCCTTGCTGCACATCTCCACCCCTCCTACCAGTCTGGATGAATGTTTCTTTTGCAACTCCTTGGCTGTCAGATTTCCATACAGTTCGATTTTGTGGCAGTTCTGTTTTTTTTTTATTTTGTTTTGTTTTGTTTTTTTAAATTTGCTGTTGTCTTTCTTTTGGTTGTGCAAGGAGGCACAGTGTTTCTACTTACACCTCCATCTTGGCCAGAAGTCCAAAGCACTGTTCTTATGTTATTTAGATATATCATCAATTAATTTTGCTTTACCAACTTTACTCTTAGCCATCAACAGGACCTTTACTAATTATTTGCATTCCATATGCCCCTATCCTTGTCATTATGAGTGAATAGATGACTAAATGAAAAGAATACTTTTCTTTCTAAGAAACTATTGTCTCAATGCCTATAATCTATCCATGAAGATAAAGATCCTTGCATATGTGTGTATATTAAGGGAAAGTTTTGTAAGGACTGGTGGATTTATGCCTGCTTTAAGAATTTTCACATCAAAACTGATTTACAAATTGATCTATTTATGTCTTTGTATTACAGATTGATGGGACCAGAATCCCTTTAAATGAACATGAAGTAAAATCAATGGATTCTTCTTGTCTAACACCAAACACTCTTCCCTTAAAAAGGTCCCATTTGATCTTTGAACTATTCAACAAAACAAAACTGTTCACGCTACAGTGACCTTTATTTCTGGGAATTTTCTCAACATTTACATATATGGTGAACACCCTCAAATTTGTTATATATTCCTCTCTGACAGTATCATATAAGTAATTTCCTTTATAAAACCATAAAAGCTCAACATTAAATCTCTCCATCACCACAGTGCCTGGCATATGGGAAATAATAATGGCAAACACAATACATGATCCAAAAAACTTCATGTATAATTAACTCCTTTGATTTGTAGAATAATCTGTGAGTAGGTATCATTATTATCTTCATTTTAAAGATGTAAAAACTGAAGGACAGATAAATCAAGCATCTCACCATGATTTGTAAGTGGAAGGTGGGATTCCAGCCAAGTTTGGGTTTAGAATCTGAGTTTTTGATTGCTGTTACACTAGTTAAGGTTTCATAAGTATTAGTTTATTAATCAGTACATCATTGGAGCCCATGGAGTACTGATGGGATTGGATTGTTCACTTAGGTTTTTCAGCTGCTGGATAAGAAGGTAGCACAGTGTCTGATGCCCAGGACAGTGCCTGGCAACGCGTTCCACTGGCCTGCACCCCTCAGCACTGTTTCTCCCGCACAGCTGTGCGAGGTCAATAGACCTGTGTATGTGGCTGAGGATGCAGGGGACTAGACAATGTCCCAGTTTCTTCTCCCCATGCACCAGCTGATACATTACCAGAGACCTTCCATTTTTAGAAATATAGCTCAAAGAGAATATAAATTGAGAACACTGGTTATCACTATGCTGTATACCTGAAACAAATTATCAAATAATATTGAATGTCAACTGAATTGAACATTTTTTAAAAAGGAAAAAAAGAATGGTGGTTATAATTAAGTTTTATTTTTTTTTCTAAAATTACGAAGGATAAATACAGTTAAAGATGATAATAGCTATCATTTACTACACCCTTGAAATGTGGCAAGTACTGGGCCAAGTGCTTTATTGCATTGTCTTATTTAATCTCCCCAACAACCCTGAGCAGCAGAAAGTCTTCTGTCACTTAAAGACAGGAAAGTGAGGCTGAGAGGCCAAGGCCACACAGCTGTACACGCAGAGCCCTCCTCCCCTCCTCTTCCCCACCATGCCCTGTCTGTCTCCTTCCCTCCCACTCTGGCTCCTGTCTGATTCCATCTTGTTCCTTTAAAATTAAAATATAAGTAACACAGTAAAAAACAGCACTTTTTTTCATTGTTAGTTTTGTTTGGAACAAAATAGCATTGAAATCATATATTTTCTTTTGAATCCTTATCTCTTAGACATGTACAATGAAGTGTTTACAGTGAAATGTTAAAAGTCTGCCTTAAATACTCTAGTAAAATAAATAAATAACAGAAATGTAAAAATCAGGGTAAAGATGCAACAAAAACAAACCAAAAATAAAGGATATTTTTTATAGCCCAGCTTTGGGGACATTTCTAGGACCAGGAGGAGCTTAGCTCTTAGTCTCTTCATTCACTGCCTCATGGGAATGCCATTAGTCTTGGTGAAAATCCAGATCAAAGCAAGAACTTCTGGGAGTAAAGATTCTTCTAGAGCATCAGATTTTATCAGCAAAGCTTTCTGTGGCTCAGATACTATTGAAATCAGAAAAGTTGTTGACCCCACCAGGTCACGCATATTTAATTTAGACTCCTGCAACCAATTTCAATTTAAATTCAATTTAGCTAAAGTGATTTGCATAACATCCTCTATAGGAGAAGATGCATTTCATAAAGCAAGTTGCCCAACTTAGTCTGTACTTTGACAGGACCCATGATGCAGAAGAGGAGCCCTTTCTCCAGTCCTTTCTGCTTAAGTCTGTGTGTGGAGGTGACTTGAGGAGGTCACAGGGATGATGACTGTCACATGCACTATTAATGTTGTGCTTCTTTTGAGCTGTAAACATAGCATAAAAGTTGTTCCCAATTTTTGCAATGGTTGCAATGTTCCCAATGGTTGCAATTTTTTTAAATGCCTTAAAACTTTCTTTTTTTGATCCTCACCCAAAGACATGCTTTTTGATTTTAGAGAGAGGGGAAGGGAGGGAGAGAGAGGGAGAGAAACGTTGATATGAGAGCAAAACATTGATCGGTTGCCTCTCGTACACCCCCAGACTGGGGACCAAACCCACAACCTAGTATGTGCCCTGGCTGAGAATAGAACCCGAGACCTTTCAGTTTATAGGATGAGACTCCAACTAATTGAGCCACACTGGCCAGGGCAAAACTTTCAGTAAGTGTTAAGTAGAATGACAGACTGCTTAAAAGTATATGGATGCCCTTTTTTGGGGAAAACTGGACTTCTAAATTTTATCCAATTAAGCTATACTCTAGAATAAACATTCTTTAAGTGATTATTATTTAGGTAAAAAAGGTGGCAAGCTGATGTTGCAGAATAAAATATCAGTAGCAGGTATTGGATATGCTGATGCACAATTCAGATGACAGGGAGGTCTACTTTCAGTGTGTTGTTTTAATATAGCAAGATAATTTAAGGCCAGTGTAATTAGAAAGGCTTCAGGAAACAAAGGAATCTCTGAAAAGTGCTGAAATTGGCCTTACTTAGAGTGACTCCCACTCAGCTACTAACCGGAGTAACACATCGGCCATGCAGCAGCCTGACTAGAGAGGGACTGGCTTTGTTATTTTTTCCTCCCATGGGAATAATAAAATGGCAGCTCAGGACACTGTGCTATAGCTCTGAAAGAGGATGAAAATTCTCTGTAAGGGGACATATGTACTCAAGTGTGGCCTTCGATACAGCGTAACCTTATCTTATTCCTCCTCTTATCTTTCCTCCCATCCCTCACACACGACCCACAAATACTATCTGGAGAACAAATGTACCCGGTTCTCTGAGATGAACAGTACATCACAGAGTGGCCTCTCATGGAGCCCTGGACACACAGCTACTGAGTTTATTTGGGGCACTGAAAAAGAGGAGTAAGTTAAGAGGGGTAAACTTAGGTTGGCACAATATATAGTATATGTATGGATACGTGTTATATATAAAAATATATAATTATAATTTTGTACATAAGAAATGCATAATTTATGTATGCATATCATATATAGTTATACATCTAAACCTACATGTTTAAATATATGTTGATGCCTAGCTGTCTGTTTTGTACTATGTGATAGAACAAATAGTTACTATTGGTGTTTTCAAATAATAAGTGTATAAAGACTAGACACAAATAAAAAAATACAGGTATTTTCCTATTTTCTTTATCTGTGGAATAGGTGGTAGACTTGAGAACTACTTTGTATTTGTTCATTTCTCATTTTGATATTTTTAAAATTATTTTTAAAACAAAGTTTATGAGAGTCTCCTTCCTACCAATTATCCTTTAAAATGAAATGAAATGGCTTAACGTATATGATTTGGTATTTTCTATTTCATCTCATTAAAAATAATTTAACTGATCTCTTCAACAAATGGTGTTGGGAAAAAATAATATCCACAGGCAAAAAAATAAAATGGGATGCCTATCTTATGCCATTTACAAAAATTAACTTGAAATTCATTAAAGTCTTAAATCTAACACTCAAAACTATAAAACTTCTAGAAGAAAACATAGGGGAAAAGCTCCTTGACATTGGTCTTGACAACAATTTCCTGGAGATGACACCAAAAGCACAAGCAACAAAGCAAAAATCAACAAGTGGCACTACATCAAACTAAAACACTTCTGCACAGCTAAAGAAATGATCAGCAAAGTGAAAAAGCAACCTACAGAATGGGAGAAAATATTTGCAAATTATGTATCTGATAAATGGTTAATATCAGAAATATATAAGAAACTTATGCGACTCAATGGAAAAAGAAAAAATAATCTGATTTTAAAAAATTAATAAAGGACCTGAAGAGACATTTTTCCAAGGAAGATACACATTTCAATGGTCAACAGGTAAACAGGTACCTGAAAAGGTGCTCAATGTCACTAATCATCAAGGAAATGCAAATTCAAACCACAATGAGATATCATCTCATGCCTATTAGAATGGCTCTTATCAAAAAGACAAAAAATAAAGGCTGGTGAGAACTGGGAAAAAGGGAACCCTTGTGTGCTGCTGGTGGGACTGTAATTTGGTGCAGCCACTATAGAAAACAACACGGAGATCCCTCAAAAATTAAAAATTGACCTACCATATTATACAGTAATCCCACTTGATATATATCTGAAGGAAATAAAATCGCTACCTCAAAGAGATATCTGCACCCCCATGTTCAATGCAGCATTATTTATTACAACAGCCAAGACATAGAAATATCCCATGTGTCCATCAAAAAATGAATGGATAAAGAAACTGTGAGATATAATGATATATCTACCTCTATCTATCTATCTATCTATCTATCTATCTATCTATCTATCTATCATCTTATTCAGCCACATAAACACACACACAAAGAAAATCCTGCCATTTGCCAGAACACAAATGGATCTTGAGGGTAATATGCTAAGTGAAGTAAGTCAGACAGAGAAAGACAAATAGCATATGATCTCACTTATATGTGGAATTTTAAAACAAACAAAAAAACTCACAGTAACAGAGCACAGATTGGTGGTTGCCAGTGACAGGGGTGTGGGGGGAACAGGGAAAGGTTAGCAAGGCATATAAACTTCCACTTACAAATTACAAGATGAGTAAGTTCTGGAGGATCTAATGTACAGCATGGTGACCACTGTTAACAATACTGTAACATATACTTGAAGTTACTATGAGTAACTAAAAGTTCCTAAGTCACACAGACACACAAATGGTAGCTATGTGAGGTACGAATATGTCAACTAACCTTATTGTAGTAATCATTTTGAAATAAATACATATATCAAATCACCATGTGATACACCCTAAACTTACAGTTACATGTTAGTTATATCTCAATAAAGCTGGGGGTGGAAAACTTCTGTTCAGAAAAGTAAAAAAATAAATGGAGTGAACAGGCAAAGTATAAATTGTGAGAAAATATTTGAAAACCACAAATCTGATAAGGGGCTAATGTCTAGAATATATTAAAAACTCCAAACTCCTACAACTCAACACTAACAATTAATAACCCAATTAAACATGGGCAAAAGACTTGAATAGCTCTTTCTACAAGGAATATAAATAAATGGCCAAAAGCATATGAAAAGATACTCAAATCCACTAATTATCATAAAATGGAAAGCAAAACCACAATGAGACTCACTTCTGGCTAAGATGGAGGCATAGGTAGATACACTGTGCTCCTCGCAGAACAATTTAAAAACAAAAACAACGAGAATTGATAGAAAAATTGAACTGTATAGAAGTCTGACAACCAAGGAGATGAAGAAGCAACATTTGTTAAGACCAATAGAAAGGGCAGAGATGGGCAGCCAGGTGGAGAGGACTCGTGGCAAGGTGGTGGGTGGTGGACTTTCTGAGGTAGCAGCTGGTCCCACATTTGCATGAAGATAAACCTGGAGGAACAACTGGGGAGCAAGACAGATCATGCAACCAAGGGTTCCAGTGTGGGTAAATAAATCCTCAAAACTTCTGACTGAAAAAACCTGTGGTGGTTGAGGTGGCAAGAGCAACTCCCAGCCTCACAGGAGAGTTCATTGGAGAGACCCACAAGGTCCTAGAACATACACAAACCCACCCACACAGAAATCAGCACCAGAAAGGGCCCAATTTGCTTGTGGGCTGCAGAGAAAGTGACTGAAAGCCAGCGGAGAACTGAGCAAGAGGCATTGTTCCCTCTCCGACTTCTCCCCCACATACAGTGCCACAGTGCAGGGTTACCGCACCCTGGCAAATACCTAAATCTCCAGCCTTTACAACTGAATAGCTGTGCCAAAAACAAATTATGGCCCAAATGAATGAAAAGATCAAAGCTCCAGAAAAAAATACAATTAAGAGATAAAGAGATAGCCAACCTATCAGATGCACAGTGCATAACACTGGTAACCAGGATGCTCATGGAATTGGTTGAGTATGGTTGCAAAATAAAGGAAAAGTGAAACAAGGAAATGTACAGGAAACCAACAGTGGTTGGTTGCTTGTGCTTTTGGTGTCATCTCCAGAAAACATGCAAAGTGAAATAAAGGACAATGTATAGGAAACCAACAGTGATGAGAAGGAAACCAGGGCTCAAATAAACTGTTTGGAGCACAAGGAAGAAATAAACATTCAACTAGAACAGAATGAAGAAACAAGAATTCAAAACAATGAGGAGAGACTTAGGAACCTCCGGACAACCTTAAACATTTCAACATCTGAATCATAGTGGTGCCAGAAAGAGAAGAGGAAGAAATTGAAAACTTATTTGAACAAATACTGAAGAAGAACTTCCTCAATCTGGCAAAGGAAATAGACTTCCAGGAAGTCCAGGAAGCTCAGAGGGACTCAAGATTTTTGGGTTCAAAGAAGGTGGACCCAAGGAAGCACACACCAAGGCACATCATAATTATATTACCCAAGATTAAAGATAAGGAGAGAATCTAAAGGCAGCAGGAAAAAAGGAGATAGTTACCTACAAAGGAGTTCCCATAAGACTCTCAGCTGATTTCTTAAAAGACACCTTACAGGCAAGAAGGGGCTGGAAAGAAGTATTCCAAGTCATGAAAGTCAAGGACCTACATCCAAGCTGACTCTATCCAGCAAAGCTCTCATTTAGAATGGTAGGGCAGATCAAGTGCTTCCCAGATAAGGTCAAGTTGAAGGAGTTCATCCTCAGCAAGCCCTTATTATATGAAATGTTAAAGGGACTTATCTAAGAAAAAGAAGAAGATCAAAAATATGAATGGTAAAGTGACAACACAACAAGTGAAATTCACAACTATCAACAACCAAACAAAAAAAAAACAAGAAAAAAATGAACTAAGGAAATAACTAGAACAGGAATGGAATCACAGAAATGGAGATCACATGGAGGGTTATCAGCAGGGAGTGTGAGGGGGAGAATGGGGGGAAAGGTACAGGGAATAAGAAGCATAAATGGTAGACAGAAAATAGACAGGGGGAAGTCAAGAGTAGTATAGGAAATACTCAAGCCAAAAAACTTATATGTACAACCCATGAACATGAACTAAGTAGGGGTGGGGGTGGGGTGCAGGTGGGAGGGAGTGTGCAGGGTGGAGGGAAATAAAGGGGGGATATGGGACAACTGTAATAGCATAATCAATAAAGTACATTAAAAACCCACAATGAGATATCACCTGACACCTGTTAGGACCATTATCAAAAGAACCTGAAAAAAAATAAGTTCTAGGGAGTTATGGAGAAATTGAAACTTCTGGGCACTCTTGGTGGGAATGTAAAATGGTGAAGCCAATATGGAAAACAGTGGAGATTTTTCAAAATATTAAAATAGCATTCCCACTTTGGGGTTAGATGTGTACCCAAAGGGATCAAAAACAGGATCTCATAGAGATGTGTCCATTCCCATGTACATGTCCACTCTGATGTACAGCATTATTCACAGCAGCCAAGTGGTGAAAGCAACCTAAATGTCTATCAATAGATCAACAAAAATGTGGTATATGCATACAGTGGAATATGATTCAGCCTTAAAAAGCAGGAAATCCTGTTTATGCTCAACATGGATGTTATTGTAAGGATATGATATTAAGTGAAGTAAGCCAGTCTCAAACAGACAAATATGGTACCATTTCACTTCTGTGAGGTAATTAAAGTAGTCACAGAAACAGAAGAGAAAATGTGGTTGCCAGGGGCTGGTGGGGGGTGGGGGTGGTAGGGGTATGGGGGTTGTTTAATGGGTATAGAGTTTCCGTTTTATAAGAAAAAGTCCTAGAGATCTGTTGCTTAACAATGTGAATATAGTTAACATTAAGACAGTAAATTTAATTGTATGTTTTTTACCACACATACAAAAATAGATTAACTGGATACACAGCAGCATTAAACAGGGTTAAAGGAACGAAAACATCTAAGTTTTATGGAAAATAATAAGGAAACTATGGGTTAGCATTAAGACATGAACAAAATCCCATATATAGCAGAGGTGACAGTGCTCTCAGATTGAGAATAAAATATTTATCCAAATGTAGAGAATGTTCAAGGTACCTCTGTATGATGAAATACAATGTGTAAGAAAACGATTTCCTTCTCTACTCTGCTATATCATACGCACTTCTTCACTCTGCCCACCAAATATGGATTTCCCCCCCACACACACTGACCAGTTCTCTTCCAGCACTATCTCGCTGGAGTTGCTCCAGACCCCGCAGACAAAGGGCTCTGTCCCACAAGACAACCCCATCGTCGGATGCCAATGGCAAGTCCAGGCTGTCACCTGTGCTTCTGACCAACAGTTTATAAAGTGGAGGACGCTACAACCCCCTCCTGGGGTGTGATAATTCGCTAGAATGACTCAGAGAACTCAGAAAAGTTTACTTATTTGATTACCAGTTTATTTATACATATAAAGAAAAAACTCAGGAGAAGCCAGCTGGAAGAGTCACACAGGACACGTTGTGTGGGAAAGGGCATGAAGCATCTTAGTCCTCCACCATAGGCCACTGTCCCCACACTTTCACCAAACCAGAGGCTTTCTGAACACCATACAGGGGTGTCAAACTCGTTTTCACCAGGGGCCACATCAGCCTTGTGGTTGCTTTCAAAGGGCTGAGATAATTTTAGGATTGTATAAATGTAACTACTCCTTAACTGTTAAAGAGTTGAAATTACATTCCGCCCCTTGAAGATAACACGAGGCTGATGTGGCTCCCTGTGAAAATGAGTTTGACACCTCTGCCCTAGAAATTTTAATGGACGCTTCACTGAGCATTAAATTAATGACCATTGGTGATTAACTCAACCTTCAGCCCCTCTCTTCTTCCTGAGGTCAGAATATGGGGCTGAAAGTGTCTCCTCTCTAACCCTGTGGTTAATCCCCCTGGCCACCTGCTTCGATCCTGGGCTACCTGCCCTCTCCACAGCTCCCCCACCCTAATCATCTCATTAACATACAAAGACCCTTTGCACTGGAGATCAAGAGATTTAGGAGCTATGTGCCAGGAAAACAGGGTATGCAGATACTAAACATATATTGATTATTATATCACAAATTAAACTTTATGAGCCTTTTGAAAAGTGTGTATATGTGTGTGTGGAGATACAGGAGGGACAAGAAGGGAATAGATGAGAAAAAGAAAGGAGAGAAGAGTGGAAGAAAGCAAAGGCAGGCATCAATCAGCAAAACCCTGTTGGCTATTAACAGTGGGTCTTTGTATTTTTCAAGATTTTATCATAGGCCTGTAATTTGACAGCCAGAAGAAAAGGCTTTTTAAATTAAGAATTACACTGGATTAACTCTTCAGGGAAGGAAGCACTGGGATGGAAGTCCCTGCCATCCATCACTGGCCAACAGGTCTAGCAACTGCAGTGCGGGCCCAAGAGCCCAGGACCCCAAGATGGTCAAGGGGGCCCAGGCCACCAAAAGGAGTGGAGGCACCAAAACTCACATTGAACCTGCAGCAAGGTTTCACCTAGATCCCCAAATGCATGTGAATTTCCCTTTGAAAACATCCAGCAAATTTTTATTACATATTACTCATGCACTCTTATGGTAGTCACATTTCTCATTAATCTATGATATTTGTCTTTCTCTCTCTGACTTATTTCACTTTGTGTAATACCCTTTCTAGGTCCATCCATGCAGTCCCAAAGGGTGAAATTTCATTCTTTTTTTATGGCTAAATAATAATCCACTCTGTGAATGTACCATAACTTTTTTATCCACTCTCTATTGATGAGCACTTAGGTTGCTTCTGTATCTTGTCTGTTGTAAATAAAACTGCAATGGGCATAGGAATGCATATATCTTTTCGAATTAGAATTTTGAATTTCTTCAGATAAATACTCCAAAGTGGAATTGCTGGGTCATGAGGTAGTTCTATTTCTAATATTTTGAGGACCCTCCAGTATGATTTCACTTATATGTGGAATCTAAAGAACAAAATAAACAAACAAAATTTTGTAGAAACAGACTCATAGATACAGAGAACAGACTTATGGTTGCCAGACGGGAGGGGAAATGAGGGTCTGGGTGAAAAAGGTCAAGGGACTAAGAAGTACAAATTGGCAGTTGCAAAAAGTCACAGGGATTTAAGTACAGCACAGGGAATTGAGTCAATAATATTGTGGTAACTATGTATGGTGCCAGGTGGGTCCTAGACTTATGGGGGGGTCATTTCGTAAATTATATAAATGTCTAATTACTATGCTGTGCACCTGAAACTAATATAAAATAATACTGAATGTCAACTGGAATTGAAAACAAATGCTGTCATTCACGCAAAACAGATGTTCTCTTCTCAATCCTGTAAAATCCAATGAAAATTTCTATTAAGAGAATGTATGAATGCACCATTGAAATACTTGCTCAAAAATAGGAGTTCATTAGAAATAGGAAGGGAGGCTGGGATGAAGTTGAGTAGTAGGACAAGGTGAAAATTGTGGGCAGCTCAGCAGTGAAGAGCTCAGGTAAAAACAATATCTGCCCTATTAGAGGTTTTTAAAGAGAAACATAACAGGGGATTTGAAAGTCAAAGTTCTAGCTCCAGCTTCACTCCAAATTAGTTCTGCGACCTTTAGCAAATAATTTCATCCTCTCTGGGCCCCAGTTATCATAAATAAATAAGAAAAGGGTTGACAGGAATCAGTCATTTTCATGTGTTTCCCAGAAGAATAGTCTATTGTTACAATGAAATGTAAAAAGTGACATGCTGTATTGGAAATGAGAGAGAGGGAGAGGGAGGGAGAGAGAGAGAGAGAAAGAGAAGAGCAAGGTCTCAACAAGCACATTTCAAAACACATGAGCTCTTGAAAAGTAAATTTGTCTGAAAACTAAATGCATAAGTTGACAGTAGGAGGAAATGGGAAGTTATTTTTTTCCTCTTTAGAGAGCTGGCTGATATCTTAGAGTGAACAGAGTGTAACCTTCTTAAATGCTGATGCAGTGGTAAGTACATATGTCACATAGTAAAAAGGCTTGGTAAGAAAATGTAAATATCATGAATCATTATGAAATTATCTTGTAAGAGGCATAGTGCTTTGATGAGGTATTCCTAAGTGTCCTTTAAAAATTTTTTTAATATATTTTATCAATTATGCTATTAGAGTTGTCCCAATTTTTCCCCTTTTGCCCCCTTCTGCCCAGTACCCCTGTTCCCTCCAGCAATCCCCCCCTTAGTTCATGTCCATGGGTCATGCATGTAAGTTCTTTGGCTTCTCCATTTCCTATATTATTCTCAACCTCCCTGTCTATTTCATACCTAAAAATTACGCTTCTTATTCCCTGTACCTTTCCCCTTATTCTCCTCCTTTTCCCTCCCAGCTGATAACCCTCCAAGTGATCTCCATATCTGTGATTCTGTTCCTGATCTGGTTGTTTGCTTAGTTTGATTTTTAGATTCAGTTGTTGATAGTTGTGAATTTGTTGTCATTTTAATGTTCATAGTTTTTTTTATCTTTTTCTTAAATGAGTCCCTTTAACATTTCATACAATAAGGGCTTGGTGATGATGAACTCCTTTAGCTTAACCTTGTCTGGAAGCTCTTTATATGCCCTTCCATTCTAAATGATAGCTTTGTTAGATAGAATAATTAAAGTTGTAGGTCCTTGCTTTTCATCACTTTGAATACTTCTTGCCAGTACCTGCTAACACGCAAAGTTTCTTTTAAGAAATCAGCTGACAGACTTAGGGCAACTCTTTTGTAGGCAACTCTCTGCTTTTCTGTTGCTGCTTTTAAGATTCTCTCTTTATCTTTAACCTTTGGCATTTTAATTATGATGTGTCTTGGTGTGGTCCTCTTTGGGTCCAACTAATATGGGATTCTCTGTGCTTCCTGGACTTGCATGTCTATTTCCTTCACCAAATTAGGGAAGTTTTCTTTTATTATCTTCTCAAATAAGTTTTCAATTTCTTGCTTTTCCTTTTCTGCTTCTGGCACCCCTATGATTCAGATGTTGGTACATTTGGAGATGTCCCAGAGGCTTCTTAGTCTATCCTCATTTCCTGGAATTCTTTTTTCTTCTTGCTCTTCTGATTGTTTTTTTTTTCTTTTTTATGTTCCAAATCATTGATTTGATTTTCAGTTTCCTCCCCTCCACTGTTGATTCCCTGCAGATTTTTCTTTATTTCACTTAACGTAACCTTCACTTCTGCATGGGTCTTTTTTATGCTGTTGCTATATTCAATGAATTCTTTGAGCATCCTGATAATCAATGTTTTGAACTCTGCATCTGATAGGTTGCTTATCTCCATTTCATTTAATTCTTTTTCTGGAGTTTGGTTTGGTTCTTTCAATTGGGCCATATTTCTTTGTCTTCTCAATTTGGCAGCCTCCCTCAGTTTGTTTCTATGTATTAGGTAGAGTTGCTTTGACTCCCTGTCTTGGTAGCATGGCCTATTGTAGAAGAGTGGACCTACGAATTGTGTAGGGTAGAGCCTTAGGTGATAGCCAGGGTCAGGCAACCTGTTTCACTGCTTTGTGGCTGTGTGTGTGTGGAGGGCTGGGAGAGAGGACAGTGCTGCTGCCTGGCTCTGGAGGCTTGCCTGGGAGGAAGCTGTCTCCTGGCACTTGCCCTGTTTCTAGTCTCTTTCCTTTCTCCCCGTATGCCACTTGTACCCCTCCAGTTGTTGCCCTGGTGCTAAATCCCAAATAAGTTGGGTGGGTCTGTTTAAGTCCTAAGTTTGTGCAGATCCTTTGAGAGGAGACTCCTGATAATCCAGCAGTTGCTTCCACTGCCCTAACCCCCAATGATTTTTGTAGCCGTAAGTTATGGGGATTTATCTTTTTGGCACTAGAACCCTGAGGTGCTGGGTGGTCTGGTTTGGGATTAGGATCCCTTGCTCCCAAGGTATCCCTCCTGATTTTTATCCACCACACATGAATGTGGAACCCCCTGTTCCTCCACTTCTCCATGCCACTCCCATGGCTCCGCTCCTGTCTGCGCCTCTCCACCTCTCTACGTGGCTCCACACCTCCTACCCTTCTGGATGAATGTGGCTTCTCTAAATTCTTGGTTGCCAGACTTCCATGCAGCTCAATTTCCTGACGGTTCAGGGTGGTATTTGTTTTGTAGTCTAGCTGTAATTTTTTCTGTAGTTGTATGAGAAGGTAAAGTGGGTTTACTTACACCTCCATCTTGACTGGAAGTCTCAAACAATTATTTTTTGTTATCAAATAAAACATTGATAAAGAATGCTATAAAGATATCACCTAATGAATTAGCATAAGGTGAACACTTTTGTAATCAAAAGTGTTCAACACCCGGCTCAACAAATAGAACTTTGCCACAGCAGAAGCCCCTCCAGGAGCCCTGTGCTAATCACAGCACTTCCACTGCTGATTAGCATTATCCTGCTCTTTATAGTTATAATTCGTTTGCATTTTTTGTAGTTCTTTCATCCATGTGTCCATTCACAAGCATGATGGTTTAAAAATTCTTTGA
Source organism: Anoura caudifer (assembly GCA_004027475.1). NCBI lineage: Eukaryota > Metazoa > Chordata > Mammalia > Chiroptera > Phyllostomidae > Anoura > Anoura caudifer. Next base: position 182,532 of record PVKU01001677.1, on the reverse strand, counting down.
ATCTTCAGGTTCCTCTTCATCCCCTTTTTTCCTTCAAATTTACCCGTTTTTCCTTTGAAGTTTTTTTCAAAAACTTGGGTCATCTGACACATAGAAGTCCCCTAAATCTGGATTTTTCTCACTGAATATTCATGATGATGGGCAGCATATTACTCTGTCCTCTGAACTGTCAAAATAGTGCTGTCTAATAACACATTCTGCAATGAAGGGCAAGTTCTATATATGTACTGTCCACTACTGAAGCCACAGGCAATGTGGCCATGAAACACTTAAAATGTGGATAGTGTGACTGAGGAACTAAAATTTTAATTTTATATAATTTTACTTAATTAAAGTTTAGATTTAAACAACTACATGTGATTAGTGATTACTCTATTGGACAGCACAAAATATTTAAGTTTCATTAGGATTAAAAACAGTGATGTGTGAATTCCACATCTTTTTACTCATTTACTAGTTGGAATATTTTTACAAAGATATGCTTATCCTCATTTATTGTACCGAGTTGTACAGGATGTAGAAATAAGGCAAGATAAATGCTTTTCTTCTTTTTCTTCTATGTACAAATTTTCTTCCTTTTTTCAGACTTTATTTATTTATTTTTAGAGAGAGGGGAAGGGAGAGAGAAAGAGAGAGAGAGAAACACTAATGTGTGGTTGCCTCTCAAGCACCCCCTACTGGGGACCTGGCTTCCAACCCTAGCATGTGACATGAGTGGAGATCAAACCAGTGACCCTTCAGTTTGCAGGCCGGCGCTCAATCTACTGAGTCACACCAGCCAGGGCAACATACAGATTTTTAAGATAATGGATTGGTTCCCCATTATCTTTTATAGGTGATCACTTAGTTTTTTTAAAAGTATCATTATGAACTCATAAGTATATGTACATTTGATGAGTTTCAATTAAATGCAATAATATTTGTTGTAAAACTCAAACTGTCCTATCTTTGTCAGTAGGAACCTCTTCACATTGGCATTTTCTTAGTGGTCTCTGACAGCTTTAGGACTATCTGAAATGACAAGTGGTGCTAGGCACACTTTTCACATTTCTTGACTCAGACCTGAACAAGCCACTGCTCCAAGAAGCTCCAATTTCTTTTTAAAGGAAAAGGTATTTCAAGATCTCTCTGTGGATCCTAAGGATTGCTGCAGGGTTGCTCATTATTTCTAGGCAATATCAGTGAACATAATTAGGAAATATTCTATTATTAAATTATAAAATACCTCAAGAGTTTATACTAGTATGAGTATTTCAAATTCAATTTTAAGATTATGAGGATTTCTTTTGTTTTTTTTTTTAAACATAATGTCTTCTGCTTCCCATTTGTAAATTCTTTCTTCCACAAGAAGTCTGTCTTTTATATTTTTAAATATATTTTATTGATTATGCTATTACAACTGTCCCTTGTTTTCTCCCCCCATATTCCCCTCCACCCTGCAACCCCCTCCCTCCAGCATCCTCCCCACCCCACTTAGTTCATGTCCATGGTTCATACCTATAAGTTCTTTGGCTTCCACATTTCCTATACTACTCTTAATCTCCCCCTGTCTATTTTCTACCTACAATTTATGCTTCTTATTCCTTGCACCTTTTACCACATTCTCCCCTCTCCCCGCTGATAACCCTCCATATGATCTCCATTTCTGTGATTCTGTTCCTGTTCCAGTTATTTGCTTAGTTTGCTTTTGTTTTTTGAGGTTCAGTTGTTGATAGTTGCAAGTTTGTTGTCATTTTACTGTTCATATTTTTTATCTTCTTTTTCTAAGTCCCTTTAACATTTCATATAATAATGGCTTGCTGATGATGGACTTCTTTAACTTGACCTTATCTGGGAAGCACTTTCTCTGCTCTTTCATTCTAAGTGATAGCTTTGCTGGAAAGAGTATTTTTGAATGTAGGTCCTTGCCTTTCATGAGTTGAAATACTTGTTTCCAGCCTCTTCTTGCCTGCAAGATTTCTTTTGAGAAATCAGCTGATAGTCGATGGGAACTCCTTTGTAGGTAACCGTCTCCTTTTTTCCTGCTGCTTTTAAGATTCTCTCCTTATCTTAATCTTAGGTAATGTAATTATGATGTGCCTTGGTGTGTTCCTCCTCGGGTCTAACTTCTTTGGGACACTGAGCTTCCTGGACTTCCTGGAAGTCTATTTCCTTTGCTGGATTGGGGAAGTTCTCTTTCACAATTTGTAGAAATAAGTTTTCAATTTCTTGGTCTTCCTCTTCTCCTTCTGGCACCCTTATGATTCAGATGTTGGAACATTTAAAGTTGTCCTGGAGATTCCTCAGCCTCTCATTGTTTTGATTTCTTGTTTCTTCATTCTGTTCTAGTTGAATGTTTATTTCTTCCTTCCACTCCAAATTGTTGATTTGACTTCCAGTTTTCTTCCTGTCACTGTTGGTTACCTGTCTATTGTTCTTTATCTCACTTTGCATAGCCTTCACTTCTTCCTCTATTTTGCAACCATACTCAACCATTTCTGTGAGCATCCTGATTACTGGTGTTTTGAACTCTGCATCTGATAGGTTGGCTATCTCTTTATCACTTAGTTCCATTTTTGGAATTTTGATCTGTTCTTTCATCTGGGCCATATTTCTTTATCTCAGCATAGCTGTTATGTTGTAAAGGCTGGAGCCTTAGGTTTTCACCAGGGCAGAGCAACCCATGTTGCTGCATTGTGGCACTGTACTGTGGGGTGGGGTCTGAGAGAAAATAATGCCATTTGCTCTGCTCTCAGCTGGTTTTCAGTCACTTTCCCTGCTACCCACAAGCAAATTGGTCCCTTGTGGTGCTGACTCCTGGGTGGGTGGGTTTGTGTACATTCTAGGACCCTGTGTGTCTCTCCAATGAACTCTCCTGTTAGGCTGAGAGTTTGTCCCACTGCTGCAACCCCCAGGGTTTTTACAGCCAGAGGTTTTGAGGCTTTCTTTTCCTGAGCTGGAACCCTGGGTTGTAGGGTCTGTCTTGCTCCCCAATTGTTCCTCCTGGTTTATCTGCCCACAAATATGAGTCCACCCAGTCCTCTAGCCACCACCTTGCTGCACATCCTATCCACTCTGGCTGCCCATCTCCACCTCTCCTACCATTATGGATGTATGTTTCTTCTTTAATTCCTTGGTTGTTGGACTTCCATACAGTTTGATTTTCTGGCAGTTCTGGCTGATTTTTGTCTTTAAATTTATTGTTGTCATGCTTATTTTGGTTGTGTGGCGAGGCAAAGTGTATCTACCTACACCTCCATCTTGGCCAGAAGTCTTTCCATGTATCAGTTTAAATGTCACTTCATTATTGGGTCCTTTTATGGTTCAGTATATACATATGGGATAGTAGAGCTGGAAAAATTAACCTAGGGGGCCACATTTTCATGTAGGGGAAAAATATCTTTCATACCCATCCAAAATAAGTCCTTCTTGTTATTTTCTATTAACACTTTCTTTTTCCTTTATAGCACTAATCATAATTTTAAGCTACATAGTTATCTGTTTAATATTTATATCCTTCCCAAGACCACAAACCCTAGGTGTCATGGGTATGTCTGTTTTGTTCTTTGTTGTATTCCTATGCTTCTCCTAGCACCCAGGACACAGTAGGTTCACAATAAAAAGTCACTGAACAAAAATGTAAACTAGGCATGGTCAGATTCATTGACATAGTGAAGAGTAAGAGCACTGAGAGATAAAAGACTACCTCCAGACTAAGACAGGAATTAACCCAAACAGCTCCTCAGAGGCAGGTGTAGTTACTACGTTCTATCTGTTCTGGAATAAAGAGCTCTGTATTTAGCTCTGACATATAGGTTCTTGTCACAAGAACATGGTTAAGGTAAAAGGGGTCTGAGAGATGTGCAGCGTAGTGGGTTTGGTACCACCATACAAGGCCCATTTCAAAGATAGATGTGAGAATTTTTACAATTTAACTGATCAAAGCACTTCTCTGTGATGGAAAGAATCATTTGGGACAGTATAGCTGAGAACGTTAACCTAGGGAGCCAGGTTTTCATGCATGGAGAGGAAGAGATGTTTCAAGTTCATGAGCTTTGCAGTCCCAGAAGAGAGAAATTTGTGGACACATGCAAAACCCAGTATAATTTTATTAATTACATATAATATTTGATTATGATAAAATACACATAAAATTTACCATCTTAACTATGGTATTATTCTTTATTAATAATAATAATCTTTATTATTATTATTATTATTATTATTATTAATTCCTCACCTGAGAACATGTTTAGGAAAGGAAAGAGAGAGGGGGAGAGTAACATCGATCAGGGGACAGAATCCACAATTAAACTCACAATGTTTCAGTTTATGGGATGATGCTCCAACCAACAGAGCCACACTGGACAGGGTGCATCTTAACCATTTTTAAGTGTACAGTTCAGTAGTGTTAAGTACATTCACACTGTTGAGCAACCTCCAGCACTTTCTTTGTCTTGTGAAACTAAAACTCTATACCAATTAAACAATTTCCCATTTCCTCCTTCCCCCAGCCCCTGGCAACCACCATTCTATTTTCTGTCTCTATGAGTTTGACCACTCTAGGTACTGCATAAGCGGAATCATGTACTATTTGTCATTTTGTAACTGGCTTATTTCTTTTAGCACAATCATCTCAAGACTGATCCATGTGGCAGCATATGACAGGATTTCCTTTCTTTATAAGGCTGAATAATATTTCATTGCATGTGCATACTACTACATTTTGTTTATCCATTCATCCATCAATGAACACTTAGGTCATTTCCACCTTTTAGCTATTGTGAATAATGCTGCTATGAAAGTGGGTGTACATATATCTCTTCAAGACTTGGCTTCCAATTATTTTGGATAACTACCCAGAAGTAGAATTGCTGTATCATATGGTAGTTCTACTTTTTATTTTTCTGAGGCACTGCCATGCTGTTTTCCATAGCAGGTATACCATTTTACATTCCCACCAACAGTGCACAAGTGTTCCAATTTCTCCACCTCTTTGTCAACACTTGTCCTTTCCCATTTTTAAAAATAATTCTAATGAATATAGGGTGGTAATGTGGTTTTATATAATGAGTTTGAAAAGGCTATCACAAATGTTTCATTTATTCTAAAATATTTTAAGCATACTGAAAGAACAGGAACTATTATTCCAAATACATGTGCATCCATCCCTTTGCTTTGTCAGATTGCAGAATTTTGCCATATCCTACTCCGTTCCCTCTACTCTGCTATGTGCTGGCATTTTGAGATATTTTGTGGTGAGAGAGTTTTCAAGTTACCTAATTTTCCCCAAAACTGTTCAAGTGTTTGTCACAATTATCTGAGCAACCAGAAATATTTATTCAGAATCACTAAATGTACCAGTAGAAAACTGGTCAAAATCTGGGTTTTCAATGTTAACTCTGAGTTCCTGTCCATTAGACTACCATGGGCTCCCAAAGTCCTCATGACAGGATGTTACCTAGAGGTACACAAGATATTTATGTAATTGAAAAGCTGCAATAAAATCATGCTTTGGGATAGATCGAAATAAATGTTGGGCAGCCAAAATGTGCCCATATCAATCTTGTTTGTGCTCTTGTCCCAAAGCTCACAGCTTAGATCTGGTCCAGAACTTTCCAGTGCACAGGAATCTGGCCCCTGGTGACATCTACTATGTACACCTATATCCCATTGGGTGGACCTGTGCCACTATGATAGCAGAATGGCACCAAGTTAACCTCTAGGTTGGGGAGAGGCCTGAAAAACAGAATCTGAGTGCACCTGAGACCATATCAGGTCCCTCTACCCTCTACCTCCTCCAAGGCTTGCACGTATGGTCAACAAGAGTGAGGCTGCCAAAAGCCATGAGCACCAGACAGGCACATGCCCTACAGAGTGCAGCATCCCTGGGTCCAGGGTAGGAATGTTTGAACACCCCAGAGGAACCTGGGTATGTGTGGACTGAGTGATCTGCTAAGATAATAACATAGCTCTTACTAAAATCCCTCAAAAATAGCTATAATCATTTTTAACACTTCTATTAAAATATCAGGGCAGACAATAAATCTGCCAATTTTTGGCATTTTAAATTAAAAGACAATGTTTCTTTACCATTCTCTGAATGACAAAATATGCTTTTACAATATAAATGATTATGCCTTCTGCTCTGTCCCATTTCACAAACATTAGAAATATTTGCTGAAGTACCTTGGCCATCCACTTAAATCCACAGTTCTCAATAATGCCTTTCACTTTAAACCTAGAGCTATCAAAACATCACAGAGCATGTATGGGTATTGTGGGTGTGAATATGTCTGGGAACAGGGTCGAGAGTTGGAAAGGACAAAGGGGAGGGGGTGGAGTACTTGCATGAAAAATTCTAGGAGAATATTAAGCACTAATTTTTATCAAAGCAGTAATAAATCCAAATTGTCAAGTACATCTTTCATTGCCACACATATAATCACCAACAACAAGACACATGCTTTACTAGTTCACATTTAAAATTGCTTGAATTGTGATTCTTAAGTCAGGTCTGTACCCTGAGAGTCCTATGTGCTGTAAGTCAACAGGGACTGAGTTTTTCCTGTGGATTGGTTCTTAGGTGGCTGCGGTTGTGTGAAGTTGATTCTCTTGACTCAACTGCAGTTTTCCAATGTGAAATTTGGTATGAACTTCCAAGCTAGTCTTGAATATAGGAATTCAATTCCTCAATGAAAGTTTTCTTAAACATTGGCTCTAGACTCTAGAATCACCTGGGGTGGGAGGTGTGCTTGATTAAAAGACAGATTTCTGGTCCTGCTGCGCATTTGCTGATCCTAGCTCTGCACTTGGAGCCTAAGAATGCCTATTTTTTTTTTACCAAATCCCCAAGTCAGCGATTTTAAACTCATGTGCTACAAGAATTTTTAATACATGCAATACCTGATTATTTAGTCAGAAACACTGACCTTTTCCCTTAGATTGTCAAATTAAAAAGTGACGACAACTACACAACAATAGCTGTCCGATGCAAATGCCCTGTCTTGAACCATAAATACATAGGTCATAATAGAATTGCATCTTATTGGTCACATTACATAATAAAGTTGAGTCTGATTGGTTAATTCTTGGTACCAGAAATTCTTATATACAAGCATAGGTACCTCATTTCTTTTTAAAAAGTAACTTTTGTAAATCAATCAAAATTACACTTATTTTTTGTCAGATCAGCAAAAAAATATAATTTTTGGTGTGCCTGAGAATTTTAATACTTTATGTATACCGTGAGATGAAAAGGGTTAAAAATGAAATTACTTTAGCCAGTTATTTCATTTTTATGAAATGAAAATTTCTAAAATCAGATTTTGAACTGATTAAGGCAAAATCAGTGATTGCCCTAATCAGTGATTTTGATTAGGGTAGTCACTGCCCTAAGTGATTTTTATGCTTATCAGTGTCCGACAACGACTGATCTGAGCTCTACACTTAAGGTGGTTGCTATGAGGCAAAAGATAATGCAGGTGACAATGAGGGGTTTAGATGTAGTGACTGAGCTCAGTTCATATGGGGATCATTGAAAAACCAAGGGACCCATACTTAGTTATTGTCCTTAATATCATTATAAACAGAAATGGCCCCTGCTCTAGCTCTTGGTGATTCTAAAACTGCCCTTAACTTTTGCCATGTGGCAAGCACAGCAAGAAATAAAGAGGAGTTTTGCCCGGGGTTGGTGTGGCTCAGTGGATTGAGTGCCTGCCTGTGAACCAAAGGTTCACCAGTTCGATTACCAGTCAGGGCACATGCCTGGGTTGCAGGCCGGGTCCCCAGTGTGGGGCGTGCAAGAGGCAACCACACATTGATGTTTCTCTCTTTTTTTTATCATTCCCTTCTCCTCCCTCTAAAGATAAATAAATAAAATCTTTAAAAAAGAAGAAATAAAGAGGTTTTTTTTTCTAGTATGGAAAGATGATAAACTAAGAAAAGTTAAAAAAAAAATGTTAACATTTTTATAAGGAAGACCAGCCAAGAATTATGAAGATAGTTTAGAAGACACAAGTGGAGCTGTATAAAAAGAAAACATCCAGGCAAGCAAAGGTTATAAAAGTTAAGAAAAGAGAGAAGTACTTAGTATTCATTTTGTGCTAGAAGCTAATTTTGTGTTTTAACTCTAATGCTGAGTATTAAGTTGCTTATAAGTGGAAAATAGGAGTTCTGTGAATTTCCTAATGAGTGGTTATCAAAATTCTGGAAGGGTGACTATTAGAACTCAATTCCTAAGTTCTAGATTTCACTTTAATAGGGCAGGAAAAGACCCAAGAAGCTTCATTTTTTTAAAGCAAGCATTCTGCCTGACTCATAAAGTTCCATGACCTGTGCCTTGAGAAACAGCGCTCAAAGTATCACAACTTCAGTTGGCTCTTTCCCCCTGTATTTGCTCCACATTTTTAATGTGAGAATCCTGACTCTTTGTTCTGAAAGCAGTCAGGTTTTTCTTAAAATTATAACATCGTAAACGAATCAAAATATTTAAAATAAGCCAGGCAGCAGTTTCCTCATAGCCACCAAGGCAAAGCTTCTGTTCTACGTGACTAAAACTTTCCGGCTGTTCTTGGGGATACATCTGAAATATGCCTGAAATTTGCATTTATATTGGAACTATTTACTAGACTGCTTCTTCCTAGGGTCAATGTCAATTTTCAGGAAGTAATTTTTACCTTAAGTAAATCTACATCACAAACTATAAGGCCTTTTTTAAACTTGGCAAATTTCCATAGAGCAAATGCATCCCCAATAATAGAGAACAGTAGGATACTGGTGACTGGAAAGTGAACTTCAGCATTTTCTGACACTTATTCAATTCCGGAAGGATGAACAGCTTGAGCAAACTCAAAGATGTTTATTTTTACCCTTATAAAATATATTCGAAACAAGGCTTAGTCACAAAGAAAAATAGCAGATTGTTGCTGATGTTTCTCAGTGGTGCTGACCTTTTAACCCTATGAAATATAGGGCCTCTTTATTAGGGTCAGGTGACAAAATGGATGGATTGTTTATCACTTTGGAAAATAACCAAGTAAAATTTACCCTTGTTAACAAAATGCGATCACTTGCACTATTTTTCCAGGATGATCTGGAAACATAAGGTTAATTATCCTATCCAGCTATTCTGTCCTTTGATTCTATTTGAAAGGAAATGGTCATCTTTATTGTCACTGAGCAGATACCAAACATTTTAAAATTCAACTTACTGTCAATGCTTCAGGCTTATTCAAGGAATCTTTTACTTCTTCAGAGCTTTTCAGTAAGTCCACACAGTAAGGTCTATGGAGTATGAAAACTCCACCAAAAAGTTCCCAAATATCATTACTAAAAATGGCTGCCTTCTTTTTTTATCTTATAAAGCTGTCAATATTTATCATAGGAAAATTAGAAAATACAAATTAATCAAAAGAAAATAAATTAATAAGCTTATTACTCAGATATAATTTTATTTTTTCTTTCTACCGATGCATCACATGTATAATACTTATTTTGAAGCTAGTGGTAGAATTTCTTTTAAGGAGAGAATAATCTTTGTTTAAAAATTCTATGATGGATTTGCCAGGTATGAAAGAGGATATTCAAGGATTCAGCTTTGTGAACATTACCATGCTTAGCAATACTATAGCCAGTTTTCTCTTTCCGGTTCCCTTGGGTTGCCTTCTTTTTAAGACGCAACTTAAAAGTGTAGAAATATTAATCTGTCAAACATGTGGCAGTTTAAGGAAGAATAACTAGTATATCAATAGAACAATATATTTTCAACAGTCAGGCCACCAAAAAACATTCCCTGGTGTAGAGTTTTTCTACATAGAGCTATAAATAGTCCATTTCTAACAGACCTTAATGTTGGGGTTAATTACCTTTGAATAATCTTATGTTCAAATTATTCTTCTCATAAACTCTCTCACTCTTGTTTCCCATGTTATTTTATTATCAACCAGTTTTTCAAATTCTGCCTATCATTGACTCATCTACTTGAAAATGTATAATCCATTATCTTTTCTTATCATTCAGGTATTATCAATTCTAGACATTCAATAAATATATGTGATAACAAGAAAGTAGTAAAAGCCTACTGGGGGTGTGAAAAATAGGTGAAATAAATATCTAATGCTTTTAATTGATCCCAGGAGTACTAAGCATTACTATGATAAAATGCCACTCAGATAACTGCCAGGATGCCTAAAAACATCATAGGACTATGATTTCCTACTTGAACTAAGAAAAACTCTCTTAAGAAAGCCTTTTTAAAAAGTCAGTATTGAAGAAGCACTTCTAGAATAGTGGAGTAAGGATCTTCAGAAATCTCCATAAAAGCAATGAGAAGCTGTAAACAACTGTCAAAAACAAAAAAAGTTATTCTGTAAAGTAATCAAAGGATTGCAATAATTAGAGAGTGTTTATTCAAGTAATATGACCAAGTTTCAGTAACAACAGTGAGTTTTGTGGCATTTCAACTTGTCCTGTTCCATCCACCCCTCTTTCTAGCATCATGGTAGCCTAGGGAGTCAACAGCCTTATGTTGTGGTAAGTGTGAAAACCAGTAACCCACCAGCCATAAGAGGTGGCAGAATGAGTTTGGAGCTCCCCCAAAGCAACCTCTGGACAACTGTCATTTTTTCGCCTGCCTGGAAGCTCCCTAAAAAGCTCCATTCTCATGATTAGTCTTTACTTGACTTTTTCAGAGCAAGTTCTATGCAAATAGCTGCATCACTGGGGCATTTGTCAAACATAATCAGTGGGAAATGTTTAACATGGCAGCTGCCTGAGGTAGTGATACTAGATGAAGCCAACAAGAGCTGAACAAAATCAAAAGGAAATGCTGGGGAATGAGATATCTATAGGGAACTTTGTAAAGCTGTGACATATTACTGAAGATCTAGAAAGCCACACACAGGTGTAGAGCTGTGTGTACTCCAGTGCAAGGTCTTAGAGGGGATTAATCTCTCACTTCTGGCTGACACTGAAACTCTGTAGAAGCAGGGAGTGATAGCTAAAGCAGAGAGATAAATGGCCTGCTGAAATACTGAAGGCATTCCCCAGCACACTCAGAGCTCCTTATAAAAGACTGGGTGACTAATTACTTCAATGCATTTAAGGAAATCCCACCAATCATTAGGCAACCAATAACCTAACTAAGCACAGACTTCAGCAGTAGCAAGATGCATACTTTATGGAATTAGTTCAGGAAAATCACTAAGCAAGCAAACAGCAATAACAAAAATAGTAACAACAAATCCTGGGAAGAAGGGTATTTAATATTTAAAATGTCTATTTTTTAACAAAAAATATGAGATATACAAAGTAAAAGGGTAGTCCCTGAACAAAAAAACTTAAAAAATAGAAAAAAGTAATTAATAGAAATTGTTCCAGAGGAAGCTCAGATATTGGATTTACTAAACTAGCCCTTTAAGTTATCTATTACAAATATGTTCAAATCACTAAAGAAAACCATGTCTAAAGAATTAAAAGAGGACTTCTGGCCAAGATGGAGTTGTAACTGGTCATGCTGAGCCTCCTCACACAACCAAGATTAAGCACAACAAAAATATAAAACCAAAAAAAAAGAAAACCCAACCAGGACAGAGAGAAAACTGAATAGTGCTGGAGTCCAACAACATTCACCCAGACTGGTAAGAGGGGCGAAGTCAGCAGCCAGTGGAGTCCGCAGCCAGGGGAGTTGGGTCCCAGTGCCGGGCGCACAGTCACCCCAGGCACACAGGTGGCGGCGTTGCCAAACAGGAGCAGATCCAGTAAGGTGCGCAAGGAGGCTGACCGTGGACATAAATTTTCACACAGATAAACTAGGCAAAAACGGGCACAGGACAGACTGCATGACGCAGGGCCCCAGTGACAGGAAGTGAAGCCTAGAAGCACCCATTGAAAATACTTGTGGGGGATGAGGTGCCAGGAGGGAGTCCCAGCCTCACAGGAGAGTTTGCTGGGGAGACCCACAGGGTCCTGGAGCGTGCGCAGATCCACCCACACAGAGGTCAGCACCAGAGGGCCCAATTTGACAGTGGAAGGCGGCTGAGAACACTGGAATCTGCAAAAGAGCGCAGAGCAAGCACCATTGTCCCTTCTCGGACACCACCCCCACATCTAATATTACAAACTATTAATGATATTTTAGATCTAATCTTATTATATACAAATAAATACATCAGTTGTATCTTGAGCTGATTTTAATAAGAAAGAAATGCTAAATGACTAGACAAAACCAAATTGAAAGCACTTCTAGACCTCTTATATTTAACTGGTTTATATCACAGAAATGATGTAAATTTGCAGGATTTGTGGGCTACAGATGGTAGTGGGATTGGACTTTTTATATTTATGATACCTTTGTACAGATTTATATTTATTCATAATTGTATCAGATTTGATGACAAATTCACCCACTTTGAGCCTGAATGTAGACAAATTATCAGGTGTAAGAGACATTTTCTCAGCATTTGTAGAAAATTGTGAATTATGTTACTCTAAGGCACAGAACATAATAATGGACAGAATGTTACCTAGATTTAGAAGCAAATATGGGTTTAGACAATATGTTCCATCCAAACCCAGTAAACATGGTATAAAAAGTTTGCTATGGTCAATTCAAAAATATTTTACACAGGAAATCTTGAAATATATGTCAGTAAGCAGCCTGAAGGTCCTTATTTGATTAATAATAAACCAGCAGACCCAACCAAGAGACTTGCTCTCATCAGGATGTAACATTACAGCATGCAACTGGTTCACTAACATAAATCTTATCTTCAACTTGAAAAAGAAGAGACTTTCATATATAGGTGCTGTTCATAAGAATAAATCCCAACTACCCCCTTTTAGAAAAATTTGTGATTCTTCTAAAAAACAGGCACACCTGAAAAATCCAACTTATTTGCTTTTGGTGCAGATTGCACACTTGCATTTCACATATTCAAAAAGGGAAAAAACGTAATTTTAGTTCAAGTATGCATTTTAATGATGCCATAAATTTAGATTCACAAAAGTCTGGCATAATAGAACATTACAGTGATCCCTCACCTATTGTGGGAGTTACGTTCCAGAGACCCCCGCGATAGGTGAAAATATGCAAAGTAGCGGCGTTATATTTATTTTATTATTTATATATATTTTAAGGCTTTATAAACCCTTCCCACACTCCTATAAACCTTTCCCACCTTCTGATTAACCTTTCCCACACTCTTATACACACTTCATATGCTCTTAAACATTTCCTACACTCTTAAACCTATGTAATTTTAACAACATATAAAATTCTATATGGGTACTCACCAGTGAAGCATACAGTTGTCCCTCACTATATCACGGTTCACTTCATTGCGGCTTCACTATATCACAGGTTTTTTAAAGCCCAATCACAATCAGGCCAAACACAATCAGGAGTTGACACTGTGGACCAAATGATAGGTGCATTATAATGTGTCCAGGAACACCAGAAAATGGCCTGTGGTTATATTCTACACAATTTTGAATATTACTGGAATAAATGCTCAGACTATTCATATGCTGAACAACAATGTGAAAATAAGGTGCAGAATGTTTATTAAGAATCTCAAAATGCAGTTAGTGTTTTTTTGCAGAACAAATAAAAAGGTATTCAGAAATCTCTACAGGTGTTCATAAGCCTTTACACCTAAACTTCATCAATTTCAAGCACAAATTGAAGGCAATTCTAACAACAGCTGAGATATGACTCCCTTGACAAGCAGAAAAAGAAAAAGATGTGTTAGGCGCTATGTATCCCAAACAAGTCACTTATCAAAATATTTTGGCAAGTGTTGTGGAAAGTATGTGTGCCTTGAACACAACAATACTGTTTGTGATGACTGTCACAAATGTTTGCAAAGCCAGCTATTGAAGATTCTGATTAAAGATATTTTTTGGCTGTGTTGTTTAGCAATATCCATGTTTCTATTCTTTGAAAATAAAAAAATGTATTCTTTATAGTTTTTTATTTCTTTGTTTAATAATTTCTAGATTTTAACTGAAAATAAATTAAAAATCAAGTATTTTATTATACAAATATAATAAATGCAAATTTGCAGCTTTTAACTTTTTTTCACATTTTAGCACATATTAGTTACAAGTACATCTCTTGGGTACATGCAACCTATGCTGTAATGTTTTTTTGACTGTGACCTCGGCAGGGTTAGGAAAACAATTCCATTTTATAAGATCAGAAAATAATATACTTAGAAATAAATTTAAATAAATAAATTTAACATAAAAGGTACAAGTGTTGTACACTGAAAACTACAAAACATACATGAAGGAAATTAAAGAAGACCTAAATAAATATAAAGCTATCCAATGTTTATGGATCAGAAGACTCAATAATGTCCTAATGGCAATACCTTTCAAATTGATCTACAGGCTTGGAATCTCTATAAAAATCTCAGCTGTTCTTTTTGCAGACATTGACAATCTGATCTTCAAATTGGTATGGAAACTCCTGAACAGGCAAAATCATCATCATCATCATCACCACCACCAACACCACCATCATCATCAGAATCATCTTGAAGTAGAAGAACAAATGTGGAGTACTCACATTTCCTAATTTCAAAACTTACTACAAAGTAACTATAAGCAAGACAATGTGGTACTGGCATGAGTGTAGATAACGTATATCAACGGAATAGAACTGAGATTCCAGAAACAACCTTGATTTATGGTCAACTCATTTTTACAAGGATGCCAAGATGATTCAACTAGGAAATAATAGTCTTTTCACCAGACAGTGCTGGAACAACTGCATATTCATATGCAAATGAATGAGGTTGGATAGTCTACCTCATGCCATAAGAACAATTACATAAAAAATGGATCATATACAGAAAAGGAAAAGGCAACCTATTAAATGGGAGAAAACATTTGTAACTCCTATCTGATAAGTACTTAATATTCAAAATATATAAACAAGTCATACAATCAATAGCAAAAAAACAAATAATCTGATTAGAAATGGACAGAGAATCGAAATGGACATTTTTATGAAGTAGTCATACAGATGGCCAATGGGTACATGAAAAGGTGATCAAATCACTAATCATCAAGGAAATGCAAATCAAAACCATATGAGATATCACCTCACACCTGTTAAAATGGCTACTATTAAAAAGACAGGAAATAGTTTGGCGAACCTGGAGAAAAGAGAACCCTTGTGCACTGATGATGAGAATACAAAATGGTGCTGACAGTATGACTATTCCTAATAAATAAATAAATAAGCTAGTATACATGATCCAGCAATTCTAGTTCTGGGTATTTATACAAAGAAAAAGAAAACACTAAGTTGAAAATATATATGCACCCTCATGTTCATCACAACAACCTAAATGTTGACTGATGGATGAATAGGTAAAAAAAAATTTGGCACATGCGCACGCACACACACACATATACACACACACACACATGCACACACAGTGGAATATTCTTTAGCCATAAAAAGGAGGGAAATCCTACCATTTGCAACATGTGCTAAGTGAAATAACTCAAGACAGAGAAAGACAAATACCATATGATCTCACTTATATGTGGAATCTAAAAAAATACAACAAAACCAAACCCCTAAAGTCATACATACAGAGAACAAATTGATGACTGCCAGAGGGGCAGCTGGGGGGTGGGTAAAAGGGTGAACGTGGTCAAAAAGTACCAACTTCCAGTTGTAAAATAAATAATTCTTGGGGATATAATGTACAGCATGGTTATTAATACAGTAAATCTTAAAAGTTTTCATCACAAGAAAAATAATTGTAATCATGTGAGGTGACTGATGTCAGGTAGACACTGTGGTGGTCATTTCACAGTATATGCAAATATCAATTCATTATATTGTACACTTAAAACTAATATGATGTTTCATGTCAATTATATCTCAATTTTAAAAAATGGATGCTAGAGTGGGCAGAGAACTGGCCCTACCCTCTGACCCTCAATATATAAGCCTTCCTGGAGAATCCAGAAGCCTCTTTTAAGTGATTCCTTAGCATAAGGCCCTTTATTACTTATAACCACAACTTTCCCTTCCTCCAAATTTTCAGATACAAGCAGGTTTCTTGATAGACCAGATAGGTAGCTGCACCTAAATCTCTGGAGTAGGTTAGAGGGAAAAAATTAAGTGAATTTTAAATATTAAGGATGAGGATAATACTGGCTGAGAACATTTGCCTAATTAATTCTTACTGTCTCCAAAAGTCTGAAGCTGGACACAGCGAAGTGACCGTAGAGTTCACCACAGTGACAACAGAAATGCCTCCACTTTTCTTTCCCACCATGCTGTGCTGTGCTGAGAAGCAAGTCCATGCAATGCAGGTTGACATCATGCACAATGGAAAAACAGCTGTGCAAATAGGAATAATTGTTACTGACTGTTTAACAAACTGTCACTATAAAAACAAGACACTGTTTCAAGGAACGCAGTGTCATTCCATAAATATAGTATTGAGCCAGGATATCAAAAATTAATATAAAATATAAGGTGAGAAAAACACTTTTATATGTGTACATTAGTAATCTTTCCCTTCTGAAATATTTATAATTTAGTTAAAAGTTGTGCCCCGTTGATTTATGGATGGTCTCATCTATGAAAAGGCCCAGTTCAGTTGTCTTGTGACATCTTCTAAAATCATCCATGAATATTTCCCACCTTCATCACTATTTGTTCAGGTTTCTGTTTGTCAAAAATCTAACAATCTGTATGGAATACATATATTAAGACATTATTATTTCCTTTCACTTCATCCTTTTCCACTCCTCTTTGCACGCACCAAGGAACTCAGGAGCACTTGCTGGCACTTTCCCTGCTACCACTGTGCTCACCAGCTCCTTGGCCGGCCCATTGAGTGCCTGGGAGAACTGCAGACTGGAAGAGCTGGCGGCTCAGTGCAGAGTGAGGAGCAGGCCAGGAAAGCCATTGCACTTCCATATAGGAGGTCGTTTGGAAGTAAGAGATTCAGAGCTTTGATTTTTCATTCAATTTTGAAAAAAAAATTGAGGTTATCAAAGTGAATTTATTACTTTATTTTAGAGGCACAACCTAAAGCAGTCAAATGAAAAGTAGAACACAGAAAGGTGGTTGCCAAGGGCTGGGGGTGGGGGAAGGGAGAATGGGGACAGAGTTTCAGTTTTATAACAGTTCTGGAGGTTGGTTGCACCACAGTGTGAATATACTTGACACTACTGAACTATATACTTAAATGGTTACAATGGTAAATTTTATGTTATGTGTACCTACCACATTTAAAAATAAAAAATAACCAAAACAACAATAAGAAAACAAGAAACTTGATTAAAAAAATAGGTAAAAGACCTCACCAAGGAAGATATACAGGTGGTGAATAGACATATGAAAAGCTTCTCAGGATCATGTCATTAGGGAACTGCAAATTCAACAACAAAATACTACTACATACCTATTAGAATTCCCCAAATTCAAAACACAGACAACACCATACACTGATGAGGATGTGGAGCGACAGAAACTCTTTCACTATTGATGGGAATGCAAATGGAACAGCCACACTGGAAGGCAATTTAGTAGTTTCTTACAAAATCAAACATGCTCATACCATACGATCCAGCAAGCATGCTCCTTGCTATTTACCCAAAGGAGGTGGAAACTTACGTTCATGCAAAAACCTACACATGGATGTTTATAGCAGCTTTATTCATTATTGCTAGCACTTGGGAGCAGCCAAGATGTTCCTTAGTAGGTGAACAGATACATAAACTGTGGTACATCAGACAATGGAATACTATTCAGTGCTAAAAAGAAATGAGTTGCCGGCCATTAAAAAACATGTAGGAAACTTCGATGCACGTAAGTAAGTGAAAGAAGCCAATCTGGAAAGCTACCTACTGTATGATTCTAACTGTATGACATCCTGAAAAAGGCAAAACTACGGAGCCGGTACTTGTTAAAGGTTAGAGGGAAAGAGGGAGGAATAAGTGGAGCACAGGACTTTGGGGCAGCAAAACTGCTTTCATAATACTGTAATGATGGACACATGTCATTATACATTTGTGCAGACCCACAGAATGTACCACACCATGAATGAACTTCGGTGTAAACTGTGGACTTCGGGTGATTATGATGCGTCAGTGTAGGTTCATTCATGTAACATGTATACTACTCTGGTGCAGGATATTGATAATGGGGGAGAATATGCAACAGTGGAAGTAGCATATGGGAAGCTTATTTACTTTTCACTCAATTTTTTTTAAACTTAGAGCTGCTCTAAAAAATTAAACTCTATTAAAAACAGTAAGTAAGTATAGCTGCCACCTGCTAGGATAGTATTCAGATTTTGTCTTCTATGCTGTTGACCCAACAATCAATATTTGTTACTAATGCATCACTTAGAAGAAAAAGGCAGTAAATGTCCAGAGTTATATGCTCAGTTTCATATGCATTTTTATCTCCAGGGGAAGAACAATAAACTGGAGCTCCACACGGGAGCCTGGAGCGTGACCAAGTTCAGAGCATGAGTCAGCTGGCTTCAGGTTCTCACCCCAAGTTAGACGGTTAGCAGTCACATGACCTTGGTAAATTCCATAGGCTCTGAGCCTGCGTCCTCATCTGTAAAACAAAAACACCATCTACCTCAATTGGGGATCCAGTGATACACCATTTTACATATGCTAGTTCCCGGTCTCCTGGGACCATGTCTCAGTATAAGTCTTCATATGACAATCTTCACTTAATGAAGTAAGACCAAAGGTTAGAAACATGTGATCCTAGGCATCAATCTCAGGCATTTGACTAATTCACAAACTGGAGGGTCAAACATGGCTCTAGAGACATTATAAAATTATTATTAAATATGGTTGGGCAAAGGCAGCAAGGAGAGAAGCTGGAGAAAGGCCTGAGCCTCGAGGGGCTGGACGTGTGAGTGCACCTGTAAGGGCCTGCACACCAGCCGGCCCGCAGCACTGGTCCTTTTCAGCACTCAACACCTCAGCTGAGTCACCAGCAGTAGCTCCTGGGGAGGGCAGGAGCCCTGGTGGTTCCCAGGATGCCAGGCTGGGTGGGAGATTTGCCAGGTGGGAGGTCAACGTGCTTCCCAGGGTGCCCACAGGCCTCCCCAGGCCCCAGAACCTAGAGGAGTGTGTGGGTGGGGGATGAAAGATGGTGGGCAGGGGTACTGCTGGCTTCTCTTACAGAATGCCTCATTTTGTCCTGCTGTTTATTGACTTTAATACAGAATCGTTCACTTAAAATCTTCGACACACTGTTGAAGATTTCAAAAACCCAAAGATTTTTCACCTGAACTGGAGCCAGAAACCTTCAGGATTTCATTAAGATTCCAAGAAGTTAAACTACTTTTAAATCCCTGGATGCTGTCCATGGCTAGGGGTCACTCACAATGTATTTTCTCCCAAAGTCCCTGACTGAGAGTAAACCAAAGCACATGATTTATCAACTGTGGTTCCAAACACTGTTCCTGGGGGTGGAGGTGGAGGTGCAATGGGCTGATCAGCAGTTGGCTGAAAAGCTTTGCAGAACTGCAGGGACAGGGAGTGGGGCTCTGGTGCAGGACTCATGCCAGGATTGGGAGGACCCAGGCCTCCTCTCCCTAGGTGCCCAGCCCTCCCCTTCCCCCGAGATGTAGGCTGACATGCATGGGGGCCCACTGCATGGGTAAGTTTCACTGGTGATCTTTGGAGTATCAGTGCAAGCTTCAGAGAGAAAGCTTTTGTGGGCACAGAGAGATTTAAGAGGCCCTTGCCCCACTGTGTCCATAGAGGAGACCCTGTTATAGCAACTGCCACTGTTTCTCCATGTTGGTTTTTTGTCATTATTGAAAATACACAGAAAACATTTGAGCCATAGGGAAATTAGACTCACTTGTTAGCTCAGATCAGAGACTAGAATTTTTATCATGTAGTAGACGTGCTTTCTCCCTGCCCTGGGCTGCTCTCGATTCAACCTTGCTATGCTCCCTCCCTTGAAGAGCTCTGCTGCACCCTTCAACTTGCTTCAGCTGCCCTACAATCCAGAGGCTAATAAATCAACAGCTCCAACCACTCTCTCTTCTAGAATTTAGTTCTACAGCTCCTGCTTGCTGAAACTTTCCACTTGGTGTCTACCATGCGGTCTTTAAGAGAATTCAAAATTCCACCTTCTTTCCTTACATTATGCTTTGTCTTGATTCTTCTCCAGGCTGCTGGTTCTAAACCTTGAACTCATCCTTGCTACCACCATGCTCCTTTGCCTCCTTCTCTGAATTGCTTCTAACCAGTCACCAAGTCCTGTTGACTGAACCATTAAGTTTGCCCCTTGAATCTATACATCCATTCTTTTTTTTTAATCCATCCATTCTTTTGTGGTTTTTACTATAACGTCAACCGAAGTCCTTTTACACAGTCAAGTTTGAACAGATGCATCATTTTCCAATTAACAGCCAGTGATACTGCAATTTATAAAAATACAAAATAATATATATTTTTGTCTTTGTCCATACCCACGGTTCCATGTGGGCCATGTGGAACATGCCAATGTGGCACAGAGGTCCTAAAACTCTGTAATTTCCTAGGTGATAAGAGCAATGGGAATATCTGTTATTGCAATATTTTTCCACAATATTTTTCTTTGTTCCACAGTTCCTGAAATAACTCCAGAGTAATAAAGATAAAATGAGTGTCTGGTTATTTATTATATAAGAAGCCCTTTCGATCTGAATTTATGTTCATGATGCCATTTTTGGAAAGCCCCTAGGTAACTGCAGGAAGAGACCTAGTTGCCAGGGGAACCAACCACTTTATTAGAAGGTTTGAACTTTCAGCCCCCACCTTCTGACCTGTGAGGAGGGGAGAGGGTCTGGAGGTAGAGTTAATCACCAATGGCCAAGGATTTATTCAATCATGTCTATCATATAATGAAGCCTCTATTTAAAAAAAAAAAAAAAAAAAAAAGCAAAACCTAACTAAAGGGGCTCAGAGAATTTCTAGGCTGGCAAACATGTGGAGGTGCTGGGCGGATGGCACATCCGGAGGTGGCCTGGGACTTCACACCTCTTCCCTCACACCCTGCCCTGTGCACCTCTCCCATTTGGATGACACTGAGTTGTATCCTATTATAATAAACTGGCAATCTAGTAAGTAAACTGTTTGTCTGAGTTCTACGAACCATTCTAACAAATTATTGAACCCAAGGAGGGGGCTATGGGAACAGAGGTCCAATTTATACCTGGTCACTCAGAGACACCAGTTATAATGTGGGCTTGACATTGGTATCTGAAGGTGGGGAATTCTGGTGGACTGAGCCCACAACCTGAGGGATCTGATACTATCTCCAGGTAGATACTCTCTGAATTGAGGGAAATTGTAGGACCCCCAGCTGGTGTTAAAGAGATGCTTGATATGGGAAGCCCCTTCCCCTCTACATTTGCTGTCAGGAGTGAATACTGAGAAGAATATAGAGCATTGTCCTTTCCTGACTCTTATTCTTGTGTATTCCTCCTCTAATTCAGCTGTTACACAGCAGCCAGGCGACTCTTTCCAAAACTTGACACAGAAGACTCCCTGTTATAAAACTTGAGTGACTTCCCCTTGCATTAGTTACCAGATAAAAAGTACCAGATGCCCGGTTAAATTTGAATTTCAAATAAGCAACAAGTACATTTTTTTAACATGACACTGTCCCATGCAATAGTTAGGACATACTTATCCTAAAAATTATGTGTTGTTTATCTGAAATTGAAATTTAACTGGGCATTGTATTTTATTTGCCAAATCTGACAATCCTACTTCTTGACTACCCAAGAGAAATCAGACTCACTCGTAGCATTTAAGGCTTTCTGCCATCTGACCTTTTCCTGCTGCTCCTTATAGTCAAACTCATCTACTCCAGACCTTGGCAACAGTGTTCCTCTAGCCCAGAACTTTCTTTGCTGTTGTAGAGTTTGTTTCCTACATGGCTGCCAACTGGTTAAGATGCTCTGCAATATTAACAGCGCCCTGCGACTTGGTAACACCGAAGAGTCAGAAACACACTGGGCCCTAAGTGGTGCTGCACCTCACCTGGGCAGGAGCATGAAGGCTGATGCTCCCACAGAAACGCCAGTTCCACTTGTGCTCCCACTTTGTAAGCAGCTGGCTGGTCAGTGCCCAGCACAATCTTGCAGAGTGGAGGAGGAAGCTCCTCCCTGCAAAGGGAGCTAGCTGGTCCACGTGGAAGGGAATAAATAAAAGGTCAGAGAAGGGCAAATTCAACATCTACAAAAGGCACATTATTGCCAATGGGGACCACCTCTTGAATGTAGTATCTCTCCGGCTTCCTTGTTTGGTCCAAACACTCCTCATTCCTGCAGGGTTCTTCACATTACAGACACTCTTCCCTTGCACAGTCTCAAGTCAGTCAGTGTTGGCGTTAAAAACAGACACAGAGTTGGACTCCACCTTCTGCATGAGGGTTTCCTGGTCAACACTAACAGCAAAAGAAGAATCTCCCCTTGACCTGAAGCCCATGCTCCTGAAAGTACATGAGACTGAGTGAGGTGTTTATCACCCATCATCCTGAGTTTTACACTTAGTTCATGATTCAACAAAATCCCCAAATCTTTTTCTCATAAATTGTTGTCAAGCTAGGTAGGCTTCCTCTGACCTATACTTGACATTTCCAATAGAGACCCGTGCTGTTACATGTCTCCTTGATTTCAGATCAGCATTCAAAACCTTCTGAACCCTGGCTCTGTCAACTGTTCCATTGGCCACCATTCCCCTCTTGGGCTCTCTGAGCCTGTGGTATACCTCTGGAGACGCCCCAGATGGGCATACAGTACTTGTTGGAAATTCATCTCCAGCTCAAGAACTGTATAGTATATTTCTTCCCATAAGAAAAACAACACAGCAAAGTTTCCCTGACATTTTTAAAGGAAGACCACGTTGTGCTCAGAGGGTGAGAACGGAATCAGGGTGCAGAAAGTACTTAGTTCCCTGGAATCCATTGTTTGCTGCCCACAGCTGTGCACATTTAGAAGAAAATAGTGCAGCATTCAGATTCCCTTCCTGGGAACACTACCAATCCTAAAGTATTGCAAGCAACTTCTGTCTCATGTGGGCCCAGCTCTTTCAACCTCCCTTGCTTCTCAAAAGAAGCAGAATTTCGAGCACATAACCTTCACTACCTAGCAAATGAGTCCTCTCACTGTGCCTGGGGCACTACGGGTTCTAGTCCCCTTTCTACACACATTTACCAATGAATTTAAATTGCTCCTCTCTTTGCTTCACTCAGGTACCGTGTTGCTAAGTTACGGAAGATAATTGGGAACAGGTTTGGGAGCTCATTACAATTCTAAACATGGTTGGTTCTTCCCCCACTCTCCCCACACTCTCTCCCACTCTCTCCATCCCTCCCTCCCTCTACCCCCACCACCTTCCTCTTTCCAAGGAGCAGGAGGAGCAGGAGGAGGAGGAGCAGGAGGAAAAGGCTCAGAAAATGCTGGTTTAACTGAAAGCAAGAAAAACCTTCAGTTTTGTCCACAGTAACACAGGGGCTGGGCATGATACAAGATGCACAATAAATCCATGCTGCAGAAACCTGTGAAAGTCCAATACTTTGTTGGACCCCTGCCCTGCTTCAAGGAAAATGTCAGAAAAGCACCTGCACCTCTAGATGGGGATTGTTGGCCCAGGGACAAGGGAAGGCGGCGCAGGTAGAAAATGAGCAGTCAGGACTGAATCATTCTAACGGAGCAAGTGGAATGAGTGTAACCACCATTTGGCTGACTACAGTACTATTTCAAACCAGTAAGTGGAGTCCTTCTGTTGAAAAGTGAGTCCTTTTGATTTCCCAAGCAACCTTGCAGGGCAGAGCAGAAGAAAGCAACGTTTAAATCAGCTCCGATTAATGTTACAAAGTGAGCTCCTCTGACATCTGCATATTCCCTGAGCAAATGATGCAGGACTGACATTTAGGGAAACCTAAGAGAATTCCACCCACCTGCCAGTACACAATTCACCATTTCCCCCTCCCAGGCTGGAGTCCCTGCACTCCCCGATGACCTAAGCCAGCCTTACCCTCTATGACCCACCAGCTTATTCGAGATTTGCTTTGAGGGTCCCGGGAGGCACGGCTGAGGCTAGCACTGTGCACAGCACCCTTCATTAGATGCAGGGGTTGCTGTCACCCACAACTGCTGCTGGGCACCTATTTCTGATCTTCCCTAGGAGCGATCCATTACCTGGTACAGAACCAACTGGGTCTCCCAGGGTCTATAGATGCCTTTCTCTCCTTAGATTGTAGGCACCTCAAGGCTAGAGAGAGTACCTCATCCATCTCTACACCCATAAAAGTTTTTCATTAGGCAAATGAGTTTTCATCCTCAAGTGGAAGATATCATTTCCAGTCTGCCTTAGAAGGCTTGGGCTACTCCAACCATGAAACATTTAGACTTATACTCTGAATCATGAGAAGAAATTGTATAAAAATACTAATCTTAAAAATTAAAGGGGTCTCCAGAGAAGACAGCCCTTAGGGTCCTGAGACTATTCGCAAGTGTTAGTTCTGTTGTGGTGGTAATGATACAAAGACTGCATTTTTGTTTCCATGGCAGTTGTGTATGAAAATTCCCTGGCTCTCTGAGCAGCGGGCTATGCTGGGACAAACCCTGCGAAGGACTACATACTCAAGGTGACTTCTGACCAAGGTCACCCTCCCCTGTCATAGCTAATTATGCTATTTTAGAAAAACAAACTAGCACATTTGCTGCCGCATGTTTTTCAAGTCACACTGACTTCTGCACCAGTGACTGATATCATTTCCAATCCTCCCTCTGCTGCAGGAGAGCTGTGTTCACCTGGGTGAGGAAGTCGCCCTTTCTGAATCTTAGTGTCCTCGCCTGTCCATGAGATACTGATATATGCCATGTAAAATGTAAGGTTTTTGGGGGGGATCCTGCACATGAAGTAACTAGAATAGAGCTCGTCAGATAGCAGATGTTCAATGAATGGCAGTGGACATTATGACTATTATTCTAGATACAACCTATTGGGTATGAAGAGGGTGCAGGGTTGCTATGGGTGCAAGTGGTGTGGCCGTTGAGAGCAATATGCAGCACCCGATGAAGTTAGGGGAGCATATGACCTGTGACCCACAAATCCCACTCCTGGAAATAGATTTTCAGAGAGCCCCAGTGCCAAGAAACAAGGTCCAGGGGACTTACTGCAGCATTTTGGGGGGTGCAAGATGGCAGATGGCCTGGGATTTAACTCAGCAGGATGGGTGGGGACAGGAGCAGCAGCATCGGACAGAAGACTGTGAAGCTGACAGGAATTGGCTAGAGGTGCCATCAGCAATGCCCACTGTTCTCAAAACACAATGTGCCAGTTTTTAAAAGTTAAGAAACAGGACAAGAGCTACAGCAAAATACCACTGAGGTAAATTTAAAAAATCTACATCCATGTAATAACAGTGCCTGGAGTTGGTGCTGACAAGTCAAGCCAGAGGGCTGGTGGGAGCAGGGAGTGGGTGTGAAGGGACAAAAGAATAAAATAAAATAAAACAAAACCAGAGAGGGGCCTTGTACTGACTATTGGTGAACTTTGCATGATTAACACACCTCTTCACTTTGTAAAAAAAAAAAAGTGGTGTTCTGTGCTCTGTGACTTGGACAGATTTACTCCAGATGAGTCAAATCATTGTGTCCATCAGTTCAAGGGCAAGGACAGAATGGAGTTTTCTGAGACTAATGCTAACGTTTTAACTCATCTTTATACCTGCAATACTTAGCACAGCACCTGGACCATAATAGGCAGAAAAGAAATGCTTGAATGAATGAATGAAACAAAACCTATTTGTATTCACGTAGAACTTTTTCTCTTTTACTTACTGAGGCTGACAGAATACTTGGAATGACAAAGGGAACTTTTGAAAACTTACCAGGAGCCAACTATATTTCTAGGAAATGAGAAGAAATAAGAAGTGTGTTGGAGCTGGTTTTGCAGTCCCCGAGAAGGTTGGTTTACTCTTTGAAGGAAACAAAACTTAAATAAAGCAGTTAAAGAGTGACCCAAAGGAGCTTGCCGTAAAGTGCAAAATTAACGCGTGCCGTGGACTCTGAACTCTACACAACCCACAAGAAGGTGACTGGCTCCACAGGGTCACGGGGTGAGGTACATGGGATGCCGCCTCCCTGGCAGTATAACTGATGCTCTGTGACATGAAGGTCGTGCGCTAAATCCCAAAAGTAACTGCAGATTTAAGGGGCATTACCTTCCGAAATGACACGTGGCCTGTCCGAGGTAATGGAGTCCCGAGCCTGACTGGGCACTGACTGAGCCTGCGCTCAGTCGGGCTCCCACAGGCAAATGCACACACTATGACCCCAACTCCCCCCACCCTCCCTTGTATGTATAGGGTGAGGATGCGCCTTTGGGGCACTTTATTCATTTTGAAGCAATGAGGTATGTGAGAATGGCAAGTGATTAAGATCAAGCAGCATGTCTAATCTTTTATTTTAATTTCTAATCAGTCACTGGAACCTCATCAATCCCTTTGCAATCCACTCATTCTATGGCAGAAAACTTTTAAATTTGCTGTGATGTCCCAAGTTGTTTGTTTATAGCAATAAAATACATGGGGGTGTGTTTTAAGGCTCTTATTCTAGATACTTCTGTTCTGACATATGGGCAGTCAAAGGAGATAGGTAGTGATTGCTGTTTGGCAAAGAGAACATTTGTATTAAAAGGGTTCTGATTTAGATTGGCCTGTTACCCAAAAAACACATCCTTACCTGAGAGTCAAAAGCAGGGACCAGGAAAGACTAGACATGGTGCTCAGTAGGAAGGGCCCTCAGAAATCCCCCAGAATCAGAGTCGTTAGATGTCTGTGCATCTTTCTGAGTCTCAAGTCAGGATTATCAACTCAAACTTCTAGACGAGACGCCCTGAGAGCAACCAGCGACCAGGTCAACAAAGGAAGTTCAGCCAGAGCCTCAAATGGGAAATTCAGACCAGAAACTTTCTATTTCTCTCCATCTGTGGCTTCTCTCCAATCCATTTTGCATCACAAAGACAGACATTTTTTTTTTTTTTTCAGAGAAACTGGGATCATGCCACCGCCTCCTCAACTTTAACCTTGTTTAACACTTTCTCTGTATTCTTGGTGTAAAGATAAAACTCCACTGTGGCAGAACTATGCCTGCCCAGATGGACCTCTGCTTCTTGCCCGCCTCTCACCTCACCTCCCAGCTGTCCTATTCTAGCTTGCTTGCAAATACCTTGGTGCTGTCCAGCCTCTGAACCCAACATGTCAAGAGAGGAAAGACTTTGGAACTAGACATACTTCAGTTTGAGTTCTAACTTGTCCATTTACTAGCTGTGGAACTTTAAACCAAATTTTCTGAGCCCCAGTTTTTTTGTGTTTGAAATGAGGATGATAATAATAGCTGTGATGTCTTTAGTGTTTACTATATGCCAAAAATCATCGTATGGTCCCTGTTTATATCTCTAATCTCATTTCACACCACACAGTTTCTGCTACAGCCACTGGCCTTCTACACATCATACTCTTGTACACCTCAGGGCCTTTGCATATGTTCTTCTCACTTCCTAGGATGCTCTCCCTCTCATCTTCCACTGCCTCCTGCTCATTCTTCATTTCTCAATTAAATATCACCTTCTTCAAAGTGCCTCCCTGATTCTCTGGCTAGGACAAACTCAGTGGTAGGTTTATACCACTGTATACTCTCCTCAGAGCACTTGTCAGTTGCAATTTTACATTTATTGGGTGATGATTTGATTGGTTTTCCCCCTGGGTTGTAAAGACCAAGAAGGCACAGGCTGTGCACACCTTGCAAATTGTCGTGTCCACAGTATCCAGAAGAGTAAGGATACAGGAGATATTTATTTAGTAACAGCCTGAATAGTGAATGAATGAGAAAATCAGGGCTGAAACTCACTCACAGGGTTCGGGTTGTGGGATTGGGGTAGAGGTGAGAAAGCTATGTGTACTGATGTCAGGATAATGGATTTAGGAACATGACTTTATAACTGAGGTGACAACTCTTCCCTAAGCACACCTATTGGGAGATGGGGATCTGAACTGACAGTGACAGCAAAGAGCACCAGTTTGCTGGCCGAGGCCCGCTGCATGCTGGGCACGGTGCTGGAACTTTCACACATCATTCCCAGACATTCAGAGTGCATATCAGAAGTCACCCTGGGCTAGAATCTTGGCCCTACCACTTACTGAAAGGGTTTCTTTGAGCAAACACTGGAGAGCCAGATGCCTTCCTTTCCTCAGTGGTAAAATAGGATAATAAGTATTTACTTCAGACTGTTATTGAGAGGCTTAAATGAACATATACCTAGCACTTACAATGGTTTTTGGCATACTGTTATTATCATCCTCATTTTAAACACAAGAAAATTAGGGCTCATAAAATTTGATCATTTTTTTAAAGTCTCACAACTAGTAAATGGCTGAGTTTGAACTCAAGTCTAGCTTCAAAGTGTTTCCTCTCCTGACCTGTTGGGTTCAGGGACTGGGCAGCACCAAGCCTCTGGTCTGAAGGCCTTTGGTATTTGGGAACAAGCTAGCCTGGGACAGCTGTGGGGTGAGAGTGAGCAAAAGGCAGAGGTCCATGTGGGCAGGCATACTTCTGGCCACAGGTGCTCAAACAGAGCCTTAAGTGGCAGGGACAAAAATGGGGTATGGACCAAGTGATGAGACCAGGAACCTCTCTCAAAACTCAGTGGCTGGGAGGAGTTTTGCAGAGTGAGTGTGGGTGAGCAAGATGGCTGATGACAGTAGGCTGGGCCTTAGAGGTCCTTGGATCAACGTTGGGATTATTCCCAAAGCCTGGGGTGGGTCTGAGAGGGAATGTGGAATGGATTGAGGGTACAAAGACTTGTGGGGCCTACAGCAGTCCAGTCATCAAAGCAGTGGTGGGCCACAGCCTGAGGCTTCAAGCCTGTGGATAGGAGGTTGAGGATCAGACAGCAGCAGGAGGAATGGGATCCCAATATCCAATATTAGAGCAGGGCATGCCTGTTCCTGTAGAAACATGCGTGGCATTGGGGTCTGCAATACAGCATCAAAATACTGCAGTGCAGTTCATCCTGGATCTCCCAGCACAAATCTATTTTCAATGTCCTACTCTTTTGTTTCTATGAGAACGTAGGTACTTGTCAAACTACAGTTCAGCTGTATTGTGAATCAAACCAGCTCTTTCGGACCGCAGCTGGGATTCTAATTCCTACTTCTATTTCCTGTGGGAAAATTCATTCTAAGTTCCAAAGAACTTTTGGGATGGAACCCGTTCATAGGGTGGGCACTGCCTACCCAGTGGAAAAATCCGTTTGCTATTACTAAGTTCAACTATAATGACATGGGCTCTTCCTTGACACATTCTACTCTCTCTTTATCCACAAAAGAGAGTATTTTAATAAAAAATAGTAACAGTGAACACTGTGGGTTGACAAGGAACTGGATTACCTCAAAAGCATACAAATTAAAGGGAAGGAGTTTGCCATTTCTAATTGAAAGCTAGTTTTTCTTAAGAACATAGCAAGGTTAATGGGGGTCATTCTGCCATGATGACATGTACCAGCCCACTATCCAGCTAATCCATGCAGACTGGAGAAATCTTGTCTGCACTTCAAGAGGACCTCACATCAACTCTGCTCTCTTGGCCTGCCTTCTGCTTGGCTTCTGTCTGCTTTTCTGGGGGGAAGCAACTTCTTTTTGATTAAGTGTGGTATTCTAGATTTTTTGGTCTTTTGTGAACAGAATTCTTCTCTCTCCCTCCATCTTGCTGTATTACCCAGAGCCTTAGTTCCTGCATTTTACAGCCACTGCAGAATCACACCAAACCACAGGTAACCAGGGGCACTGGAACCTATATGACCTTTCCTTTTAAAAACCCAGATTCTGCTGATTTGTTATATTCATTTTTTCCATTAACAAAGAGGATTTTTTGCATAAACAATATCAAAACAATAATAAAGCAACAAAGCAAAATCTCCAAATTTCACTATCCTTTGGAACATCTACTTCCCTTTTCCCTTCCCCTCAGTGCTTGCCCACTGCAGACGTATTTCACTGGTGATCCGCCTAGTCATCCATCTCTCACTCCTGGGGCCTGACACAGCCATACCTGGCCTGGGCCTATCACCTGGCACACAGAGATGAATCTCCCTTTTCCCATGGAAAGTTCAGTGTGCAAAGTTCAAAATCAGTATCAACGTTCTATTTGATTGAACTTTAATGAGGGACAATGAAGAGATTTCCCAGTGGAACACATTGCTTCTCCATGGTGTGGGCAGTGGCTGGCAAGCACTTGGCCAGTTCGTTGGGTACACTAAGAGTAGAATGTTTCCATTCTGGGTGTGATCTTAAATAGATTTTGACTGAGTATCTGGGGTCCTCTTCCTGAATTATAAAGTAAATATCCTCATTTCTAATGTAATGGATCCTAATTTTCCACCTTACTGCATTAGTTACCTACATTCTGTAGTTTTGTTATATACCACATTTATGGCAATTCTTAAATGACTAAAACATATGAAATGCTATGTTTCTGTTCTTTTACTTGACAGTCCCTGAGAACTTTCCAGTGAAGAAGATGAAGTAATGGTTCTTATTATCTTAATGAATTCCAAAGTAAATATTTTCTCTATTTTACAGGTGCAAAAGCATGTTGATATGAGAGAGAAAAGGAAAAATGGTCAGCTTGGCTTGGGAAACACATTTTACAGATATTTATAGCAATAAAAGGTCTTAAAGGAAATTGAGTGTTATCTACCATATTATTTCCTAGTTTTAGGTATTTTTTTCATTCTAGGTTATTTTTGGTCCTAATTCTTCTACAGAAATCTTTCTTCTGTAGGAATTTCTTTTCTACATGGAAAGAAAGTTCAATAAATTTCAAACAATTCTGAGGCCCTTGCTTTCCTTTCTATCCTGAGGTAGCACTGTGGGACACAGAATGGTCCTGTGACCAGCAGCAAAGTGAAGAGAGCTTCCAGTCCAGGTGACCTTTTGCACTCCTGATCTGGTGGGCAAGATAAAAAAACATGCTGTCATTTTAAGTCCAGCTGAAATTACAGACAATCTTCAAGTTTCTTTGAACTAAATACTTAACTTTTACAAAGCTGGATAAGCAACTTTGTCATAATATTTTTTTCCAATTCCATAAAATATAAACAATGCCAGCATTATAGTCACTCTAATCAACAAACACAGCCAGAAGGTATCAGAATATCAAGCAATCATTAGAAATAAAAGAGTATTTTAGCAATTCTACTTAACTCTTGAGCTCAATGGAAAGATTTCCCTTTAATGAACATTTGCTTGATTTTTAATTTTACTAATGTAAGATTCTAAGTTGCCCAGGCTTATTCATGTATGCCTGGGCAACTTCTTATTCTTTATTTTTCATTTCAGTCAACAACTATTTAATGAGTACCTACAATTTGCTAACAAGAGTTCTAGGCACTAAGGATATAACAGTATAAAGTAAGCACAGGCCTATGCTTTTATGAAGCTTACATTTTAGTGGGAGACTGGTAGTGAACAAAAGATAACTACTAAAATGTTAGAGAGTAACACAGGCTATGTGTGGATTTAATACAGAATGGTGATCAAGAGTAACTGAGTGGTCAAGAAAGGCCTCTGTGAGGAAAGACGCTTAAACTGGGATATAAGTGGCAAGAGGGAACCAGCTGTCAAAGGTCAGAGGGACACCATTCCCAGCAGCAGGAATAGCAAACTGAGCAAGAGTCACTATGATCCTCCCAGGGGGTGACCAAGGTCCTCAAAAGAGGCAGCATAGAGGAGTGTAGACTCAACAGCCAGATTTGGGCATTTAAATTCTAGTTCTACTGAGGGGATTCAAGTAACAAGGAGCAAGTTCCTTAACTCTTAAGAGGGTTTTGTAACCCTTTGCTTCCTCATTAGTAAAATATGAATAATAATAGTTTCCAACTCATAGAGTTGTTGAAAACTCCTTTAAAGGGATTACTATATGTTAGAATAATGCCTGATGCATAGGAAGTGCTATAGATAGAATAGTCACGATTATTAGTATTAAAAGTGCTAACCATACACACTCATGTTCATATCTGCATTACTCACAATAGCTAAAAGGTGGAAGCAATCTACATGTCCACTGATTGATGAGTGGGTAAACAGAATGTGGTCTATCCATGCAATGGAATATTATTCAGCCTTAAAAAGGAAGGAGATTCTGGCACATGCTACAACATGGAAGAACCTTGAGAACACTATGCTAAATGAAATAAACCAAAAGACAAATATGGTTTCACTTAATACAAGGTATCTAGGTAGGGGCTGGAGGGAAGAGTGAGTGGGAAGTAATTCCTTTTTGGGTTCAGAGTTGCAGTTTTGCGAGAAGGAACAGCTCTGGAGGTGGATGGTGGCCATGGTTGCACAACCATGTGAATGTACTTGACACTACTGAACTGTACACTTAAAATGGTTAAGACAGTAAATGAAATGTTATGTAGATTTTATCACAATTTTTTAAAAAGAAATGCTAAGTATAAAGCACAATGTGAGATCAGATCAGTATAGAGACAAAGTAGAGGCTATGCAAAAGTTATTGGGACAATGAGAGGTCACACATTGCCAAGAGTTTCCATTCACATCTTAATCTACATAATTAGTATACCCGAGATGTTCAGTCCACAGTTACCTGGATATTCATGATGACCCTGAATGCATTCCACCCCCTGGCTTTCCAACATCAACATATCCTCTTCTTTCACATGTAAACTTAAAAACCATAACATCATCTAGAAAAATGACAAAGAAATTCCCACCATTGTCTTGAATAGAAAACTTGACATTATCAAAATATCAATGACCCACAAATAAATCTTTAAACTTAAGGACTTAAGAATGGGTTCAAAGTTGGGGAAGTTCAATCTGAAATGCTAAAGTGAAAGTAAAATCTAGAATTCAGGAGATGATCTGCTTTGGACATATGAGTTGAGGAGTCATTTGTACATTAGGTTCAGTGTTGAATGGGATGACCAAGGATGAAACTTTGGGCAACACTTAACAGAGATGGTAAAAGAAAAGGAGCCAACAACAGATACTGGAGGAGGAGCTGTCAAAATTAGGAGATGGACCAGGAGAAAAGTGATGCTGGAGGAAGAGAGTTTCCGGAGCAGCCAAGAGCCTCACATGCAGAGAGGTACAGACTGAGAAAGAAAAGAGCTCTAGTTTGGCAAGCAGATGTTCTAGAACAGTTTCAACCAAAGCATGGGAGTGGGAGCCAGAACTCAGGAGACCAAGCTGTGCATGAGAGGAAGGTGCAGAAGAGGAGGCATCAAGTCCACACAACCCTGTAATGAAGTTTATCTTCAAAGTCAAAGGGAGAGATGAGGCAGAAGCTCATGTATAACAGAGTGGCTGATGTTTGGTGCCAACATACCCACACACTGTGGACATCAACCTGTCTAGGTTTCAACTTGAACATGAATCATCTGTGTGCCCATTTACACATATGCCTGGTTTTCCATTTATCTTTCTGCAAAGTCTTCTGTGAGTTCACCCAGATAAGAAGATTCTAAAGATTGCTTCATGTCAGAATATAGTTCAGCAAATAGGTACTTAAATAGAGAGAATCATTTTGGCAATGATTTGGGAGCTTTTAAAAATAAATTTGAACCAGTAACTGTAGATGTTTTTGTTTGCTTTTCTAAGGATAGTTACAAACCATTTCCTACAACTCTAAGAAAACATTTACTCTGTAACAGAGAATAACTTTTTTTCTCAAATACTTGAGTGTTCAATTTTGTAGTTTCTCCAATTCACTCTTACTTAATATCCTGGATTAGATCTGTGCACTACTTTTATTTCTATAAAAATGATAAAAGGGCATATGAATTGAATCATTAATATAGCAAACACATGTTATGTACTTAACTGTGCCAACAAAACCATCAAAAACATGCTATAACCAGCTGCAAATCCTCATTTTTAAAGTTCTCCAGCTACTGGAGCACCCAGGGACAGTTTTTATATGGTGCACATGAAGAAAATTGCCTTACTCAAAGATTCTTTAAAGTCTTTCAATGTTAAAACTTTTGCCAACATAAAAACAGAGTTTAAGGGTTTCCAGAAAGATAACAAAGTGAATAATGCCAAGAACTTCCTCCTCATTGAATGTTATTGCACGTAGAACAATGAAAAAATTTAGCTGCAACAATGCCAGCACTGAATATTAACTTTGATCCAACACAGAGCATGTGCAAATAGGCATGTGTAGTACAGAGGTCATGGGAACATGCTCCAGGTCAGAGAGGGCTGAATCAGACTGATGTTCACATCCCAGAGTACCTATCCTCCCTCATTCCACCTTACAGAAACAATTGAGCATATAGGGCAAAGTACTTAATTTCAAAGCCTCGGTATCTTTGTCTGTAAATTATAAATAATCAGACTCACTTCACAGGTTTCTTCTGAGGACCAGTGCAGACAAAGGCTTACTCCAATGCCTTGCACCAAAAAATGGTAGTAGCATCATCATTATTCAGCTTTAGTTACATCCACTAAAGTTCGTCATAGCAGGCTAGCTCCAAATACATTCTGTGTCAGTTCTGACAATGTCTGGCTTCTTGCCCTTTGGTCTTGCTGCCTCCATGCCAATGTGTCTTGAATGAGCCTCAGCTCCTGAGATGCAGACTTCCCTTCTGTAAAGCAATGGTACTGCCATGTTCAAGAAGTTTATGGCTGAACTAAGGCATTAGTTTTCTGAGTACCTCTAGTTCTTCTGATTATACTAAGGCCCTTCCCTGAGCCACAGTGTATTAGTCAGGGTTCACCACAGAAACAGAACCAAGAGGATGTATACATAGATATAGATACAAAGAAAATATATAAAGGAATTGGCCTATGTAGATATGGAGGTGGCCAAGTCCCAAGATCTGCAGGGTGGGTTGGCAAGCTGGAGACCCAGGAGAGCTGATGGTTTAGTTCCAGTCCAAGTCTGAAGTCTGGGGAACCGGGAGAGGCAATGATGTAGTTCTAGTTCAAAGGCTGACAAGTTTGAGACCCAGCAAGATCCAATGTTTCAGTTTGAGCCCAACGCAGAAAAAAAGCTGATGTCCCAATTTGAAGGCTGTTAGGTGGGAAGGTCACCCTGTTTGTTATGTTCAGGCCTTCAAATGATTGGTTGAGGTCCACCCACATTAGGAAGAGCAATCTGTTTATTCTACCAATTTAAATATTAATCTCATTCAGAAAACCCTCACAGACACAATGCTCAATCAAACATCTGGGCACCCTGTGGCCTAGTCAAACTATCACATGTAAGCATATTGTCCTAAGGCTCAGGCCTAAGTGAACCAGTAAAATGCTACTGTTTCAAGGCTGACACATGACAAACCACCAGCAAAACATACCAGAGAAGTCAAATGCTGTGGACTTCTGAGAATGGACATCCTTTCTCTCTCCTCCTCTCAAAGGGATGCCTAGAAGTGCTGCAGTTGTTCATTATCTGACGGAAGTCAGTGTAAGGAAGACAGAGCAGGCCAGGAGAATCCCAGAGGGATGCTGCAGCCATGATCAAGCCAAGCCATATATAATGTCTGATTCTCTCAGGACAGATCAGTTACCTAAGCGGACCAAACACCTTCACTGTGTAACTCAATGTGGTTGGGTTTTCTGTAACTTGCAACATGAAGTCTCACTGGTCTACTTACTCCCATACGAGGGCCATTCTTGCCAATAATCTGTCCCCTGCCCCTGAGCTCTGTTCCCTCTTCGAGCAGTCAGTATTTGGGACACTGTCTGAGCTAAATGATGTAGTGGAGCTGTGATAGTGTCCCACAAGCATCACCTCTGCCTACTCTTACCATAGACCAGTGAGTTCCTCACCAGAACTCTCCCCACCTTGTCCCCCAGTTCTCAAGCAGATAGAAATCCTGTCCTAGAGCAAACCTGTATTTGAAACATTCCCTTGGCCACCGATATTTGAACTGTCAGTCACCTTAGGGGGTCAAGCCTCTCAAGCCTGCCCATTCCCAACTTTCTCCCTTTCACAAGAGCTAGTACCATTGGTCGTATGACCAAATATTAGAAAGAATTATTGATTGGTAATATGACAGGAATAATAAAATAAGTGATTAGATAATAGTTGTTGGCAAGTATAGTTGTTAAAACAGAAATAGTATTAGGTCAAATAAGTAGTTTTTCTATCTCAAGGTTCTTTTCCTGAGGAAAGATACAAGAGATAGTTAGTGGATGCTATTTTCCATGCTGCTAATTTCAAAGGAAATATTAGACTTAACTTCCCAAAATAATCAATATTTAATTTTATATTTATTATAGACCTGTCATCTATGAACTTATTTATATAACCTCCCTCAATCTGCTAATATTTTTTACCAATACAAAGATTTAGGTTTAATATTGGGTATTTCTTGACAGGTTTTTAATTGAAGCAACTAGTTTTGAGGCTCTCAAGTTTAATGACTAAATCCTTATTCAACTTAATCATAATTTGTCTCAATTTACAAACAGTTTTTATAGCTCAAGAATAGTAAGCATGAGTCAGGGACCTGGGATTGGCAGAATTTCCAGGTGTTTGCTCTCTGGATTCTGATGTTTACTCATGAAAGCCATAACTGAGTTCAATCCTGACCAGGGATGAGAAAGGTGTAAAGACTTAGAGATTTGGTCTGGGTGGAATGGCAGTGCCTGGACTGGGGAGTCTGTACAACTCGGTGGGGGCGGAAGGACAGAGTAAAGTACAACCAATTTCATCTGCTTCTGATTTAAACCTGAATGCTAATCTTCAAGAAGGCACAAGAGAAATCCGCTGCACACTAGGTTTGTGAGGTTAGCAGGAGCTGCTTTAGGTAGGATCTTGTAAATGGCAACCCAGGCATCTGCTTGGTTTGATTTGCCCCTTCCCAGGTCACAGTTCAGTGAGTGGCCAGGGCCAGCCCGAGTTTCTGAGTCTGATGCTACAGAGGGTCAGTGTTTGATGGAGTTTGAAGGCTGACAGTGCAGGTGGCATTGTCAACCTGGTCATGGAAAAGTGGTCTCCTTGGAGCTGCTCACTGGTTGGAAGCTGTGCTGTGCTAGCAACAGAGTTCTATGTGAAATAGCAAAGAAGGACACAGAGGGGAAGAGGGGACATTCAGGGTTACAATGGATCCTTCCAGGCCCCTGGAAAGAAAGGGTCCATGCTGGTGATGAAAGGGGTCACTGTGACCATAGCCAGACATCTCTGTCACTCTCCATGCATGAGCCACTTCTGCCTTTGAGATCGCCTCTGCTTTGATGAGCAGCTTAAAAGCAGTTTGGTCCCAGGAAGCCCAAATGGCAGGTCTGTTTGGTAGCTGGCTTATCATGGAAAGAGTGCTGGGCTTGAAACCGGGAAATAAAAGTTCAGACTCTGGGACTCCCAACTCCTGGCTGTGTGACTTTGGAAAAATCACGTAAACTCTGACACACAGATTCCTCATCTGCAAACTTGGGGAAAGAATACTTATTTCTAAGAGTTTTGATGAGAACCCAATGAAACAAAGTTTGTGAGAGTCACATGTAACATCCCTGGATAGGAATAAACCCTATTTTAAGTCACCAACCTCTAGTGCAGACAGGAGAGGGGGCAGGAATCATAAATTGACTAACTCAACTAACCATTACTTGGGTCCATTTGTAACATAAAAGTATGTTACAGTTACCTGCCTTTAATAATACATAATAAAAATAATAATCGATTATATTATTTCACACATACTATGTATTCAGTATTATGCAAAATGCCTCATGTGCACACTTCATTTAATCCTTACAACCACCTCATGAAGACCATACTAGTTTCAAGTTTACCTGTGACAAATTTAGGCTCAGATTGCTTAAGTGGTCTAAGATCACTCAGGTTGTAACTGGAAGAGCTAAGATTCAAATCCATGCATTTTGACTTCAGAGCCCATTCTTTAGACCTTAGAATTATTATTTTTTTAATGAGTTAAGAATAAAGGGATCCTTAGCACTGAGTAAAGAACTATGCATGATTTACCAAACTCTTAGCTTCTTCAGGTGTTTCGAGTGTTAATCCTATTCTCTCATCGCTAAAAAATTGTTGATATCTTTAGTTAGTTGTGGCTTAGGGAATGTCTGTCCTCCAGTCCTGTGAGCATTGTGTATTTTTGTTATGCTGATTCTGGGTCACCTGCTAATACTCTTGTATCCATGTTGTTTTCAATAGTCAGTGAGTTCTCATGGTTTTACTGATGTAAGACTTTCTCAAAGGCAAGACTTCGATTCAGAGTTATAGTTGATGTTATTTCCAGAGCTCCAGTGCTTTCTCAAATGTTACCACATAGAATGTGCAGTGGTGGAACCTGTGTAACTGGTCCTATCCTGTTTCTAACAAAACCCAGAACCAGTTTACCTCACTCATGAATAACACTTGTGAACCCTTAAGTACTTTCCTCTACAGACCCAAAGGATGGGGACATGACCAGAGCCTGAACAGTGGAATCCTTTCAGAAGCAAAGGATCCAGTGTCCATGAAGAGCTGGTGCGCAAACCCCGTAAGTCTTTACCCTAACCCTGGGTGGGAGAGGCTAATTTGGACTTTGCCTCTTGTCTTCTTGGTGGCTGACCTTGAAATAAAGCTCTTTCTTTTCTCAAAACCAGTGCTATGGCACTGGCCTCTATGCACATGGAGCAGCAAACCCTCACTGGGCAACAGTAGGGAGGCTCACAGCCTTCCTACCACACACTCTGCCTCCCCTGCCCCGCACACCTGATGGGAAGCTCAGCACGCAGGAGGGGGATTTTAGCGATCACCTCGGACTAGATGAGCAGTCCGTGGTTCCTGGATTACCACCGAAAGAAGTTAGTTCCTTCACAGTTGCCATCAAGCACATTTTATGTTCCATGTATAATACTGAACAACTCCTAAGAGGTACAGTGTCTTAGTTTTACTAAGTGATTTATTAATTTTATAAAGTATAAATGTAAATGTGACACTTGTATATAACATGAATGCAAGGTATAAATACATTTGTGGTAGTATTCATGAGTGCCCAAATTAGAATATCCTTTAGGTATTCTCAGTCAAAGGCTCAGTTTTCCTTCTTTGTGCTCCTATGATACCCTACTGGAACCTTGCCAACATTGCATAGTATCTTCCTGTGCACTTGTCTGTCTTTCCCACTAGACTCTACCTTTCAAGATGGGAAAGAAAATATTTGTTTTGTTCATCATTTTTTCCTCTAGCATTTCACACCATGCCTGGTATGCAGTGGTGGTCCATATGATTTGTTGGATGATGAATGGATAGATGGAAAGATGGATGGATGGATGAATAGATTCCCCTATGGAGGTTCAGAGTCTGGTTTCAGTTCCTTCTACAGGCTTTGTACTGTGTTTCAGTATGGTATTTTGGGGGAGGACTATGTACCTGGCTTTGTGCAGGAGCCCTAGAGATTGCTCTGCTCAGTCGTAACTGACTGACTTGTACAAAGAGATATCAGGAACACCAGGAGGCAGTCTTAGGTAAATTCAAACCTAATTTTTGGAACTAAACTATTGATTTTGGCATAGCTTTAGAGTTGTGTAAAAGTTGTAAAGGCAGTACAGAGAATTCCATTACTTCCCTTATCCAGTCAATATGCATTTGTCATTGCTATGAAACTGAGATTGGTACAATTTATTAACTCAACTTCAGCATCTGCTTAGATGTAGTCAGCAAAATGCCCTTTCTTTTGTTCCAGGATCCCATCCAGACCACTATGCATTTAGTTGTCATGTCTCTTTAGTCTCTTCTGGCCTGTGGCAGTTTTTCAGGCTTTCCTTGTTTTCCATGACACTTTTAAGGGGTAATGGTAAGGTAATTTATAAAATTTCCTTCAATTTGAATTTGTCTGATGTTCTTCTCATAATTACACTGGGTTTGGGTTTTTGGAAAAAATGCTCCAGAAGTGAAGTACCTTCTTGTCATATGATGTCAGGAGGTATCTCTTGACATCATTAGCAATCTTAATCTTCATCACCTGGTTAAGGTGGTGGCTGCCAGGTTTATCCATTGTGCAATTATGCCTTTTTTCTTTTGATTCAATTATAATACTTTATATCTGAATGTAATCTAGTCACTAAATCGTAGTGATGATTGATGGAACCTAAGACATAAGCCATTGTCAGTGGGTTTATATGCTGATGTGTTGTGGCCTTTACAGCTTATCCAGTTATCTGTGACGGGATGGTCAATACACAGGGGAAAGTAGTTGGGGAGTGAGGTGGCCTGGTGAGGTTGAGAAACAGGTACAGTGAAGATTAGCCAAAGGAAGTGCTGGAAGGGTAGGAGGTCATGACCGGAGAATGGGATGACTGAACTGAGGACTCCTGAGGAAGAGCAGTTCTAGGGTATGGCCAGCTCCCAGTGTAGCTACGAGACAGTGTGGAGGCCCCACATGTAGAAGAGAAG
The DNA here is from genome assembly GCA_004027475.1 of Anoura caudifer. NCBI lineage: Eukaryota > Metazoa > Chordata > Mammalia > Chiroptera > Phyllostomidae > Anoura > Anoura caudifer. The sequence continues at coordinate 142,105 of PVKU01001677.1, read as the reverse complement.
GCCCTCGGAAAGGAGGCATCAGCCAGCTGGGACATTAGGTTGTTCAAAAAGCCATCCGTGTGATGTTTTCCAGAGTAATGCTGGGACTGTGAGTTGAGTGAGGGGGGTGATGGGACACCGATTCCAACACCAAGGAAGAGGAGTAGGCAGCTTCATATCCTAATGATGTGCGATAGGCAGCAGGTTTTTGTTGTATTTCCTTTCGCAAAAAGTGAAACAGAAGCAAGGAGAATGCTGCTCCTCTTCCTGACCCTGAAGTACAGAGATGTGGGAGCAGAAGTAGCCTCCACTTGAGTGGGCTTCAGAGAAGCTGTGCTCTTGGATGACAGCCAGGCTTCAGTTCAGGCAAGGAGGAGGAAGCACATTTAATGATGATGTAGGAGAATGTGTTTTCCTGCAACAAGAGTTCAAGAGGGTAGGGCAGAAATGTTTGGGAAGGAGGCAGCTGAGGGCCTTGGGTCCAGGAAGAGGAAGCTCAGATCAACTTGGGTTCAAGAGGAGAGGATGGTGGTTGTCCAGAGGGGCTTATATTTTGGGCATGGATCAAGAATTGCAAAAATTCACTTGTTGACTATTTAATGATTGACTGTTAAGTGTGTTTTCTGTGCCACATGGAGATTTTGCAATGAAAATACAGACATGAATAACATAAAGTCCCTCCCATGTGGTGCATACCTTTTAGTGGGGCTGACATAAGGCCATGGGGAACTGTGATGAGGAAGAATCAGGCAGGGGAAGGGAGCTGACTGAGACAGAAACTGCTGTATTAGGTAGGGTAGTTGACAAAGTCTGTCCAAGGGCAAGGATGGCACTGAGCAGAAGGCTGAAAGGAACAGGGAGAGCAGTGATGGGAAGCTTCCTACAGAGGCAATGATAACCCATGTGGTGTGTGGAGAAAAGCTTCCGGAACAGAGCTGGAGCACAGCTGAAGGGAGGGGAGTGGAGGAGGCAGTAGAGGGCCAGACCAGACAGGCCCTTAGAGGTCCTGGTCTGGTCTCTGAGCTTTATTCTGAGTGTAATGCCAGGTCAATGGCTCACTGAATGCAGAAGTGCCATGTACTAATGTTATGGGACTCACCTGTAGTATGATGGATTTAATTGGCATAAGGATGTCGATAATATTACTTCTACCAGCACCCAGGAGACAAGGGGTGCCTCGGATTCCCAGGAGCCAGCTGCGTGTAGAAGTGGTTTTCTTCTTAGAGTGAGTTGGCAGGAAGCAGTGGTGGTCTGTGGCCTCCAAGACTCACAAAATATGGGAATCAGAAGCAGCTTCTGGGGAGGGGACTCTGGTCTCTGAAAATAAACAGCCTCAACCTGGACAGATTCTCAATGTCAGGGTGCCCACCTGCTATAGGCCCAGGAGATTCTGGCCCCTCTGATGGTCATACTCAGCCTCATTGATTGTGGGGTTCATATGAGTTGCACTGGCTACAAAGAAAGGCTGCTGGAGAGAAACTCAGAGGAAGTGGTGGGAAGGGTGCCAGATCCTCATTGGGACCTGAGCTCCCTGCCTATAGGGCATCATGTTGGAGCTAATCCAAGGGCCTGGCACTGCCTGATGGCAGGATCATAACCACCATCAGAACATCATCAGCAAGTTGAGTGCAGTTTGCAACAGCTTCCAGAGTAAAATCTACCCAAAATCAAAGAGTAGAAATTATGATTCTTTCCTTACTTAACCCTAATGAAGGAGAATGACAGGTAGACAGCAATAACAAACACATGCATGTGTGCGTGCATCTGTGTGCCCCTTGTTCAGGACAGGTTCCCAAAAAATTGGAGGTAATGCATCCTCATACACTGTTTCCACTAGAGACTCAAGCCTAGCATTTGTAAGACAGAGGAAAGTAAGAGCTGGATAGAAGCTCTTTGGTTACCTGATTCAGCACCCTCTATTTTGCAAGTAAGAAACATGGCCCCTAGAGAGGTGAGGTAACCTGATCAAGGAACAGGAACCTCCAGTAGGGTGGAGCACCTGTGCTCAGAGTTCTGTGCCCCATCCTCATGGCTACATGGAGATCAACCCATCAAAATGAGAATTCAGTGATGATGAATCATCACCATCTGTCTCATGGCCTATGTTCTCTACATCCTGATCTACCCCCTCACTGCCCTGCCCCTCAGCCCTTCCTCAAAAGATACTAACCTCATCCAGACCCACTATGATCTAGGTGGTGCTCAGAGCTTTGGGACCATGGGAAGTACATGTGGAGCTTAGAGTTTCCACAGCTCTTCATGGAATAGCTTCAGCATTAGGAAACAACAATGTGCCAAGGGTCACAGCAAAGCACTCTGAGATGTAACCTGTAAAAAAGTAATACAAATGGAGCCACTTTAAAATGGAGTCAGAGCTGCCATTTCGGAAAAACTCCTTGCACATCTTCAGAATGTTAGAACTGGGCAAAATAATCTTTCAGCTGGGCCTAAAGCAACACTGTGTCCACCAAAACTGTTTGCAAAGATAACAAGAAAGCAGATATGATGACTACTGGACTGATGACTATGGACTGAAAATTAAACACTTTGTTTAGAATTAATGTAGTATGGTAGCTCATCTGTACTGATAGAAATGCTTTTCTCCTCTTGATGTAATTGTTCCCCTTTCTTTTCTCATATATACACCTCTCCTTCGCCTCCTAGTTGGAATATCATTTGGGTTTCTGCCTGAAACAGTGTTTCTGAATAGCTGTTCTTTTGAATCTCAAATAAATGCTGTTGTCTCTCACTTTGAAAGGCCTTTGATTTTTAGGTTAACAAACCAGATCTATTAGTACTTACATGTGCAAATAAATGTGTTCTTCAAAATATTCCCATTGGTAGGTTAAAATCTCTATTCAGTGGTATTTCCACTGGTAATAAGATCTCCACCTGCTCTTCGGGATGGCAGGGGCAGTGGAAAGTCAGCTTTGAGTCAAAGGCACTTAAGTTAAATCTTAGTTCTAAAACATACCAGATAGTTGTGTGACTTTGGCTGAGTTATTTAGTCTCTCTAAACTTCAGCTTCTTCAATTATAAAATGGACATAAAATTATATTTATTTTACAAAACTGATGTGAGGATTAAATGACATAGTGGAAACAAAGGTACTTGTGCTTAGCATATAATAGACTTTCAGAAATGTTTTCTTTCTTCCCCCTTTTGGAATTGCCCTTAGAAAGTGAAAAAATAGTTTAAGTAAAAACAGTGCCAAATCATTGTCTTTGGAAGATGCATAAATACTTTTGAAAATGGTAAAAGCTATTAGGGTTCAAGTGTGGTAAGTAAGACAAGCAGTCAAGTGGACAATGAAAGGTGCAGCTTCTGTGTTAGTAATAATTTTCACAAACAGACATGGTCCAGTCTAAGGGGACTGCATGTCTGTATAAGCTGCAGTGGCATTACTCTTAGAATAAACAAACACACTGCTGTGCAAGAGGGATGACTTTCAAAAAGTGATGACTTTCAAAAATAATGCACATGGGGTTCAAACATTCTTGAAACTTTGTCTAAAAATAAATTTTACTGCCTTATATGTTAACCAACGAACCAATAACACATCTACGTAAGTCATAAGAAAGAACAATTAGGGAATCCAAGATGGAAGAGGAGTGAGTAGAAGCCACACTAACCTTCTCCCAGGACCAATTAGGAATTACAACTAAATTGTGGAGAAATCACCCAGGACAAACAACTGACCAATAGCAAGAGAGAAGTCCTACAACCTTGGACACACAGAAGACTCCTCTTCAGCACTAACTGACTGGTAAGGAGTGCAGTGGAGGCAAGAGAAGGCTGGTTGGGTGTCCACAGGCATCAGTGCTGGAGGGATAATTAAGTGACTGGTTGGATCCCCTTAAGAAGTGTGGGTCTAAACCCTAAGCTGGGATCCCCAGCCTAGAGTACCAGAATGTACACAGATAACAACCAGCAGAGAAAAGCAGCAGGGTGGCTCTCTGACAGAGACAGATGGCTGGAGATGCAAAGAGCCGTTTAAAGGCTCAACACTCAAATTTTCATTTGCACCCACTTAACCAGGGCTCCACCAAAGTCAGAGACAGAGTAGGCTGGAGACGCCTGAGGGGAGACAGGATGGAAGTTTGGGGATAGAACTGAGAAAGTAGTGGACGGGATCTCAGCGCTGAGTATACCCCATATGGCAGCAGCCATCCTGCTCAGGAAGACCACTCCCCTATGAGTGCAGCAGCAGCCTGAAGGAAAATAGCAGCCTGACCCCAGGAGAGACTCTGCCCTGGCTCTGCAGTGCTTAGCCTGACTGCTGAGTGCAGAGTTACTAGATTAACAAGTGAAGGAGATAGCCACAGACAGTAGATCCCTGACAAAGAGGGGACATAGAGGACTAGAGGAGCTTGAGGAGAGAATGGGGGCTGAGGCTTTGGGGAAAGAACTGAGAGAGTACTTGTCAGGATACTGGGCTGCATCATCACCCATATGGAAGCAGCCATCCTGCTCAGACAGACCACTTCCCTCTGAGCAGCAGCAGCCTGAGGGGAAACAATAGTTCCAACCCCAGAAGGGATTTGGCCCTGCCCTACGTTGCTTAAACCTGACTGTTGATTGCAGAGTGACTACATTAATAACTGAAGAAGACAGCCATGGACAGTAGATCCCTGGCAGTCTCAGAGCAGGCTGCTTAAGGTCAGACAGGGTCAACATCTGATATCACCAGAGGCAAACCCAGAAAGGAAAAACAGTGGTAAATACTAGAGGCTACCAAGATGAAATCCACTGTGGTCTCCTCCATGATTAGCAATATTTTCTTTCCTGCATAGCTTTTTAACATTCATTTCTTGTCCATCAAGTTTGTGTACATCAAGTTACTAGATTTTATACTATAGTTTATTTCTCTCCTTTCTTATAATAGTCTTAATAGTCTCTATACACCTTATTAATACATGCTCATTTACTGTTGATAATGGGATTGCAGGGGGTGGAAGATATTTTTGTGGATGTGGGATTGTTTCCTGTGCTGTGTTTTTGTTCTGGCAGCACCTGCACAACAGCGTATAAGACAAAGTGGGCAGAGTGACCCTCAGTCAACCAGCTGGAGGGAAGGACCCACCAAAGAACAACTCAACAACAATCAAATCCCAATTACATCCAGAGAGCCAACATAAACAGCATGAAGGGCATCCCAAGAGCATCAAATTCAGGATATCAAGGAGCCTGCACCACTGAATCCCACAGGTCTTCCATCATAGAAGTACTATGAAAACTATGAGAAGTCCCCGAAAACTCAGAGAGTCAGAGCAGATCAATTTAAGAAGCACAGGCAAACAAGAAGAGTCTCACAAATAATGAGAAAACAAAGAAACAACACCTAATCAAAAGGAAAGGAAGAATCCTCAGAAAGAATGCTAAATTAAACAGAGGCAAGTAAACTATCAGATATTGAGTTCAAAACAATAGTGATAAGGAAGCTCAATGATATCAGTGAGAACTAGCAAAATCTACTGGGAAGTTATGAGGAATTTATTACAAACTATATCAGCATGAAAAAGGACATAGAAACAATCAACAAGAGCCAAAAGGAAATGAAGAATACAATTTTTGAATTGAAGAACACAGTAGAAGGAATCAAAAGCAGGCTAGATGAGGCAGAAGATCAAAGCAGAGAGCTGGAGAACAAGGTAGAAAAAAAACTACAAGAAAGAACAAGAAAAGGAAAAATGATGGAAAAAGAATAAAGAGGGGTTAAAGGAACTGCAAGACAACATGAAACACAATAATATCCATATAATAAGGATACCAGAGGAGAAGAAGAAGAAGAGCAAGAGATAGAAAACCTGTTTGAAAAAGTAATGATGGAAAACTTCCCTAATTTGATGAGAGAAAATGTCACACAAATCCAGGAAACAGAGAAGGTCCCAATCAAGAGGAACCCAAAGAGGCCCATCCCAAGACACATCATAATTAAAATGGCAAAATTCCAAGACAAAGAGAGAACCTTAAAAGCAGCAAGGGAGAAAAAAGAAGTAACATACAAGGGAACCCTGTTAAGGCTTGCAGTTGACTTCTCAATACAAACACTGCAAGCTAGAAGGGAACGGCAAGGAATATTCCAAGTAATGAAAAGCAAAGGCCTGAAACCAAGACTATTCTACGCAGCAAGGCTCTCAAATTAAAATGAAAGGTGAAATAAGGACAAAAGAAGGCTGAAAGAATATACTCCACAAAATCAGCATTGCAAGATATACTAAAGGGACTGCTTTAAGAAAAGGAAGAAAAAGAATGAGAGTAGAACATAGGTTGAAGGGAGTAAAATGGCAATGAATAAGTACCTATCAGTAATAACCTTAAATGAAAATGGATTAAATGCTCCAATCAAAAGACATAGGGCAGCTGAATGGATACAAAAACATGACCCACACATATGCTGCCTACAAAGAGACCCACATCAGAACAAAAGACCTACACAGACTGAAAGTGAAGTGTTGGAAAAAAGTATTTTGAGTAAATAGAAAAAAAAATCTTGGGTAGCAAACTTATAGCTGACAAAATAGACTCCAAAACAAAGGCCATAAAAAGAGACCCAGAAGGACACTTCATAATACTCAAGGGAAGAATCCATCAAGAAGGCATAAATATTGTAAGCATATATGCACCCAACATAGGAGCACACAAATATCTAAGGAAAATCTTGGAGGACTTCAAGAAAGATATAGACAATAACACACTTATACTAGGGTATTTCAACACCCCACTGTCAAGAACGGATAGACCTTGCAAACAAAATATCAACAAAGATATTGTGGAACTGAACAATGCACTAGATCAAACAGACTTAATGGTATATACAGAAACTTTCATCCCAAGGAAGCAAAATATACATTCTTTTCAAATGCACATGGAACATTTTCAAAGACAGACCACAAGATAGAACACAAAACAAGCCTCAACAAGTTCAAGAATATTAAAACATCAAACATTTTCTGGGACCAGAAGGACTTGAAACTAGAAACCAATCTCAAGGAAAAAAAAACTAAAATAAATTCAAGCTCATGTAGACTGTATAGCATGCTATTAAAAAATGAAATGGTTAATAATGAAATCAAGAAAGAAATCAAAAAGTTTCTGGAAATAAATGAAAATGAACACAAAACAGCCCAAAACCTAGGGAATACAGCAAAGGCAGTCCTGAGAGGGAAGTTCATAGCAATACAGGCCTACCAAAAAACAGATACAAACATTGCAAATAAGCAACGTAACCCTACATCTACAGGAACTGGAGGAAAAACAACAAACAAAGCCCACAGTAAGTAGAAGAAAGGAATTAAAAAAGATCAGAGCAGAACTAAATGATTCAGAGACTAAAAGAACAATTCAAAGGATCAATAAATCCAGAAGATGGTTCTCTGAAAAGTTAAACAAAATTGACAAGTCTTTAAGCAGACTCATCAAGAAAAGAAGGGAGAGGACACAAATAAATAAAATCAGAAATGAAAGAGGAGAATTTACAACTGATACCACAGAAACACAAAAGACTGTAAGAAATTACTATGAACTATATGCCAAAATATTTGAAAACCTAGGTGAAATGGAAAAATTTCTCAAAAAATATAATCTCATAAACCTGAATCAAGAAGAAGAAGAAAGCCTGAACAGACTGATAACAGTTGGTGAAATTGAAGCAGTAATCAAAAAACTCCCAGTACACAAAAGCCCTGAACTGGATGATTTCAAAGGCGAATTTAACAAAGCATTTAAGAAAGAGCTAACCCCTATTCTTCTCAATCTATTCTAAGAAGAGGAAAGACTCCCAAACTCTTTTTGTCAGGCCAGCATCATCTTAACCCCCAAACCAGATAAAGACATAACAAAGAAAGAAAACTAAAGGACAATAATGCTGATAAATACAGACGCTAAAATCCTCAACAAAATATTGGCAAACTGCAGCCAGTAATATATTAAAAAGATCAGACTGCCAGCTGAGATGAAGACATAGGTGGACACACTGTGCTTCCTCTCACAACCAAGATTAAGGACAACAAAAATATAGAGCCAAAGAAAAACCAGAAGAGATAGAAAATTGAATTGTATGGAAGTCCAACAATGATTCACCCAGACTGGTAAGAGGGGTGGAGTGGGCAGCCGGTGGAGAGGGGTCACGGCGGGAGAAGGCGGTGGCTGGTGGTCCCAGGCACACAGGCAGCATTGGCACACCCCAGGCCCACAGGAGGCAGTTGCCGAGCAACAAGCAAAGTGGGGCTCACGAGGCGGCTGACCGTGGACACACATTTGCACACAAATAAACAAGGCGAAAACAGGCAACAAGACAGACTGCACGATGCAGGGCCCCAGCACTGGGAAGTGAAGCCTGGAGGCACCAATTGAAAACACTTGTGGGGGTTGAGGAGCTGGGAGGGAATCCCAGCCTCACAGGAGAGTTCGTTGGGGAGACCCACAGGGTCCTGGAGCATGCGCAGGCCCACCCAAGCCGAGGTCAGCACCAGAAGGGCCCAATTTGTTTGGGAAAGCAGTGGAAGGGACTGGAATCTGAGAGAGAGCGGAGCAAGTGCCATTGTTCTCTCTCGGACCCCACCCTCACATCCAGCTACACAACCCAGCAACTGGGTTGCCCTGCCCTTGTGAACACCTAAGGCTCCACCCCTCACTATGTAACAGCCGCAACTAGACCAAAACCAAACCAAACCAAAACCAAAAATGGCTCAAACAGAACAGATCAAAGCCCCAGAGCTAATTCATCTAAGCCACCAAGAGATAGCCAACCTATCAGATGCACAGCTCAAAGCACTGGTAGCCAACCTATCAGATGCACAGTTCAAAGCACTGGTGATTAGAAAGCTCACAGAATTGGTTGATTTTGGTCGCAAATTAGATGAACAAATGAAGGCTACAATAAGTAAAATGAAGAAAAACGCACAGGGAACCAATAGTGATGGGAGGAAAACTGGGACTCAAATCAATGGAGTGGACCAGAAGGAAGAAAGAAACAACCAAACAGAAAAGAATGAAAAACCAAGAATTCAAATAAATGAGGAGAGTCTTAGGAACCTCCAGGACATCTTGAAATGTCCCAACATCTGAATTATAGGGGTACCAGAAGGGAAAAAGGAAGAGCAACAAGTGGAAAACTTATCTGAACAAATAATAAAGGAGAACTCCCCCAATCTGGCAAAGGAAATAGACTTCCAGGAAGTCCAGGAAGCTCAGAGAGTCCCAAAGAAGGTGGACCCAAGGAGTAACACACCAAGACACATCATAATTACATTACCCAAGATTAAAATGAAGGAGAGAATTCTAGAAGGAGCAAGGGATAAGGGGACAGTCACCTACAAGGGAGTTCCCATCAGACTGTCAACTGATTTCTCGAAAGAGACCTTACAGGCAAGAAGGGGCTGGAAAGAAGTATTCCAAAGTCAAGGACACACATCCAAGATGCTCTATCCAGAAAAGCTGTCATTTAGAATGAAAGGGCAGATAAAGCGCTTCTCAGATAAGGTCAAGTTAAAGGAGTTCATCATCACCAAGCCCTTATTATAGAAATGTTAAAGGGACTTATCTAAGAAAAAGAAGATAAAAATTATGACAGTAGAAAGACAGCAAACTCACAGATATTAACAACCACACCTAAAACAAAAGGAAACTAAGCAAACAGCTAGAACAGGAACAGAAACACAGAAATGAAGATCACATGGAGGGTTAGCAACAGGGTAGTGGGAGGAGGAGAGGGGGGAAAAAGTACAGAGAATAAGTAGCATAGATGGTGGGTAGAAAATAGACAGGGGGAGGGCAAGAATAGTGTGGGAAAAGTAGAAGCTAAAGAACTTATGAAACATGGACATGAACTAAAGGGGGGAATGTGGGTGGGAGGGGGTGTGTATGGTGGAAGGGAATGATGGGGAAGAAAAGGGACAACTGTAATAGCATAATCAATAATATATATATAAAAAAAAGATCATACACCATGATCAAGTGGGATTCATCCCAGGGATGCAAGGATGGTACAATATACTCAACTTGATAAGTGTGATACATTACATAAATGAAAGAAAATACAAAAATCACCTATATCATATCAATAGATGCAGAAAAAACATTTGATAAGGTACAGCATCTATTTTTGATAAAAACAGTCAGCAAAATGGGAGTAGAGGGAGCATACCTCAACATAATAAAGGCCATATATGAGAAACCTACAGCCAACATCATACTCAATGAGCAAAAACTTAAAGCTTCCCCACTAAGATCAGAACAAAACAAAAGCATCAGCTTTCACCACTTCTATTCAACATAATATTGGAAGTTCTAGCCACAGTGATCAGACAAAAAAAAAATAAGACATCCAAATTGGAAAGGAGGAAGTAAAACCATCATTGTTTGCAGATGACATGATAGTGTCCATAAAAAACCCTCTAGACTCCACAAAAAAACTGCTCAACTTAATAAAGGAATTTGGCAAAACAGCAGATACAAAGTCAATTTTCAGAAATTGAAGGCATTTTTGTACACCAACAAGGAAATATCAGAAACAGAAATTAGGAAAATATCCAATTTGCTATAGCAACAAGAAAAATAAAGTACCTAGGAATAAACCTAACCAAAGAGGTGAAAGACCTGTACTCAGAAAACTATATAACAATGAAGAAAGAAATTAAGGAAGACACAAATAAATGGAAGCAGGTACCATGTTCATGGATTGGAAGAATTAACATAATCAAAACAGTACCCAAAGCAATGTACAGATTCAATGCAATCCTACTAAAATACCAGTGATACATTTCACAGATATAGAATGAACATTTCAAAAATTTATATGAAACTATAAACAACTCCAAAGAGCCTCAGCAATTTTGAGAAAGAAGAACAAAGTAGGAGGGATCACAATACCTGACATCAACTATATTGCAAGGTGACTGTAATTAAAACAGTCTGATACTGGCATAAGAACAGACACATAGATCAATGAAACAAAATAGAAAGCCTAAAAATCAACCAATGTCTCTATGGTCCATTAATATTCAATAAAGGGTGCAGAAGCATAAAATGGAGCAAAAATAGCCTCTTCAACAAATGGTGTTGGGAGACTTGGACAGCTACATGCAAAAAAATGAAACTCGAGCGCCAACTTACACCATACATAAAAATAAACTCAAGATGGATAAAAGACTTAAATATAAGTTGTGATAGCAGAAAAGACCAAGAGGAGAACATAGGCAGGAAAATTTCATATATTCCTTATAGCAATATTTTCACTGATATATCCCTAGAGCAAGGGATATAAAGGAAAGAATAAACAAATGGGATCTCATCAAAATAAAAGGCTTCTGCACGGCTAAAGAAAACACTAGTAAAATGAAAAGGGAACTAACCATTTTGGAAAATATATTTGCAAATGATACCTCCAATAGAGGTTTGATTTCCAAAATATATAAAGAACTCACATGATTCCACACCAGGAAGACAAACAATCCAATTAAAATATGTTCAAAGGACCTGACACTTCTCCAAGGAGGGCATATAGAGGTCCCAGAGACATATGAAAGGATGCTGGGCATCAGTAGCTATCAGAGAGATAAAAATTAAAACTACAATTAGATATCACCTCACACCTGTCAGAATGGCCATTATAAACAAATCAACAAACAAGAAGTGTTGGTGTGGTTATTGAGAAAGGAACCCTAGTACACTGTTGGTGGGAATGCAGACTGGTGCAGCCACTGTGGAAAACAGTATAGACTTTACTCAAAAAAACTAGAAATGGCACTGCCTTTTCACCCCACAAATCCATTGCTGGGAGTATACCCTAAGAATCATGAAGCACCAATTCAAAAGAACCTATGCACCCAATGTTCATAGCAGCACAATTTACAATAGCCAAGTGCTGGAAATAGCCTAAGTGCCCATCAGTAAATGAGAGGACCAAAAACTGTGGTACATTTACAAAATGAAACACTATGTAGCAGAAAGAAAGAAGGAGCTCCTACCCTTTGTGACAGCAGGGATGGGACTGGAGAGTATTATGCTAAGTAAAATTAGGCAGGTGGTGAAAGACAAATACCATATGATCTCACCTATAAGTGGAAGCCAATCAACAAAACAAGCAAGCAAAATATAACCAGAGGCATGGAAATAAAGAAAAAACTGACAGTGGCCAGAAGGGAAGGAGGAGGGGATGGGGGAGGGAAATAATGCGGGAAAGGAGAAGGGTCAAATTAAGGAATATATATAAAGGGCCCATGGACAAGGACAATGGCGTAGGGAAGGATTAAATGTGGGACATAGGGGGTGGTTAGGGCAGAGTAAAGGGGGAAAATAGGGACAACTGTAATTAAACAATAATTTTTTTTAAAAAAGAAACAACAATTAGACAATCTCCCAAATAATCAGGTATTCTTTACTGACCTGACATTGTTTTAGAAAACAAAAATAAGGAATTAATAAATTATTTGAATTTCATAATTATATAAACATTTCCCAAGTCTTGGGTTTCAAACCAAGAAAGTTATTAATAATTGCCTTTGCTAGATTGCTAATCATGTCATTAATTATTATTTTAAATAATATGGGGCCCTTATAACATAAGGACAAGTCAAACTTGTGAAATATTTTTTCATCCTGTATACAACAAGACACCCTAGGTAGGAAGTTTAAAGCCCTTCTCTTTTGTCTCAATTTTCTCAATTGTGAAATAGAGATAGAAGAATTACCTACCTAGTCATAACAATGTGGTGAGGATTAAATGAATCCCTATAATATACCAGTTTTAAACAGTGCCAGGAGCACAGTGAATGAGTCTACTATCACTCTTGTTATTCTAACCTGATACCCACACAATAATACTAAGCTGGGGTCCGCAGACAGTTTTCTTCACTCCCCTTATGGTTAAAAGATATCATTCAAAATAAGCTTTCTGGACTTTGTTTTATGGTCAGCAAAAATTCACTTCATGCAGCATGATAATTATGCAAGGAGAAGTAAATGTAAAGACAATCCCCCATGTGGCATCAGGCATGGAGGCTCCCAGTGTGGTGAAGTGGGAGTTCCCCATGGTTCAGTTATGTGAGGCACTCCTGTGACTGTGTTGGCAGCAGCTTGCCAAGTTTGTTTGACCCTGAACATTCCCTTCTGTCTTTAGCAGTCCTTTGCCACAGTATTCATGGGATGAAGATATAATCATGTGGGATTTGGCAGGCACACCAGGTGCTGATCAAAAGAAAACATGCAGGGATGTCTGGAGTACAAGCCTCAGTGTTACCTCCTCTTATTAGCCCTCCCAGACCCCCAAGAAGCAACTGGGCTGTGAACCTCCTCTCTCACTTCAACAGCAGTCTTGGTTTAGGGTCGCGGCTCTCGGAGAAGAGGAAAGAAAGCCGTGCCTCATGTGATGTGCAGATTCCCAAAGGCTGCATGTGACCTCACAGTGATGTGGTCACAGCAGTTGCAGAGCATTGGCTTCACTCAGAGCATCAGAAAACTGCCTAAGTGAAGAGACCCTCTTGCTGAGGGAGAGAAAACTCAGGGCTTCCTTAAGAGGACCTATAGTGGCAGTGAGGTGGCAAGGTGCCAAAGGCTCAGGAGTGAACCAAATGAAGAAGTTCCATTTCTCCTTCCCCCACATGTCCAAGTCAAGAATCCTGGAAGCTGGAGTAGATAAGGAAGGCTGCTTCCCTTTTATCTCAGAAGGATATGAGGAGCAAAATCGGACCTATGATCAGATCAGATCAGTTTGAATGTCCTGACAGACACAGAGCAACTTCACTTCTGGACCTCACTTCTCTCTCAAAATAAAACCACAAAAACACATAGGAATGGGTAACATTCTTTTAAGTCTTGAGTACGCACAGTTCAGAAGATGAGTGTTTCCATTCACTAAAGATATATACCTGTATACATATTCTTCTGTTAAATCCTGGACACTGTGCTGGATGCTGAGAGTAGAACAGCAAACAAGATAACACCCCCACCGTCACAGAGCTAAAACTGTAGATGGGAAAACAAAGAGTCACAAAAGATACCAGAGTGACACTGAGGACAGAGGAACAGAGTGGTGAGGGAGTGTGTGTGTGGAAGGAGGATTTAATTCATCATGTAGTTTATACGGAAAAGAAAAATAATGAATCTAAGTTTAAGTTTATTCTTTTACTCCTTTAAAAGTCCAAATGCACCTCTGCATTTGGAGTCCAAATGGTGTAACTCAGTAGATTGATCAGGCCTGTGAACGAAGGGGTTGCCAGTTCAGTTCCCTGTCAGGGCACATGCCTGGGTTTCAGGCTGTGTTCCCCATGGGGGAACACCTCTCTCTAAAAATAAATGAATGAAAAATCTTTTAACAAAAATAAAATAAAAGTCCAAATGCAGGTCTGTTTGGTTAACCTGAGGCATAAGCTTTGCCTGCCTATCCCTTTGTGAAACTGCCAAAGCATCTTTTTTAAAAAATAAATATTCTGTTGATTATTTTATTATGGTTGTCCCATTCTTCCACCCTTTATTCCTCTCTGACCTGAACCCCACCACCTGCATTCCTCCCAATTAGTTCATGTCCATTGGTCGTACATGTAAGTTCTTTGGCTTCTACATTTCCTATACTATTTTTAATCTCCCTCTATTTTGTACCGACCATTTATGTTTCTTATTCCCTGTACCTTTTCCTCCATTCTCCCTCCTCCCCCTCCCCACTGATAACCCTCCATTTCTGTGATTCTGTTCCTGTTCTAGTCATTTGCTTAGTTTGCTTTTGCTCTTGTTTTTAGGTTCAGCTGTTGATAGTTGTGAGTTTGTTGTCATTTTATGGTTCATAGTTTTGATCTTCTTTTTCTTAGATAAGTCCCCTTAACATTTCATATAATAAGGGCTTGGTGATGATAAATTCCTTTAACTTGACCTTATCTGGGAAGCACTTTAGCTGCCTTTCCATTCTAAACAATAGTTTTGCTGGATAGAATCATCTTGGATGTAGGTCCTTGCCTTTCATGACTTTGAATACTTGTTTCTAGCCCCTTCTTGCCTGTAAGGTTTCTTTTGAGAAATCAGCTGAGAGTCTGATGGGAACTCCTTTGGAGGTAACTCTCTCCTTTCTCTTGCTACTTTTAGGATTCTCTCCTTATCTTTAATCTTAGGTAATATAATTATGATGCACCTTGGTGTGTCCTTCCTGTGGTCCAACTTCTGTGACTCTCTGAGCTTCCTGGAAGTCTATTTCCTTTGCCAGATGGGGGAAGTTCTCCTTCATTATGTTTTCAAATAAGTATTCAATTTCTTGCTCTTCCTCTTCTCCTTCTGGCACCCCTATGATTCGGGTGTTGGAACATTTAAAGTTGTCCCAAAGGTTCGTAAGCCTCTACTCATTTTTTTGAATTCTTATTTCTTTATTCTGTTCTGGTTGAATGTTTATTTCTTCCTTCTACTCCAAACCATTGATTTGAGTCCTGGTAACCTTCCCTTCACTATTG
Source organism: Anoura caudifer (assembly GCA_004027475.1). Lineage (NCBI taxonomy): Eukaryota > Metazoa > Chordata > Mammalia > Chiroptera > Phyllostomidae > Anoura > Anoura caudifer. The sequence goes on along the minus strand of PVKU01001677.1, from coordinate 126,692 downwards.
GCTCCCTGTGCATTTTCCTTTATTTCACTTTGCATAGCCTTCACTCTTTCCTCTATTTTGCAACCATACTTAACTATTTCTGTGAGCATCCTGATTACTAGTATTTTGAACTCCCCATCTGATAGGTTGGCTATCTCTTTGTCGCTTAGTTGTATTTTTTCTGGGGCTTTGATCTGTTCTTTCATTTGGGCTATATTTTTATGTCTCGGTGCACCTGTTATGTAGTAAGGTGTGGATCCTTAGGTATTCACCAGGGAGGGGCAACCCATATCCCTGCGTTGTGGTACTGTATGTCAGGCAGATGTCTGAGAGGGAACAATGCCACCTGCCTGGCTTTTGGGCAACTTTTTTTTTTGTAAAGATTTTATTTATTTGTTTTTACACAGAGGGGAAGGGGGAAAGAAAGAGACAGAAACATCAATGTGTGGTTGCCTCTCACGTGGCCCCCACTGGGGACATGGCCCACAACCCAGGCATGTGCCCTGACTGGGAATTGAACTGGCAACCCTTTGGTTCACAGCCTATGCTCAATCCACTGAGCTACACCAGCCAGGGCTTGGCCAACTTTTAATCACTTCCTCCACTACCCACAAGCGAATCGGGACCTTGTGGTGCTGATTCCTGGGTGGGTGCATTTGTGTATGGTTCTAGGACCCTGTGGGTCTCTCCAACGAACTCTCCTATGAGGCTGGGAGTTTCTCCCACCACCACAACCCCCACAGATTTCTTCAGTCAGAGATTTTGAGGCTTTATTTCCCCACGCTGAAACCCTGGGTTGTGGGGTCTGTCTTGCTCCCTAGTTGTTACTCCCGGTTTATCTGCACACAAATGTGTGACTGCCTGGTCCACCAACCACCACCTTACCTGGTCCTCCTCCTGCCACCACCTTGCCATGAGTTTTCTCCACCCTGGCTGCCCATCTCTGCCCCTCCTACTGGTCTGTATGAATGTTTCTTCTCTAACTCCTTGGTTGTCAGGCTTCCATACAGTTTGATTTTCTGTCAGTTCTGGTTGTTTTTTGTTTTTACATTTGTTGTCCTTCTTTTGGTTCTGTGAGGATGCACAGCGTCTCTACCCATGCCTCCATCTTGGCTGGATGATGTCCCAAAGCATTTTTAACTGGCACTTTCAACTGGGCCTATAAAAGACACTCTATTGAAGCTGGACTGGGCACTTTCCTCTATTCCTTTATCACTTCTAGTTTTTGCTTTACTTATTTGGTAAAAAAAAAAAAAAACCTGTCTAAGGTCTTCTATTCAACTATCTCAATGTCCGTGAAATGGCCATTAGCTCCCTATATCCCATCTCCCCACTGTGAAGACCAGGTGTGATGTCTTAGAGAGTTTTTACAGAGGAATGTGCTGGTTGCTTACAACAGTATAGCCTGTTGTTAACGTACTCCCTAAATTGTTCAAACAACTAATGTTAATGTGATCTCCTTATATGTGCTTTCATCCCAAGCACCCTCTAAAACACTTTCCATAATAAGATATGACACTATCTATGCCATTTATCTAAGGTATCACAATCATTTTACTCTGAATCTATGGTAGTGTGCAGACTGAGCTACTCAGTCAACTGAAATGAATGCCCACAGAGTCTACTTGACTAGAATTAGAACATCCAAGAATATTTAGAGTTGGAAAGTAATTTCGAGACTATTGACTTCATCTTCAGTATTTGACAAAAGAAAAAATGGGGACTCAAGGAAGTTGGGTCACTTAGCCAGAGTCACCTGACTGTTAAGAACTAGTAGCACCTGAGGACTGGTGTGAGGGACTCTTGGTCTCAAGTGCTCTTCTAGCCACCACCACTGCCTCCCCATGGCCTAGCACAGTGCCCGGTATGTGGCACCATGTAGTACCATGCAATACAGATATTTTAAATGGATGAGTATTAATTGCTGAAGGTATGTGAGGTACTATTCTAAGGATCTTGCACACGTTAATTCATTATTCCACACAACAAGCCAATGAGGTAAGTACTATCAGTATCTGTAACCTACTGAGGCATAGAGAAGTTAAGAAATCTGCCTAAGGTAACACAAGGTACCAACAAGACAGAGACAGGATTTAAACCCAGGTCCTCTGACTGACTCTGTGATCTTAAATACTGTTCTGTCCCAATGATGAAGAAATGAATACATAACAACATATATATCCCTGAAGCAGAAGGAGACGACTGGGGGAACAGTTTAAGAACAAAAACAAAATAGACATTGAGTATTATACAAATGTACAGTTTTCCCACAAACTTATATGCCTTATACCTTATGTACATAAACCACAGTCTGATACCTCTTCAGACTGTTAGAGCATGTAGGTTTGCTGATTCAAACCTCAGAGTCTATATAAAATAAGATAGGGTACACTTTCTTGCTTGGCATATATATTTTGAATTACAGCAACTGGAATTATGCTCTTCATAAAAATTTTAATTATAAACATAAAATCATAGTTCTAATAACCAGAAGGCACAGTTTCATAAGAAATTAGAGCCATCATTGCATGATTTGTCAGCATTATGATGCTTGCACTATCATACAATTTCCCACAACACTAACTTGGAAAGTTAGCTATGGGTGTGCTGATATTTCTAATGTCTCACCAATAGTAGTTTGGAGGTTATTTCTCGAAACCCTCCTACATAGAGACTCACTTGGATAGAGCTGATTTTGCTAAATTTGGCATTTGTCTATCCAAGAATATTGCAAATGGATTTCAAGTTCTTTTTGAATCCCTCCTGAATATTTTTCCCTTCTTTCTTGGCTAAATGAAGCAGTAGCTCACACCCCAGGGCTGAGGAGAGGAGTGACTGGAAGACTAGGCTTTCCCACATGGGAAGTGCGTGGGAGGGATCTGTCACGTTGTCCTTGAAGGGGTGACTCTCTGTGGGCTTCTTTTCATCTTCCTCCACATTTCCTCCACTTCCCTGCAAGACAGCCCTCAGCACAGGGCACCAATTGTGCAGTGCAGCATGACCACGCACAGACAAAGCTCAGCAGGAGTCTCCACACCACAGACACAGAGGGTAAGCTTGGGACTGCTAGTTCATTTTTAAAGCGGCCTGTACCTTAGCATATAAATAATCCATAGCGACTCTTTCTTTGTTGATTCATTGATGTTTGAAAAATCCTTGAAGATTCCTATTCCATGGCACACACAATAACCCACTCCTAAAAATGTTAACTGTTCCCAGTCATGTCTCAAACAGCCATTAGGAAAACGGAGGAATTGTTTTGTTCTCTCTTAAATTTTTTGCCTGTATCTCAATGGTGGAATTACCAGGCCTTAAATATTATAAACATGAAACCATAGCATTGCCTGCCCCACATCAGCAGGGCTCACCAGCACCCAAGGATGACAAAGCCAGAAGGACAACAGGAAGAAGCCCTGCAGGTGTGTACTCCCAGGACATCTAGTGGCAGGAAAGAGAAGTATTGTCCTGAACTCACCACCCCCAACTCGCCACCCCCACGCCAGGGCAGGTCTAGAAGGGTGCTCAGCCTCAAGCTAGTTGACCCTTCTTACTTCCTGGTAAGAGAGCTGAGGTCCAGGGTTAGAATGGCTTGACCAGTTTCAAATCTCCAACGGGTGGTGTTAGCACTTAATAAGCAGGAACTCCAGGCTAATCATCCATGCGACAGTAAGTGGTTCAGAGGTAGTTTTAGTTCACTAAGCATTACATATAAATGCAACGATTTTCCAAATTCTACCACTTATCCTTTATCAATTGTGGTACTGCCATATCATAAAAAGAGAACAATTAAAACTCACATCCTAGCCTAAAAGAAAAACAGGCTTAGAGGTAACTTATCAGGAAGTGTTCTAGTTCCGAAACTGTGCAAACATAATTCACACAAGACTCCTGCATTTCTGATGGTAAAATGCAAGCAAACAAAATATTCTTGCTCCTCGAACACCACGTGTTTTATATCTAAAATAAAAATATCACATGGGTAAATAACTATTTGATGCAGGTATGAATAATTCCCATAAACTTAAAGGAAGCTATTTTTAGCCTTAAGAGCAGCAGAGGAGAGAGAAAATTCAAAAGAATTAATAATCATAACTGTTACATAAGGCAGAGGGAAAAAATATCAGAAGCCAAGGTTCCTAGTCTGAAAATATCCCTACAGGAAGCTCAATGAAACAATTTTGCATGGAAAACAAGAGACACATCTTATAAATAATTAGCTGGGCAGGGCTGTGATTGAGACGAGGAACCTATGGAGGAAGGAGGGAAAGCTGATAGCACAGACCCTGTGCTGCTGGCCAAAGCCCAGGCAGAGGCATTAAATATGTATAGTCTTCCTATAAACTGTCTTTTATAGAGTCGTTCAGTCATATTCTACTGTGTCTAAGGAGTTCCTCAGAGTAATATCCTTTTGTACTTTCCATCTCTCCTTGCCAAACTGGTTTTCATTTAGAAATAGGAGAGCCAGGCAGAGATGCTCTGGGGGAGATTCTGAGCAACCTGCCTGGGACATTTACTTTTCATAAAATGGATTAAAAATAAAATAGAAACAAATACAAAACAATGACAACAAAAAATATAAATAATATAAATAATATATCATGGTCTCATGTAAATGCTGATCCTTCTGAATTTAAATGTAGTTCAGAATGTAAGATCAATTCTTAGTGACAACCAAGAAACAAAAACTCTTCTGAGACCCCAAGATCCTTTGAATCATGCTTCACACTCTCTTCTTCCATGTGCAAATGCATTAAGAACAGAGTGAATGCCCAGTATGAATGAGTCAATGTGAAAAAGCCAAGCTATGCCTACAGCCATACTGACCTCCAACAACTAGGGAGTGTTAATTCATATAAAGAGAGGAGACAATTGATGAAGAGCACATGTAAAGTGGAAAAGCTGGGGATAGGACATCTAGACCTGGGCAGGAGATAGGTGAGAGTTACAGGGGATGGGCTGGGAAGTCTTTGGGAAGAGCAAGGCAACTCCCAGGGGCCCTTCCTGCTGCTGCCTTGCCCGTCCCTCCCCAGCCCTCCTCCTGGTCCTGGTGATCCTGCCCATCATCAGGCTCTCTCACCCATGAATTTGATAGTGCTGCCCTCTCTGCCTCCAATCCCAACATCTGTGAGTTAATCAACATGATACATTGCATTAACAAAATAAAGGATAAAAATTATATGATCTTCTCAGTAGATGACTAAAAAGCATTTGATAAAATTCAACATATTTTTATGATAAAGACTCTCAACAAAGTGGGTATAGAAGGGACATACCTGAATATAATAAAGACTTTTTATGACTAACTCACAGCTAATGAGGTTTACCTATAAAATCAGGAAGAAAACAAAGATGCCCACAATCACCATTTTATTCAAAATAGTATGGAAGTCCTAGCCACAGCAACCACACACACACAAAAATAAAGTATCCAAATTATAAGGAAAAAAGTAAAATTCTCATTATTTGCAGATGACATAATACTATAAATAGAAAACCCTAAAGATGCCACAAAAAACTATTACAACTAATAAATCAATTTACTAAAGTTGTAAAATACAAAATCAACATACAGAAATCAGTTGCATTTCTATAGACCAATAACAAACAATCAGAAGAAGAAATTAAGAAAATAATCACATTTACAACTATATCAAAAAGTACAAAACACCTAGGAACAAATTCAACCAACGAGATGAAAGAACTGTACTTTGAAAACTTATGACATTAGCCCTGGCCGGGTAGCCTAGTTGGTTAGAGCATTTTTCTGATTCACCAAGGTTGCAAGTTTGATCCCTGGTCAGGGAACATATAAGAATCAACCAATGAATGCATAAATAAGTGGAATAACAAATTGATGTTTCCCTCTCGCTCTAAAATCAATAAATAATTTTTTAAATTACATAAATGGAATCTTACATTTAGGAAAAGACAAAAAACCTAAGACATTAAAGAAATTAAATAAGATACAAATAAATGAAAAGATATACCTTGCTTATACATTGGAAGTACTGATATTTTTAAAATATCCTTGCTGCCTAGCCATGGTGGGACAGCTCAGCTGGTTAGAGCATCATCCCAATATATAAAGACTGCAGGTTCGATTCCCATTTAGGGCACATACAAGTAGCAACCAACAAATGCATAAATAAGTGGAACAACAAATCAATGTTCTCTGTCTCCCCTCAAAATCAATATATAATTTTTCTTTTTGATGGAAAACCTGGGTCTAGAACATGGTTAGCTCACAGCACACTCATCTGTAAGAACACTGATAGGAAAAAACCCTCAAGCAATACAACTCAGATGGTTTAGTACAAAAGTAAGGAAGCTCATTTCTGAGAAGTGGGAGGCCCCCTGGGACACCATAGCAGCATCAACTCAGGAGCACTCCCCTGGATTTTATAGCTGAGTGATGGGCAGACTACTGCACAGTGCAGGCACAGCCCAGCCTTCTACAGCCGAGATCATCAACATGACACAGAATCCTTCACCTGGAGCTAGACACAGGCAAGGTTTATGTAACATTAGGAAAGTACTTCACCATCCTTGCATTTGAACTTCTGCTGCGATGACACAGCACAGAAAATCACTTTGTGTCTGTGGACGGTTACCCAAGGCTGAGGCCCTGCCACTGCCCCTACGTCTCAGGTGCTACTCTGCTAGACACCAGGCTGAGCACCCCTCTTCTTTCCCAGGTGTTGTCTTAGGGAAAGTGGCCCCCAAGGGGCCTCCAGTACCTCAACTATTCTGCATGTGGTTGGTTGTTTGGTTGTTTATTTAGTTACTTTCAACATTCTCCTGTTACAATACAAGCAGGAATGTTTGGTTTCTTGGGAAGACTGGTTGAGCAGGTAAATTTAGCTCTAGGAAACTGACTTCCACATGATCATATTTGAAGGCACTGGAGTACATGGAAGATTTTAGTCTTCTGTTACCAGCTAAGATCAACTTTATATCTGCTTTCTAATATTTACTACATACAAATAACTTTACAACAATTTCTCATAAACCCACAGTTAATATCAATCTATGACTTCTACAGATGGTTCAGAAAGTCTCAAAGGTGTCTGCAAATGAAAATAATCATACTTAACCTCTTTTTGGCTTGTAAAGGCCCCCACAGGTGACTAGGTTGGCTCTGCAGTAAAGGGGCTTTTTAGGTACTTTCTTCAGAATACCTACACCTGTGGCACAAAGGCCTCCATGACAAACAGAACATCCACTCCTCCTTTCACAGTACATCAGTTAGTGTCTTTAGTATTCTGAATGTAGCATGATAGCAGAGGTATGCAGGAAATCTACACTGCCTAAATTGTACTACAATAGTATTACGTTTTTATAACTTACTATGATCACTTCCACCATCTTAGGTATTATTATTATTCCTACTTTATAATTTTATACAGAAGGAAACTAAATAACCAGAGAAGCAATACATTTGTTTTTAGGCCCCTCTTCTTTTCCAGGGTTAGACTTCAGACATCTCTTAACCCAAATACTGATTTTTAAGTAGCCAAAGCTTTACTAGTCCTTATGTCTACTTCACTATTTTCAGCTCCTATCTTGATGTACTTCCACTGCCTAGGTCCTCTTGGTTTATTTTGTTATTTTCTTTTCCAGCTTCTTAAGGTAAATTCTAACCTGTATTTTAAAATGTTCTTCTATAGTAAAGAAGGTATCTAAAGCCATTTCCTCTACATACACGTTTTCCTGATTCCCATAGGTTTGGCATAAGCTCTGCTAGTTTTCAGGCTTGCTAGATAACTTGTAACTTCACCCTCGATTTCCTTTTAGTTCTAGGATACCTTATGATGAGCATCCAAATTCCTAGGTACTTATGACTGGATCTTTGTTGGGAACCACCCTGCCTGGTTTCAGGAGCTGTAACCCCCCATGGCTAAGGCTGAGTGAGCAACCTTGAGACCCTAAGCCACTAAGGAAACAAAGCTTATCTCCCTGGCAGGAGTGCTGCCTCTGCCCCCTTTACTTCACCCTGCTTAGCCCCAAGTGGATGACCGGTTAGCCAATGACGGGTAAGATTCCTCAAGGGAGGGATAACCTAAGACAGGTAGGGTCATGAGGGGGCCCTCAGGGAAGCACTTGGGGAGCTATAGAAAAAGGGCAGTGATGGACCCTCACCCCTAGGCTTTGACATAGCCTGAGTCCTCATTCTGTCTGCAAGAAGTCTCCTAATCTCTTGGCTGCCTTACTTCCCCTGCCCAACTTAAGCCTGAAACAATGCTGGAGGTGGCCCTGTGCTGGAAAGAGCAGGTTCTCCGGGGCAATCAAGCCTAAGAAAGGATGCATAAAATCCTATGAAACCTGCTTTGCTAATACCCTCAATTTAAATGATAAGGGTCCAAGAATGAAGTGAGTTTGTTCCCCAAAGTTTTATGTCCTTTTAGCTATCTCACTCTAAATAAGCCCTCATAGTTCTTTGAATGTTATCTATTGTTTGATCCTTACTGGATCAATTACTTACTTGACAATTATTGATGAGATTTACGTATATGTCTGTATTCTTATGCAAATAAACCAAATAAAAACCCACTGAGGAACAGGCTCCTGGCCCTTCTCCTTTGAGAAATCGGCCACCTTTCTTCCCCACGCAGATCATGTCTTGGTAGACTTATTCTCACCCATGGCCAGGGGGTCCCTGCAGGTGGAGCCCCCCCCACAGATCTTCAGACAATTTATCTAATTTTACTGGATTTCAGCCAGTGAATGATGTCTCAAACATCTCTATTTTCTTGAGTTATTTGAAGCATCTTCCATCATCAGTTACCAAATTGAATTTTATAAATTTTAAAGGATAAAATACAAAAGAAAAAGCTATATATTCTCTATTTATAGGATGAAAATTTCATATATCTCATTCCATGGGATCGTGGATGTGTAAAGGGCATATTTACCTGTGATTGTTTAAAGTTTACTAGATCTGCTTAATTGTGAAATAAGACTATTTAAAATCACTCATTGTATCTATGCTTTATGAAATTCTGTTTATGTTTCCAATAGCTTTTGCTTTATATGTTTAGGTCCATGTTGTTTTGTGTATGTAGGTATCTTACTCTGTATATACAGGTATCTCATTTTATCTAAACAATATGTTAACAATGCAACAGATGTACAAGTCACTTGAGATATGCAAATTAAAAGTGTAATGAGATAGCACCATACAGCCTTGTGATGGGAATGGCAAAATGAAAAAAAAAGGCAATGCCTAGTGCTGGCAAGGAGCAACAGGTACTCCCACACTGTATAGGGCATGTGAAGTGGCACAAGGATTTTGGGAAACTGATAGGGTTTACTAGAGCTGATCAGTATACATGCCCTCCAGTCAGCAGCACATTGTGAATAACGTTGCTATGAACAGTCTTGTATGTGTCTTATAGTAAATATATACTATACACATGTATAAGAATGCTCACAACAGCTTTATTCACAATGTCCTCAAACTGAAGGCCCAAGTTTCTGTCAATGATAAAATTAACAAATTTTGGAATTGTACAACAGACAGACACAAGAATGAACAAACTACAGGTCAACACACATCATGGATGAATCTTGCAAATGTTATGGTGAATGAAAGAAAAGAATACATACTAGAAAACTCCATGGTATACAAAATTCCAAAGTAGGGGAAACAAATCTATGGCAATGGAAGTCTGAAGAGTGAATGAACGCCTTCTGAGGGTGGAGCAGTGACTAGGAGGGAAACAAGAAGGTGTCAGGGGGCTGCTTCTTCATCTAAACACTGGTACCTGAGTGTGTTCACTTCGTGACAATCCCAGCAGCTGTCAGCATATTTGTGACTGTGAACTATTCTGTGTGTGATATACTCCAACAAACACTTGTAAAAATCTAATACAGGGCTCTATACAAGATTTATTATGGCACAGAAAGTATAACACTTTCTCTTTCTTACAAGTTAGAATTCAAACTTCAAGGAAAAGTGTGTCAAGCACTGTGCTAATTCCTTCTCAAAAATCACTTTGTGAAATTTTCACCACTGCACAATGCAGTGGGTATTATGATCCCATATTTACAGACCAGCAAATGAGGCTCTGAATGGAATCAGTTTGTCTGGAACCACACATCTGCTGCAGGCAGATCACTGACTGGAGGCCAGCGGTCTCCAGTTCTATGTGGTTGTGACAGGATGAAGAGTGAAGCTGAGAGCCTGGCCTGAGGCCAAACCGCAGGAGCCCTGTGAGAAACAAGACTTTGTGTGAGTGTGAAGTGTAAAAACTATCTTCTTTCATGTTATTTCATATAAATTGCTTAGAGATAATTCAAACCAAAATTAAACTTCAGCATTCTTCTACCTAACTTCTCAATTTCTCTTGCACATGGAACCTATTTCTGAACCCTTTGCCATAGAGTCTGGCATTATTTATAGTGTCACTTTATACACTGAACTTTTTCCACAACAGGGTTTACTCTTACAGTTTTTGTAACTATAAAAAACTTGAACTATGTGATCCACCAACTACATTTAATGAAATTACAGCTTTATTAAGGGCATTTGATGTTCTCTATAGTAAATTCAACTCAGATCAAAACTGTTTATTCAAAATATATACACCATGGCTATTTCCAAAAAGCTTTGACCCATAATAAAATGTGTATGTGAAATAAAGCTGAAACACACCATTTGAAAACTTGTGGAAGGAGAAAAAACTAATTTAGGATCATACAAAGGCCATGGTTGAATATTAAATTCAGCTCTAAGCTTCCTGGAGGGCAAGAAGTACATGAATTTCCTTATCTGATAAAAGTTTTTCAAAGAGGACAATTTTTAAGATATAAATTTCCAAAAGGCATGCCAAAGAAACTTTACAAGGGGCTTAAAAATTAATGCAATTACATGTTGATAAAAAGTGATATAGAAATGTCATATAGAAGGAACATCTTACAAACTAAACAACCCTGGATTTTATTTTTATAGAATGAATTTTTAAAAAGAGAAAGAAAGAAAGAAAGAAAGAAAGAAAGAAAGAAAGAAAGAAAGAAAGAAAGAAAAGGAGAGAAAAGAAAACAGAAATAAAGAGAGATTTTTTTATTTTAACAGGCGGCAAGGACCACTGGGCCAGCCCCATGGTGTGGCTGGGACAGCAGCTTAGCCCTCAGGAGTCGGTCACCAGTTATGGACCAGGCGCAACCTTCACCTTCTATGCCTTAGTCTTCTCATCAGGGTAAAAGTGCTAGTAACAGTCCTTCCCCTGCCTACCTCACATTAAAGCACTCTCTGAATGCAAAATGCTCTACCAATGTAAAATTATCTAATCTCTAGCAGTGCCAGCAAAATGGAACAAAAATCAGGTTTACAAGGTTTAGAAGCAGTTAAAATTTGTCATTTACCTTGCGACCTTTGCCTTGAGAGTGATTTCATTTGTTCCACTAACTATCCTTTCATATTTTGTCAGGAAGGGCATTTATTAGAAAATTTCAATGTGTGATGAATCAGCACAGAATCACAGAAATGTGACCTTTCACTATGACTGGTTCTTGCCCAATAGTCTGCCCTTCCCCTGCAGCACAAGGCCATAAACAAAAAATTCCCCATTTAAAGTAACGAGAGACAAAATGTGGGGACCAAGTCACTAAGGGCTTTATTTTCCAAAAAAAAAAAAAAAGGATGCTCTTTTCCTCTGAGCTGACAGTCATGGGTTCCAACCTAGAAATTACCAGTGAACCTAAAACTCTGCATGTGCATGTGTGTGACATGCATGCATGTGTGTTCACATGTGTGTATGTAACCATCAAACAATCAAGACCCAGAATCAGGTAGATGGAGCATATTTTCATTTTTCTAAGTAGCCAGACGCTCTTTCTTCAGTCTCCCACACTGCAGACCACCACTGCCAAGATGGCAGAACTTGGTGCCATGTTTGATTACAAACAACAGATCATCGCATAAGCACCCATACTCCTGTGCCCGCCTAACCTTTGGCTGCATAATCCCATGTACACGTGTCATTGCCAAACCAAAGTTTCAAAGAGCAAAATACCACTGAGTGAGAGTGAGGGAACATGGAGAAAGGTCATCTAGGTTGTGGGCATCTCTCTATGAATATAAGCTGAAGAAGAGAAAGGACCATGCCAACACCAAAGAGAGACATTAAGAGTTTATGAGTTCATATGTTCCATTTAACTGAACCAAATACACATTGCAAATGGCTGCGTTATCAACTTAGACCTGTTTTAAATATATTTATGTATATTTTCTTTTTTAATTTAATCTTTATTGCATATATCCCTTACCATTTAGTCCCCTTATACCCTCCACTCACAAGCAATCACCACACTGTTGTCCATGTCCATGAGCCTTTTTCCTTTTTGCTCAAGCCTTCCACCCCGTAACATTCACCCCCCACACTAGCTGTTATCTGCTCTCCATCTATGAGTCTATCTCTGTTTTGTTAGTTCAGTTTATTCATTAGATTCCACATGTGAATGAAATCATATGGTATTTGTCTTTCTCTGACTGGCTTATTTCACTTAGCAAAATGTTCTCCAGGTCCATCCATACTGTTGTAAAGGATGAAATTTTCTTTTTTTTTTTAATGGCCAAGTAGAATTCCATTGTGTAAATGTCCGTAGTTGTTTTATCTACTCCTCTACTGATAGACACTTGGGCTGCTTCTGTATCTTGATAACTGCATATAATGCTGCAATGAACACAGGGGTGCTTATGTTCTTTTGAATTAGGGTTTTGGGTTTCTTTGGATATATTTCCAGAAGTGGGATCGCTGGATCAAAAGGCAGATCCATTTTTAATTTTTTGAGGTATCTTCATACTGCTTTCCATAATGGCTGCACCAATCTGCATTACCTTTAACAGTGCAAAAAGGTTCCCCTTTCTCCAAATCCTTGCAAGCACTTGTTGTTTTTTGATTTATTGATGATAGCCATTCTGACAGATGTGAGATTATACCTCATTGTGGTTTTAATTTGCATTTCTCTGATAATTAGTGATGTTGAGCATCTTTTCATATGTCTATTGGCCATCTGTAAGTCCTCTTTAAAGAAGTGTCTGTTCAGGTCCTTTGCCCATTTTTAAATTGTTTGGTTTTTTTGTGGGTTTTTTTTTTGTGTGTGTGTGTGTATGTGTTGAGTTTTATAAGTACTTTAGAAATTTTTAGTATTAGCCCTTATCAGATGTATTGGTGAATATGTTCTCCTATTCTGTGGGTTGTCTTTTTATTTTATTGATGGTCTCCTTTGCTGGGCAAATACTTTTTAGTTTGTTTAGTCCCATTTGCTTATTTTTCCTTTCATTTTCCTTACCTGGGGAGATATATCCAACAAAAAATTTCTAACAGCAATGTCCAAGATCTTCCTGCCTATGTTTTCTTCTAGGATTTTTATGGTTTGGAGTCTAACATTTATGTCTTTGATCCATTTTGAATTTATTCTTATGTGTGGTATAAGAAGGTGGCCTAGTTTCATTTTTCTGCATGTTTCTGTCCAATTTTCCCAACACCATACTGAATAAACTATCTTTAGTCCATTGTACGTGCTTGCTCCCTCTGTTAAATATTAATGACTATAAAGGTGTGGGTTTATTTCTGGCCTCTCTATTTTGTCCCATTTGTCTATGTGTCTTTTTATGCCAGTGCCATGCTGTTTTGATTACTATGGCCTTGTAGTACAGCATAGGTACTGTGATTCATTCAACTTTGTTCTTCTTTCTTAGGATCACTATTGTTATGCGGGACCTTTTATGGTTCCATATAAATTTTTGTGAAATATATCATTGGAATCTTGGTAGGAATTGTGTTGAATTTATAGATTGCTTTGGGTAGTATGGACAATTTAATGATGCTAATTCTTCCTATCCATGAACTCAGTATGTGCTTCTACTTATTTGTATCTTCTTCAATTTCTTTCTTCAGTGTCTTATAATTTTTCAAGTACAGGTCTTTTACATCCTTGGTTAGGTTTATTCCTAAGTATTTTATTCCTTTAGAAGCAAAGCTGAATGGGTTTTCTCAATTTCCCTGTTAGTTCATTATTAGCATATAAAAATGCAACTGATTTCTGGATATTAATTTTATATCCTGCTACTTTGCTGAATTCATTTATCAGTTCTAGTAGTTTCTTGGTGGAATCTTTGAGGTTCTCTATGTACAGTATCATGTTATCTGTAAATAAAGATAGTTTTACCACTTCTTTCCAGTTTGGATGCCTTTTATTTCTTCTTCCAGTATGGTCACTGTGGCTAGGACTTCCAGTACTATGTTGAATGAGAGAGGTGAAAGCTGACATTCCTGTCTTGTTCCTGAGCTTAAGGGGAACATTTTTGCCCATTGAGCATGATGCTGGCAGTGGGTTTGTCATATATGGCCTTTATTATGTTGAGGTATGTTCCCTCTATTCCCACTTTGCTAAGAGTTTTGATCATAAATCAGTGATATATACATGTATTTTTTTCATATAGCATTTGCATCACCCTATCAACTGTTGAACTGTCATTAATGCTTTGAACTTCTAACATAAACACAATAGACCTTGGAAGAGCCACTTTTAATGTAAGTTCCCAGTGGTGTTTCTGTAAGCACTTATGTCAGAATCAGGTGGGTAGGCTTGATAAAATTTAGATTCTCTGGGCTCCACTACTGGCCTACTCAGGCAACTTCCTGGAGTTGACACTTAGGAATTTCTATTTTGATCAAGCTGCTCAGATTATGTCTATGCACAATACATTTTGAGAAGTTTATCGGGGCAATTCATAAAGGCTTGCATCCCAGTGGTCAGCACACCAAATGACTACTTGTGAGCCAGTTGAGGGGAGTGGTGAGTCAGGGCCCAGGTATGAATATGCACTCAGGCCTCTGATTTACATGACTTGGGAAGAGGAGGATCAATGGTTTCATCTGGCAACCCAGTGTGCCTTGGCAACTGCTGTATTGTAACATGCAGTGGTTAAGGATGTGGTTTTGCACTTCCCATTTGTGTTTTAATTGTTACTTTTCCCTTTTTCTCTCATTTAGTTAGAGTTTGAACTACCCACTGAGACCAGTGTAGCTTATCTATAAGCTTTCAGGGCTAATACCATGTGTCCCTAAAATTTGGGAGTAACAAGAAAAGTCTTCTGACACCTGTTCCCTCTTACAATCTACCAGAAGACTAGAGTCCGTGCTCCTATAACACAAGGTGCCCAGACTTTTCAGCAAATATGCCTGAGGGAAGATTCATCTGCTACTGCACGTATCTTAAAACGTGAGACCCACAGAGCCTTACCAAGCCCTTTATCTTGCTCTTCCCCTCCATCCTCTCAGGCACAGTGTGAATATACCCATTTCCTTGAGTGAAATTCCTGTTCTACCATCAATCCTAATACCAGCCTTTCCATTCCATGCCCAACTCTCCTCTCTCTTATTTTCTACTTTCTGATATATATTTTTCCCCACCAAATTTGGAGATGTTGGCGTGAAAAGATGAGTTAAAGGGGTGAGTGGTAACAAAAAGACTAAAGAGAAAGCATTTTTCTTTTTTTAAATTTTAGCTTTTTAAAGATTTTATTTATTTTTAGAGAGAGGGCAAGAAAGGGAGAAAGAGAGGGAGAGGTACATCAGTGCGTGGTTGCCTCTCACGCACCCCCCACCAGGCACATAGCCTGCAACCCAAGTATGTGCCCCAACTGGGAATCGAACTGGTGACCCTTTGGTTCTCAGGCTGGCACTCAATCCACTGAACTACATCAGCTGGGGCAGAAAGCATTTTTCTTAACACTGCCATGATAACTCCAGGTTTGTCTGTGTTTCTAATATCTTTAAACCTTTGACCTACAAGCTATTTGACATAACTGAATAACTTTTTAATTTTACCTTATGTATAATGACATCTGTTATATCAGGGCTCTTTACCTGTAAGATTCTGATTCTGAGGCACTTATCTTTGACACAGGCACCGTAGATATGCTAATCTGATCCTGGTCAAAATTTCTCAATTGGGAAAATGAGCTTTAAAAGTATGCAGTTATATGTATGAGAGAGAGAGAAGCAGGCAAAAAACCTTTATATCCAAAATTCAGATGGAAACCCTTTTATTTTAAAAATCCAAGGAACCTCTAAAACAATGAAATTGCCAGGAGATTCTACAAAGAGAACATGTCACTTTCATTATGAGAAGCATGCTTTCCAAATTTCCCGGTGTGATTTGAGCACATTGTGGATTAAATCAAGTGGGTAGACTTGAACCATTTCAGCTCTATCCTAGCCCCATTCCTACCATATTCCTCTAGATAAGAGCACAGGTTGGCATTTACGTTTTGCTCTGTTTGTCGTTTCAAAGTTAAACTGCTTTTGTTGCTCACATCTAAATGAGGTTTGATTTCCAGTCAGGGCACAGGCCTGGGTTGCAGGCCAGGTCCCCAGATGGGGGTATGTGAGAAGCAACTGATCTGTGTTTCTCTCACACATTGATGTTTCTCTCCTTCTCTTTATCCCCCTCTTCCCCTCTCTCTAAAAGTAAATAAATAAAATTGTTTTAAAAAAGTCCTTAAATGTGGCCTTAACTATGCAATCTATGAGCACCTCACCCTAAGAGGCCTTATCTCTGCAGTCTGCAACCACAACTTTGGCATGTCCTGGCGGACAACAGCATGTGGTGATCTAATCTGAGCAAAGTTTCCTGCAATTGGCCAACCATAGTCTTTCATTGAAAAAACACAAGGAAGAGCTTTATAAAGAAATTATAATAAACAATTAGCGAAAGCCAGAGGGAAGAGATTTAAACTGCTAAAGGGTTTAAAATTGAGTGTTTTAAAGTCCCCTTTTTGGTTTTAATCAGCAAATTTGTATCCATAACAGAGAAATCCTAGTTGGATTTTTTTTTTCGGATAATTTCTCCCAATTAAAACTGAGATTTACAAAATTGGTCTTGCCTGGCTTTACAAGTGACCTTCCCCTGGACCCTATGGCTATATCTACTTTTGTCTTCCAGCATCAGCAAGTCATGGTTATGGACCCTGAGAGAGAAGATACCTATTAAGAAGGGGGCTCCCAGTGCCTAACTGGGCTCAAATAATAAAAAAATATATATATAAAAATATAAAAACAAACAAAAAAAACCCAGAGCCTATTAGCCATTTCCATACAGGGGGCCTCTCATGCAAACTGTGCTTCAAGGAGAGAAGCCTGCACTGAACTTTTTGTCTGCACTGAGTTTCTGCCATCTGAGCCAACCCTGATAAAGGAGTGCCAAGAATGCTACTTCAACCAATAGGACTAAGGCTTTCCCCATCTAATCAGAGCTGCACAACTATGTCCCCATCAGCTTCTTCAACCAATCAGAGCAGCTCCTTTCTGACCAATTAGAAAAATGCCTCTGGGATCAATCAAATCGCAAAGATTTAGTTTTCATTTGCATGAGGATAGGCCAATCTAGGATGAGGGCCAAGGACTTCTGTCTACAGGTCACCTCCCCTCTGGCTCTGGGAGCGCACTTTTCCTTCCACCTAAGCTGAGGACTGTGTTGCCCTGGCTGCTGCTGAAACACTGAAGCTGGAGCAGAGTGGAGCAGACCAGAACAGGACACAGCAGAGCAGAGCTGTCTAGCCAGAGAGAGGCCTGGCCCCAGGGCTGCCACATAGTCGTGCTGTTTTCACAACTGTGCTGTATCACAACTGAGCTATTTTGCACTGAAGAAAGTTTCCTTCTTCACTGCACCCCACACTGTGGATTCCTGTTGAATTGGTGTCAATGAATATCAGTTGATGAGGTGTTATCTCCTTCAGAACACAAAGTGGATTTCTGCCTGGCTTCTCTTCATGGTGGTATTATTAGTTTGCTCCCCAAACTTAATTACTACATTGTGCACTCTTAAAGGGGGAATGGACAGACAGCCTCAGACAGACATTGTTTCACATCTTGGCTCAGCCACTTACCACCTGTGAGTCCTTGGAATGTAACTTTCAAAACCTCAATTTCTTGATTGGGAAAGTGGGGAAAGTAAGGTTTGTGGTGCTTAATAAGATTTGTGCCTTTTTCAGAGTTTGACAGTAAAGGTCATTTCCCTCCTCTGCTTCCTCTCCAGGACCAGAATCCCCGCTTACATTCTCTATCCAGTTCAGCTGGAGCAGTGGTCTCTTCGTGTTTGGTTTGAACACCCAGCATCCCAACCCTGTCTGTGTTTGGGGAACTTCTGCTGAATGGATTTCAGTGGAAGTTTAGGGGAGTTGCTGCTAAAAATGCTAATCTAACCAAAGGTGCTTGTGATAGACCACACCTAATCTAGTCTTCAGTATTTCTTGCTTCCAGGGCAGTGGCATGCAACGTGGGCTCCCCCAATCATCAGAAAGACGCTCAGCATAGTTCACTCAGCATACTTTGACACAGGATAGCAACCTATGAAAGAAGGGTCAGGGCCCAGGCTCTCCTGGGTGGGGACAGCACCAGAGGTGACTAGAAGGGCGCTAGCTTTCTTGGGGTATAGGTGGCATCCATGATGACAGCTTTAATAGTTGCCAGAAAACCAAGAACTGGTACAAAAGACACAGGACCAGAGCCAACTATAGAATTTCCCCCACACCCTTAGTTTTGACAACGTGCAGTAGAACAAATGGGAACTGGCTAAAAAGCAAAAAAGGTAATGTACAACTCACTGATCCCCTAGTTGATAGAGCAGCAAGAGATAAAAGGGAGAATGATCAATGCAACCTGATTGCTTTTGAGATCCAAGATTTCCTGCTGAGGAAAAAAGTACCCTTTTATGAAACTTGATAATAAAGAGGAATATAAGTAATTCTAAGCACTTGCTGTATTTTTAAATTCTGAGCTGCAAATTGAACTGTCTAAAACCCCTTCTGTGTTTTCAGATCATGTAACTTGTAAGAAGTTGTGAGTCAGCTTCCACTATTTGTGTTCTCTTAGGAATGACACCATCACGTCTCTCTCTACCTACAAGTTCCACTCCCACCAGGCTTTCCTCCTGCCAGGAAAGTCTGTAAAGGGCAGTTGACAAAGCCAGTCTGGTAAATGATTAGTAGCTAGTAGAGAGATGACTAGCAGCTGCAGCCACAGCTGGGTGCAGAGGCAGAATTTAAAGTGGAACAATCAAGAGATTGTTTTTTAGGACTCAGCTGACATCATACACCATGGACCTTTTATTTATCATCTGTATGGAACAGAGAAAGAAAGGGTCACTAATTACAGAGAGGCAGATCAGAATGCAAGCTGGATTTTATAACAGGAGCCTGCCCTCCTTGTCTGTGATGCTGTAAACAATGACCTTTTTTATTGTCTCTGATAAAGGGTGCATGAGAACCGGAACAGCAACAACAAAATTGCCTTTATTTTACTGTCTCCTTCACTGGGCTGCCTATCTGAGCAATTACCTGGGATAAGTGGGTTCTTTTGGATTTGTATGCTCATTTTTTTAAGCCAAATTTAGAAATACAAACTATTGGTGAAATGCAGAGTTCTGAAAAGCCTGCCTAATTATTCAGTGTTGGGCTTTTTTATTTTAGCTGGGATTCCCAGTGAGTCATGAATTAGATCAGAGATCAGCAAACTCTGGCGCATGGGCGAAATGCAGCCACTGCCTAATTTTATAAACAGAGTGGTACTTGGACACAACCATACCCATTGTTTACCTAGGCTATCTTCTATGGCTGTGTTGCTTCAATAGGGGTAGATTTGAGTAGTTGCAACAGAGATCATAAGACCAGCAAAGTCTAAACTATTTACTGTTTGCCCTTTACAGAAAAAGTTTGCTGGCCCCTGAGTTAAATGCCTTTTTTGCCTCTCATGCTAGGAGTCTCCTTGCTAAATGTTATAGTATAGTCACATGTCCTGCTTCCCTGGCACTAACCACATGTTTGCATTGAACAAGACAGAATCGAGGAGCAAACCAAGGAATCTCGCAAAATGCAGACCCCCTTGGAAGTTCAAAGGTGAATGACCACATGAGTGGAATTCCAAGCTAAACACACACGCAGAGAGAACTAAAAACCCACTCGCATGATCATGGAAGGATGTGCTTTCATAGTTAAGGGTCTAAAGGTTGGGGCTGTCTGTGTGACCACGTTATAGCAGATCTCAGGTTTAAAAATCCCACAAAGTCCTATCAGAGTATATTTGTTGAGGATTTATTTAGGTTGTTATTAACCCCCCACCCTTTTGGGGGAGTGATGTATGCACAGATAACCACAACTCATTTGTAATTTCTGTGGGTTCTTGAATTCCCATGAAGCTAATCCATCAGCCTCAGATGACAAAACTCTTAACAATTTTTTTTTTTGCTAGTTGTGGGACAAATTTAAAAGGCATCAAAGAACCTGTTTTCAATTGGATCAATTAACAATTAGCAACTGCTTACTTGACAATTAATTTCAAATGAATAGCATCTACTAAGAGCCAAATAAAGGGTACAGACAATATGTCGCTGGAATTGAGAGAAGAAATAGACTATTGTTGTTTAGTACGGTGAGAGGTTTCACAGATGAAATGTGATTTGTCTAAGATCTGAAAGAACAGCTAAGTTTTAGATAAACAGGAAGGAGCAGGGAAAGTAGGGCCACAAATGTCTTCCAGGCTCAAAGAGTTCTCAGTTTTCCAACCATGGACCCCAAGAAGAAGAGCGCCTAGAACATCCCTCAAAGACAGTCACCTTAAAGAAGCCCCATCTACTGAGGCTTCAGAGGCAATCTCTGTGAACCGTTTCTGTGTCTCACACCTCGTCATGCTATACAATCATGACTTGCACTTGGGTCAACAGCATATCCTGGCCAGAGTGGCTGCATGGGTGCTTGGCTTAATGCTCTACTGTTGCCTTCTTAAAATCTGGAATAATTTTTAGATGAAGGAACAGCATTTTCATTTTGCACTGGGCCTCACAAATTCCGTAGCCAGTCTTGATCCTGGGGGAAGAATCCAACATTAATATGATCAAACATAGATTCAAAAACAGGAACATGTGCCTCCCCTCTTGAAGCTGGAACACCAGTCTAAAGGGTGAGAGCACTCCAATTCTGCTTACATGCTGTCCTAAGAACTTGCTACCAGTACTTAGGAGTCACTTTAAACTCATTTGGATGAATGTCATGAGGCTAATTACAATTCTCTAACTTAAAAAAAAAACAACAACAACATTTTATTTATTTATCTTTAGAGGGGAAGGGAAGGAGAGAGGGAGAGAGGGAGAGAAATATGAGTGTATGGTTGCCTCTCGTGTGTCCCTTGCTGGGAACTGGCCTGCAACCCAGGAATGTGCCTTGACTGGGAATCGAACTGCAATCCTTTGGTTCACAGGCCCATGCTCAACCCACTGAGCTACACCAGCCAGGGCACAATTTTCTAACTTTTCACATAGAAAGGGATGTTTAATTTTTCAGTTGTACAATTAAAACTTGTTTTTCTAAATTTTAGGATTTCTAGTACACATTTAAAAAAAAAGAAAGAAAAGAAAACCAACCTGTAAAATGCTATATGACTAAATGAAGGGAGAAAGATTGTAAGATGTATTTTCAATTTATATTTCCTATTTTACATCTTACTCTATTTTCCCTAAGTTGCTATAACATTTTCAGTAGGTCCCTATCATGTATATGGGGTCTTTTGTTCAAAGCCTCAAATCCTTTGACCTGCATGAAGGATGAGTCTTTCTCCCCCTTTAAGCCTCATGATTTTCCTTGCTCAGTTGATTCAAAGCAATTTTCTTCAGGACTTTGTTATTGGAGGTTTTGTTTTCCTTCTGAGAACTAAGAACGTTAAGTTTGAATACAGTGAAATAAAGCTTGTTACTACTAGAACTGTCAAGACTTGAACTTGGTTTAGAGGACTTAGCATTTATTCAACAGACTAAATTTCAATTATTCCTGGGGGATAAATCCAAAATGTCAAACAAATGAGCAGAAGGAAAGTCATGTTAAAAGGCTATGTGCTTCAGTGATACCTCATTCAGAGAGCTAACCATTCACTATAAAAACCATAGTATTTGAATCTTACACGAAACTAGACCTTGGCTAAGCTAAAGATGGGTAGAATGTACTTGAGTCCACTTCAATTTGTTTTGATGGGAATGTTTAGCATTGCAATTTAAGTCCTCCACAGCTAGATAAAATGGGGAAGTCTGTATGTTCCAAAAGATCAAGAATGGAGATGCCTAGATCACTGGGAGTCAAGTGGGGTCTACACACCCCAAGAGTCCCGAGACCATTTCAAGCAATCCTAAAGATCAAAATTGGAGAGGGAAGATGGTGGCATGGTAGGAAGGAGCAGATTCCACTTCCCCCTACACATGAGAGAAAAACCTAGCTGATCTATGGAGGAACAGAGCAAACAG
This sequence comes from Anoura caudifer, assembly GCA_004027475.1. NCBI lineage: Eukaryota > Metazoa > Chordata > Mammalia > Chiroptera > Phyllostomidae > Anoura > Anoura caudifer. The sequence continues at coordinate 104,420 of PVKU01001677.1, read as the reverse complement.
TCAACAGTACCACAGCATAGTTGAAAATAGGAGATCAAAAATTGTAGCGGATATTGAAAAAACAGATGGTAAGGAGAGTTTCTCAGGACAATAAGGGCCCAGGTATCAACGCGGAGACCAGGGTGGCTGAAGCCCCAGGCCTGGTGCTCGCTGGGTCTGCCACAAGGCTCTAGGGAGGGAACTGGGTCAACCGCTCCTTCCCTAGCCAAACAAGGTTTGAGCAGCACCAGGAGAGACCTGGTTGCTTGAAGTGGCAGGGAGGGGAATTAAGGTATAAGTGGCAAACACACAGGGGCTGTGAGCACCCACGCATAGCCCTGGGAGGAGTGCACACCCAAGCCCCTGCGACCAGTGGCAGCTTAGCAACTAGAGGCGGCTCCGTGACTGGAGAAGGGGGCTTTGTGGAAGACCCGGAGATCATACCCGTGATCCTATGGTGAGTGCGGCAATGCAGGAAATGCACAGAGCCCACACCAGTAAACTCAGGTAGGTGTGTAAGCCCTGTAGGGCACCTAGAGCTCACAACCATAAATGTGGGAAGTGCTCAATCAGTAGGAGATCCCAGCTCATACCCATAAATTCAGGAAAGCGTTCCCTCTGCAGAGGTTCAGAAACCACGCCCAAGGCCCTGCACGGAGAGACACCAGCTAGCCCTGGGAAGAATACACAACTAGCCCTGGGGAGAGTGTGCCCCTGACACTGAGGAGAGTAGCCCAAAGCTGACTGAGTGCAGAACAGGCAGAAAAGCGATACCAGTCACCCGTCAGCCTGTTGCAGCCAGGAAGACAAGAAAAACCAGTTTAGCCAGTTTGGAAACAGCAAGAGGATTTGTTTGTTCATTTGTTTTTTGTTTTTGTGGGGGGTTTTGTTTTGTTATGTTTTGTTTTAATTATATATTTTTTATTATTTTTATCCTTTTTATCCCCAATTCCTTTTGCTTCTCTTTACTTCATTCTTCTTTTATTCTTCCTTTTTCCAATTTTATCTCTTCTTCCTTCCACTTTTTTTGTTCTTCTTTTTTCATTACCTTTTTTTTTTCTCCTTTTAAATACCCATGAGTGAGACAAAAAAACCTGAAACTGTGAAAAAAACAGAGTTGGACCCAAAGAGGGGGCATCCTAACAAGCTGTGAACACCAGGATACCTGAAGGAGAGAGCACCACTGAATCTCACAGGTATTCTACCACAGAAGTTCACACCATAAAACCAGAGAGCCAGAACAGATCAACTTAAGAAGCTGAGACTAAAAAGAAGAGCCCCACAAAAAATGGGAAGACAAAGAAACAATCCCAAAATGAAAGGAAAGGAGGAAGCCCCAGAATGAATGCTAAATGAAACAGAGGAAACTCAACTATCACATATTGAGTTCAAAGCAATGGTTGTCAGGAAGCTCCATGAGATCTCAATGAGCTACCAGAAACTACAGGGAAACTACAATGAATTCACTGCAAACTATATCAACATGAAAAAGGAAATAGAAACTATCAACAAGGGCTAAGAGGAAATGAAGAATACAATCTCTGAAATGAAGAACACAATGAAAGGAATGAAAAGCAGAATCGATGAAGCAGAAGATCCAATCAGTGAGTTGGAGGACAAGGTAGAAAAAAAATCCAGAAAGAGCAAGAAAAGGAAAAGAGGCTCAGAAAGAATGAAGAGGGATTAAGAGAAATGCAACACAATATGAAACGTAATAATAACCATATAATAGGGATACTAGAAGGAAAAGAAGAAAAGCAATAGGTAATTATGGAAAACTTCCCTAATTTGATGAGAGAAAAAGTCACACAAATTCAAGAAACACAGAGAGTCCCAATCAAGAGGAACCAAAAGAGGCCCACTTCAAGACACATCATCATTAAATGGCAAAATTCCAAGACAAAGAGAGAATCTTAAAGGCAGCAAGGGAGAAAAAGGAAGTAACATACAAGGGAGCCCCAGTAAGGTTAGCAGCTGACTTCTCAATGGAAACGCTGTAAGCCAGAGGAGAATGGCAAGAAATATTCCAAGTAATGAGAACCAAAGGCCTGCAACCAAGACTGCTTTACCCAGTGAGGCTTTCAATCAATATAGAAGGCCAAATAAGGAGCTTCCCAGACAAAAGAAGTCTAAAAAAATACACCTCTACCAAACCAGTTCTGCAAGAGATGCTAAAGGGATTGCTTTAAGGAAAGGAAGGAAAAGAGAGAGAGAGGAACACAGGTACAAAAATGGCAATGAATAAGTGCCTATCAATAATAACCTTAAATGTAGATGGATTAAATGCTTCAATCAAAAGACATAGAATAGCTGAATGGATAAGAAAGCATGACCCACACATATACTGCCTATAAGAGACCCACTTCAGGACAAAAGACCTACACAGACTCAAAGTGAAGGGCTGGAAACAAATTTTCTGAGCAAATGCACAGGAAAAAAACTCCGGGGTAGCAATACTCATATCAGACAAAATAGACTTCAAAAGAAGGGCCATAAAGACAGACCCAGAAGGTCACTTCATAATACACAAGGGAAGAATCCACTAAGAAGACATAAACATTGTAAACACATATGCACCCAACACAGGAGCATGTAAATACATAAAGAAAATCTTAGAGGACTTCAAGAAAGATATTGACAGCAACACAATTACAGTAGGGGATTTTAACACCCCACTGTCAAAAATGGACAGATCTTCCAAACAAAAAAATCGACAAAGATATTGTGGCAATGAACAACACTCTACATGAAATGGACTTAACTGATATATACAGAGAGCCTTTTCTCCCAAAGAAACTAAATACACATTCTTTTCAAATGCACATAGAACATTTTCAAAGATAGACCACATGATAGGACACAAAATAAGCCTCAACAAATTCAACAAAATTGAAATCATACCAAGCATTTTCTCCAACCACAAGGGACTGAAACTAGAAACCAACTCCAAGGGGAAAAACCCAAAACACTCAAAATCATGGAGACTGAATAGCATGCTATTAAACAATGAATGGGTCAAGAACAAAATTAGGGAAGAAATTAAAAAGTTTCTGGATACAAATGAAACTGAACTCACAACAACCCAGAACTTATGGGACACAGCAAAGGCAGTCCTCAGAGGGAAGTTCATAGCAATACAGGCCTACCTAAAAAAGACAGAAACATTTCAAACAAACAACTTAACCCTACACCTACAAGAACTCGAGGAACAACAAAGACAGCCCAGAGCAAGTAGAAGGAAGGAAATAACCAAGATCAGAGCAGAATTAAATGCCATAAAGACTAAAAGCACAATTCCAAGGATCAATGAATCCAGGAGCTGGTTCTTTGAAAACATAAACAAAATCGACAAGCCTTTAAGCAGACTCATCAAGAAAAAAAGAGAGAAGACCCAAATAAACACAATCAGAAATGAAAGAGAAGAGATTACAACTGACCCCACAGAAATACAAAGGATTGTAAGAAATTACTATGAAGAACTACATGCCAAGAAATTTGAAAACCTAGGTGAAATGGACAAGTTTGTAGAAAAATATAATCTCCCAAAACTCAATGAAGAAGAAGCAGAAAGCCTGAACAGACCAATAACAGCAGATGAAATTGAAGCAGTAATCAAAAAACTCCTGACACACAAAAGCCCTGGACCAGATGGTTTCACAGGAGAATTCTACAAAGCATTTAAGGAAGAGCTAACCCCTATCCTTCACAGACTATTCCAAAAAATCCAAAATAAAGGAAGACTCCCAAACCCTTTTTATGAAACCAGCATCATCCTAATCCCCAAACCACATAAAGACACAACAAAGAAAGAAAACTTCAGGCCAATATTGCTAATGAACATAGACACTAAAATCCTCAACAAAATATTGGCAAACTGCATTCAACAATACATTAAAAAGATCATACACTATGACCAAGTGGGATTCATCCCAGGGATGCAAGGATGGTTTAATATTTGCAAATCAGTAAATGTAATAAATCACATAAACAAAAGCAAAGACAAAAATCACATGATGATATCAATAGATGCGGAAAAAGCATTTGATGAGGTATAACACCCATTTATGATAAAAACACTCAGCAAAGTGGGAATAGAGGGAGCATTACTCAACATAATAAAGGCCATATATGAGAGGGCTACAGCCAACCTCATATTCAATGGGCAAAAACTAAAATCTCTTCCAGTAACATCAGGAAGAAGACAAGGATGTCCACTTTCAACAATTCTATTCAATGTAGTATTAGAAGTCTTCGCCACAGTGATTAGACAAGAAAAGGAAATAAAAGGCATCCAAATTGGAAAGGAGGAAATAAAACTATCATTGTTTGCAGATGACATGATAGTATACATAGAAAATCCTATAGACTCGGCAATAAAGCTGCTCAACCTAATAAATGAATTTGGCCAAACAGCTGGATAGAAAGTCAATATCCAGAAATCAAAGGCATTTTTGTCTATCAACAATGAAACAGCAGAAGAAGAAGTCAAGAAAAAAATCCCATTCGATATAGCAAAAAGAAAAATAAAATACCTAGAAATAAACCTAACCAAGGAGGTCTACCTGCATGCAGAAAACTACACAACACTGAAGAAAGAAATCAAGGAAGACACAAATGAATGGAAGCATATACCGTGTTCGTGTATCAGAAGAATTAACATCATCAAAATGGCCATACTACCCAAAGCAATTTACAAATTCAATGCAATACCTATTAAAGTACCAATGGCATATTTCACAGACATAGAACAAACACTTCAAAAATTTATACAGAACCATAAACAGCCCCTAATAGCTGCTGCAATTTTGAGAGAGAAGAACAAAATAGGAGGGATCACAATACCTGATACTAAACTGTATTACAAGGCCACTGTAATCAAAACAGCCTGGTACTGGCATAAAAACAGGCACATTGACCAGTGGAGCAGAACAGAGAGCCCAGAAATAAACCCAAGTCTCTATGGTCAATTAATATTTGACAAAGGGGGCAGCAACATAAAATGGAGTAAAAATAGCCTCTTCAACAAGTGGTGTTGGGAGAACTGGAGAGCTATGTGCAAAAAAATGAAACTGGAGCACCAACTTACACCATACAAAAAAATAAACTCAAGGTGGATAAAAGATTTAAATATAAGCCATGACACCATTAAAGTCCTAGAGGAGAACATAGGCAGGAAAATCTCAGCTATTTCACACAGCAACATTTTTACTGATATTTTTCCTAGAGCAAGAGATATAAAGGAAAGAATAAACAAATGGGATCTCATGAAAATAAAAAGCTTCTGCATGGCTAAAGAAAACAGTACTAAAATAAAAAGAGAAGGAACCGTATGGCAAAACATATTTGCCAATGATACCTCAGAAAATGGTTTAATCTCCAAAATATATAAAGAACTTTCATGAGTCCACTCTAAGAAGACAGGCAACCCAATTACAAAATGGGCAAAGGACTTGAACAGACACTTCTCCAAGGAGGTCATAGAGAGGATCAAGAGACACATGAAAAGATGCTCAATATTGCTAGCTACAGAGAGCTGCAAATTAAATCCACGAGATACCACTTCACACCAGTCAGAATGGCCATCATAAACAAAGCAACAAACAAGTGTTGGAGAGGTTGTGGAGAAAAGGGGACCCTAGTGCACTGTTGGTGGGATTGCAGACTGGTACAACCACTATGGAAAGCAGTATGGAATTTAATAAGAAAACTAAAAATGGATCTACCTTTTGACCCAGCAATTCCACTGATAGGATTATATACTAAGAACCCTGAAACACCAATCCAAAAGAACCTATGCACCCCAATGTTCACAGCAGCAGAATTTACAATAGCCAAGTGCTGGAAACAGCCTACATGCCCTTCAGTAAATGAATGGATCAAAAAACTATGGTACATTTACACAGTGGAATTCTACGCAGCAGAAAGAAAGACGGAGCTCCTACCCTTTGCAACAGCATGGATGGAACTGGAGAGCATCATGCTAAGCGAAATAAGCAAGGCGGTGAAAGACAAATACCATATGATCTCACCTTTAACAGGAACCTAATCAAAAAAACAAACAAACAAGCAAAATATAACCAAAGACACTGAAATTGAGAACAGACTGACAATAACCAGAGAGGAGAAGGGAGGAATTTCAGGGGAAAAGGGGAAGGGTTTACAGGAACAAGTATAAAGGACACATGGACAAAAACTAGGGGGGATGGAAATGGGAGAGAGGTGGGGAGGGCTGGGGCAGTGGGCTGGGATGAGAGTAAAAGACAGAAAACTATACAAGAACAACAATTAAAATAAATTTTAAAAAAAGATCAAAATTACTTCTACAATAAAATATTAAGATGTCATTTGACTTTACTATGCTGACACTTGTACCAATGTTGCAAAAGCAATGGTGACTAAAACCACTGGGGCCTTGGCATGAGTCAAGGTCTCTAACTATGCAAGCAGTCCCATTAAATTCGTCACTAGCCTGTACTTGTATTTAGTTATCAAAGAAAAAAAAAGCCACTTTCACTTAAGAACACCCATTATAATGTAGTAAAATTTTAAATCTGAACATTTGAGTGCACATCTTTTTAATATTTTGTATAAGTGGAAAGTACCCATAAAACACTTCTGTTGCATTCAGCAGAATAAGGATTGTCTCAAGAAGCAGTTGTGCGATAGCTGAGTTGCAAGCCTTTTGTTTCCACAGGACACTACTTTTACTTGAAAGAATGACTGACATTATGGTTATTCAGACTCGGGTGTTTGCTGGATAATTACTCAAATATCCTGTCATTGAAAGGAAAACAACAGAAGGCATTGGTTACCAACAGTAAAATTCATGTTTCAAGAAAAACTTTAGTTAGATTATGGAAAACTTGTGTCCATAGTCATGAGCTTGACAGCTTCCCAATATCCCAAGACTTTTCTGATAAGCTTGGTGGTGATATTAACAAATGTACTTTCTTGATATTTTATAATAATGAATGTGTCAACATTTGGAAGATTTGCATAATTCAATGTCCTACTATTTTTCAGATGATCAATGCATGCTGTTACCAAATGCTGCATGGGTAAAACTGCCATTGGGAATGTCAGATAGAACAATGGATTTTAATGTAACAGTATGAAGCTGAACTGATATGGTTTCAGATTCCACATTGTGACTCACTTTTAAGAAACTATGCTTGTCAAGAGACTCAACCCATCATTATCTGAAAGGGCTATTTAAACACTCCTCCTTTGTCCACTTACATATCAGTGTCTCCTCCTTTGTCCACTAACATGAGGTCAGATTTCCTCATTTCAACTGAGACAACATATTGCAACAGGTTCAGGTTAAACATAAATGTAGAGATGAGGATGCAGCTGTCTTCTAATAAACCAAACACTAAAGAAATTTACAAAATTCTAAAACTGTGCCAATTTTCTTACTGATTTTTTTAAAAATACACTTATTTTCATAAATATGTGTTTTTTGTGTGTAATGGGATTACTATTGTGCTTTTTAAATAAATTAAAATATGGATTTTACCACTGTGGAAAACAGTATGGAATTTCCTCAAAACACTAAAAGTGGAACTGCCTTTTGACCCTGTAAATCCACTGCTGGGATTATACCCTAAGAACTCTGAAGCACCAGTCGAAAAGAACCTATGCACCCCAATGTTCATAGCAGCAAAATTTATAATATCCAAGTGCTGGAAACAGCCTAAGTGCCCCTCAGTAAATGAATGGATCAAAAAAACTGTGGTACGTTTACACAGTGCAATACTACACAGCAGAAAGAAAGGAGCTCCTATGCTTCATGACAGCATGGATGGAACTGGGAAGCATTGTGCTAAGTGAAATAAGCCAGGCAGTGAAAGCCAAATACCATTTGATCTCATCTGTAAGTGGAACCTAATCAACAAAACAAACAAGTGCAAAATATAACCATAGATGTAGAAACAAAGAACAAACTGACAGTGACTGGAGGGGAGAAGGGAGGGGGATAATGAGGGAAAGAAGGGGAAAGATCATCAAGGAACATGTATAAAGGACTCATGGACAAAGATAATGGGGGCAGGGATTGAATGTAGGAGGTGGGGTGGGTAGGGCAGGGGAGAGTAATGGGGGGGAAATGGTGACAACTCTAATTGAACAACAATAAAAAAATAAGCATAAGCATTTAAAAATTTTTCAATTTTATATTTATTTATTTAATCCTCGCTCAAAGACAGTTTTGCATTGTTTTGAGAGACAGAGAGAGAGAGAGAGAGAGAGAGAGAGAGAGAGAGAGAGAGAATGAAACACTGTTGTGAGAGGGAAACATCGATCGGCTGCCTCCCATCCATGCCCTGACTAGGATTTACCCAGCAACCTAGGCATCTGCCCTGGCCAGGAACCTTTCTGTTTATGGGATGAACTCCAACCAACTGAGCCACATTGGCCAGGGCTCAATTTTATTTTTTAATATTATAAGTACTAATTACATAGCCCATTATAAAAGCTCTTCAGAACCCTCAATTTTTGTGTGCAAAAAGTGGTGCTATGACCAACAATTTGGAGATCCCCTGTCTTTATAGGAACTAAATACAGCTCAATCACATTCATCCCATTCGTCTTGTTCTCTGGCATGTTTTTCTTCATGTCTGTTTCTTATTTCCTCTAAGTTAGGCTGTGTGTCCTGACTCCAGACTTTTAAGGTTTCTACCACTCTATTTTAAGTCTCCATGGCCAAAGCTAAACCAGGTGGCTTAAGAATATTACCTAGGGAGAGAGTGCCTGAACTGATGAAATCAGTTTGGACCAGCATTCCAAATCACTTTACCAAGACCTGTCAGAGTTCACTGGACATTGACCAACAGTGGGGGCTACTGACTCCGCAGTAAACATTTCACATGAAATGATTGAATCAAACCAATTTTATGGAGAATTTGGTTTGCTTTGTTATCTTTGTTCAGGAACAGAAAGGATATTAACTTTTTTTCCCACTATACTCTGCCACCTGGCAGTAACTTTATTAAGAGGAGTAGATTAGTAGGCTATACAAAGAAGGTTCCCCTTGGTTTGAAATTTAAATTGTTATACTATTTAATTTTCCCTCTCTTGAGTTTCCTTCTTGCTCAAGACCATAAACCCAAGAATTTTCCATCATCATTACAGAAGTCCACACAATCTTTTACACAGCTGCTGAATGTTGATGGTCTCATCATTCCTTAAAGGAATTTTTCTGTGGGTGGGGGAAGCCACTGCCTATGACTCTTAACTAAATACTGAAAGTTCATCCACAAAAATTCTCAGACTCTCAGAGTAAATAAACTGTCCCCACTTCCATAAATAAGAACTTGCTACAGCCTACTCCCTATTGCCTTCTTCCTTTCTGTTTAGTGAAAAGACTATTCATTTTTTTAACATTTTAAAATTTCTTTTTTAAATTACTTTATTGTTGCTCAAGACTATTCTTGATCAATAAGAAAAGCAAAAGGGTGGATCCAAAAAGTGTAGTTACCCAAGTCTTCTGATTTCACTTCCACACATTTCTTCTGACTTTGACTTCCTAAGGTGATCACACTGGTTGAACTTCAGGACTTGCCTGCCATATGATAGGTGGAAACACAGCCAGGGCAAAGGTGATTTTTTTCCACTGACACACTAAAGAGCTTTGCTTCACTCAGGGTGAGCTCAGAGGCACTGCCAAACATGCACTGCTCCTCAGCGCTACATTGGTTCTTGCTGCAGGCTGGGCCAGGCATCCAGAGCCTAATGAGCTCCATGAAACTGAAGTGGGAAACATCTGCTTTGTGTCCAGTTTGTGCTTAGTCCCTCCTTTTATGTCAGGGTTAATTATCATAAGTCAATTTCCAGTCTGAGCTGAATCAAGGAGATTATCAGAATACTTTGGGCTGAAAAAAGTGCCAGAAAGACTTCTGTACACAGATCAAATTAGCATACTCATTAATGCAAATGAGTTTATCTCTGATACTGTGGGGAGCTGGTCATCAATAATAAGAAAGGGAAAACTGTGTACCATTCTGGCCCAATCAAAAAACAAATATGAAGGAGTTGCTTTTTACATGCCTCTCAAAGTGACTGTCTTTGACTTTCAATTTTTTAGATTTCTGAAATTCTGTTTTCTGAGCAGTTGTGTTCAATTCGATGGCTTCACACATAGGACATGAGTGGTCCTGCTCCTAAATGGTACAGTCAAAACCTGCTATCCAGGGGACTTCTGTTCACCAACATCAGAGAATGTGCTGCAGGCCTCCAAGAGTTGTATATCTTCTAAAAGTTAAATTAATGTCTTATTTATCTACATAAAATGTGAATTCCTTCTTTCTCCTCATTAAAAGTATTATATTAAGCTAACCTTTCCAACCTATCTAAATTGAGTCAAACAAATAAATGAGTTAAGCTCTCCCTAGCCAAGACTACCCCAAATGCCTCAATATTCCCAGTTTTGGTACCTCAGAAAACAAAGTTAACCTTAATGTCTCAAACTCATTGACTCAACTCATCTGAATTGTAAGGCTGAAAATCAGACCCTGAATCACGGTGACCCTCTAGGGTAGGGTCACTCTGATGTGTGACTGCATTTAGGTTTACTCCTATTTAAAAGTTTGGTTACATTTTGGGGCAAACTTAACTCTCAAGTGTAAAGTGATTCTGAAGTTGCTCTACTCATGAACTAGGTTTTCCCTTGTTCCCAAAACTCTAATGTCTTACTCACAACCCAAACCTCCATTCTCCCCATTATGACAGAAATAAGCAAACAGCCTTTCCCCACAGTCAGTTGCCCCCATGAACAAAAACAAGAGAAGACCCAAGGTATCTGTAATCATTCCCTGGACCTCTATCTCTAGCAGACATATAGCTGGGCTGATTCCAGCAGCATTCTACTTCCTGCTAGTGCCATATGAGTAACTTAAGAAACAGCAATGCCCTGAGTATTCAGTACAGAGGTGACAACTATGGATGAAGAAATGCCTAAAAATGGAGAAGAGTGACATGCCAAAAGAGGTAGCATGTAAGACAGCACTGAGAATAACTTGGAAACCCAGAAGTCTAATCAGGTATCCAAAGTCGATTTCCTTGGGTCTGGAACTGAATGAAGAACTTTGCATGTAGATATGAGAAAAAGGATATATGCCTGTTCTATGGTAGAAATCTTGATTATTAGAAACAATTTTGTCAGATGTTCCATAGCCTACAGGTCATTTAATTTTCTTAAGTCATTTAATTATCTGTGTTCTAATTCAGAGTTTGCCAAACATACATCTGGTCATAAATGTGTTTTCTCCAATGTCTTGATATCTGGAAAGGCTCTAGAGAGTGGACAACAAATATTCTAGTCACAGAAAAGGACTACCTCTCACAGATAGGAAATTAATATATTGGAATTAGGTCCTATGAGATTTAGAACCATGAATCAGTACACTAGTGTCAGATTAGCTCCAGGTAATCTGATATAATCGATTTCTGAACCAGTAAACCTAAAGACAAGACCTTGGACTCTGCTAAGTCCTTCAACACACTGCTTCTGCCTGAATTGCAGGCCAGTCTTAATGGTAGTGCTAACACCATCCACCAAAGGCATTCTCCACAGGCAGTAGTTCTAATTGTGGCATGAATATAAGTAAATCCAATTAAATAAATAAATAAAAATAAGATTTATCACTTTTTGCTATTTTGAATGGTAAAAGGTATTCAGAAATAGAAAAGAATACAACAAACCGGGTAAAAATGTAGGCTTTGAAGATGAATAGCTAAGATTAAATTTGGTTGTTATTTTGTGAATTTAAGAAAATTATTTATCCTTTCTAAATCTGAAATTTCTCTGTAAAATTGAGATAATAATATACATTTCATTAGGTTGTGAGGATTGAAAGAGGTAATCTACATAAAGATTTAAATCTTTACTGCTGGCCATAGACCCTAAAACTCTCCCACTAGAGAATGTTGGTTTCAATATTTTAAAAAATATATATGGTTAAGGCAGCAAGAGAGTTAAGCATTTCTCTGAAATAAGGACTAAACTGTAGGATAAATCCAGAGATAAGAAATCATTGAACATGCATTTCTGCATGCACCCAGGCCCAATAGAGGGAGCCACAAGGTGCGAGTCACTGATAACTCTACACAGATTGCCCAGGGCCAGTCACAGTCAGCCTCAGGTATAGGTCTCCACCAGAGTGTTTGCAGATCTACCTAATACACAGGAACTAACACTAAGAGGCAGCCAAAATATGAAGACAAAGAAACAGTCTACAAAAGAGAGAAGAATTTTCCAGAAGAAGAGCTAAATGAAATGGAGGCAAGCAATTTATCAGATATAGAGTTTAAAGTAATGAATATAAGGATACTAAACATAATAAAAAAGACATAGAAACCATAAAAAATTACCACTTAGACATGAAGAATACAATATCTGAAATAAATAATAACACTGGAAGAAATAAACAGGTAGGATGAAGCAAAGGATCAAATCAGCAACTTAGAAGAAAAGGCAGAAAAAAACACCCAATCAAAGAGAAAAAGAAAAAAAATTAAAAATGAGGATAGTTTAAGAGATCTTTGGGACAATATGAAGTATAACAACATCCACATCATTGGGGTACTAGAGGAGAAGAGAGAGTGCAAGGGATCGAGAAACTATTTGGAGAAATAATGATTGAAAACCTCCATAACCTGGTAAAGGAGAAAGACACAGAAATCCAGAAAGCGCAGAGTGTCCCAAAAAGATGGGCCCAAAGAGGCCTGCACCAAGACACATCATAATTAAAATGGCAAAGGTTAAAGACAAAGAGAGAATCTTACAAGCTGCAAGACAAAAACAGTTAGTTACCTACTAGAGAGCTCCCATAAAACTGTTGTCTGATTTCTCAACAGAAACACTTCATGTTAGAAGGGATTAGCCTCAAATATTCAAAGTGATGAAAAGCAAGGACCAAGGCTACTTTACCAAGCAAGGCTATCATTTAAAATTGAAGGAGATTACTGTTAAAGGTGAGCCTAAACAACAAAACAAACAAACAAGCAAAATGTAACCAAAGACACTGAAATAGAGAACAGGTTGACAGTGACCAGAAGGGAGAGGGGAGGGAATTTCGGGGGAAAAGGGGAAGGGTTTACAGGAACAAGTATAAAGGACACATGGGCAAGAACTAGGGGGGTGGAAATGGGAGGGAGCTGGGGAGGGCTGGGGGGTTGTCTGGGATGGGAGTAAAAGACAGAAAACTGTACTTGAATGACAATTAAATTTAAAAAATTAAATAAATAAAATAAAATTGAAGGAGAAATAAAAAGCTCCCAGACAAGAAAAAGCTAAAGGAGTTTGTTAACACCAAACCAGTACTGCCAGAAATGTTAAAGGACTTGCTTTAAGAAGAAGAAGAAAAGGAAAGGGGAAAAAGAAGTTAAAAAGTAAAATGGCAATAAATACATATCTATCAATAATCACCTTAAATGTAAATGGCTTAAATGTTCCAAATGAAAGACATAGAGTAGCTGAATGGATAAGAAAACAGGACCCATATATATGCTGTCTCCAAGAGACCCACCTCAGAATGAAAGATACACACAGACTAAAAGTAAAGGGATGCAAAAAGATATTACATGCAAATGGAAAGGAAAGAAAAAAAAAAAAAAAAAAACCTGGGGTAGCAATACTTATTTCTGACAACATAGACTTTAAAACCAAGGCGATAGTAGAGACAAAGACGGACACTACACAATGATAAAGGGAACATCCAACAAGAGAATATAACCCTAGTAATCATTGTAACACATCCATACACATAAGAGCACCTAAATGTGTAAAACAGTTCTTGATGGATGTAAAGGGAGAGACTGACAGCAATACAATACAGTCATAGGTGGGGAGTTTAACACCCCAATGACTTCAATGGGTAGATCTTCCAGACAGCAAGTCAACTAGGAGAATGCAGCTGTAAGTGACACACTAAGTAAGATTGATTTAACTGACATCTTCAAAGCATTTCACCCCAAATCAACATGCTTTTCAAGTGCACATGGAATGTTTTCTGGGATAGACCATATGTTTGAACAAAAAACAAGTTTCAATAAATTTAAGACTGAAATCATATCAGGCATCATCTCTGACCATAATGCTATGAAACTAGAAATCAATCACAAGAAGAAAACTGAAAAATGCACAAAGACATGGAAGCTAAATAACATGTTATTAAACAATGAATGGGTCAACAACAAGATCAAAGAAGAAATCAAAAGATACCTTGAAACAAATGAAAATGAGAACAACAACCCAAATCTGTGAGACACAGGGAAAGCAATTCTAAGAGGGAAATTTATGGTAGCACGGGCCTATCTCAAGAAATAAGAAAAAAGCTCAAATAAACAATATAAATTTACATATTAAGAAATTTGAAGAACAACAAACAAAGCCCAAAGTGGGTAGAAGGAAGAAATTATGCACCCAGCAAAACTATCTTACAAGAATGATGGCAATTAAAAATAAGGTAGAAATTAAAAATTAAAAATGGAAGTGTTTGAGATCTTGCTTCCCAGCATATGTCATTAGTTTGGCTCAAATAAACTCGTAAAAATTTAACAAAAACAAAAAAAGAATAATGGCAAAAAAAGTACACATTGTCAGATAAATTGGAGGCAGTATACCGAAAAGAGACAGTCCCTAAAAGACTTGGAAGAATTTTCTACAGGAGGAAAAATAACAAGTTCAGATTAAAAAAAGATAGCAAAGAAAGTGGTAACAATGTGAATAAATCCAAACAAATATTAATAGTATAATATAATAATAATAGTTTAACTTGTGGGGTTTAAAAAACAAAACAAATAATATTTGTAAGAGCACATATTAAACCATAAATCAGATTTCAAATATTTTTTTAAAATTGATATCAAATAGATCATGTTTTCTGACCACAATATAGCTAAGTAATATATCAATTTTTAAAATAACTTTAAAAACCTCCTATATACCTACAAAACATTTAAAAAATTAATAATTCATGGATCAAAGAATAAATATAACAGAAATTAGAAACAACTAAAGCTGAATACTCTTTATCAAAGTTTATGGTATTAAATTGCTAAATGATATTTAAGAAGTTGTTTGAGAAAAAGAAGAGAAAGAGAAAGAAGGTGGGAAGAGCCCTTGTCTTTACTCAGTGCCAGGTATTATTCTAAGCTCCTTACATATAAATTTTTTTGATCTTCCCAACAAACCTATGCTACTATTTGCTACCACCCCATTTTAAGGATGTAAAACCAAAGCATAGAGAAGTTAAGTTACCTGACCAAGTTCACATAACCGGAAAAAGGCTTAATTGCTTATATTAGAAAAGCACTGATTATTAATGAATAGAGTATTAACTTATAAAGGTGGGGAAATGAACCCAATAAACACAAGAATGTAGAAGAAAAGAAATAATCAAGATAAGGCCTGCATTAATAATATAGAAAACAAAGATACAACATAGTAATAACAAAGTAGATTCTTTGAAAATGCTAAAAAAATAAATCTCTAGCAAGATTTAAATCAAGAAAAAAGGCAAAACAAAAAATATCAGTAATGAAAGGCAATATATGAGAGTAATATACCACAGATCTAAGAGATTTTTGACTGTATATCTTAAGACAAACAAAATACATATATTCCTTGAAAACTGATTTAAAAAGAAATAAAATACAAATTAGAGAAGTGAATCTCTCAAAAAAACAATTTCTAACAGTTTTATAAGCAACTTTGCCAAACATTAAAGGATCAAATAATTCCCTCTTACACAAACTTGATCAAAGTTTACATTTTGGGAGAAGACAGGTGTGCAATCTGAAGTAACATGCAGGGAACTTCAGAAATTTCCATGTAGCACCTAGGAAGCACTCAGTACCTAATAACAGGAATAAGAGTTTCTGTGTCCACTGTTTTAAAGGAACAGTGCCATGAAGTCACCAGAAAATCTCTATTGGCTTGAGACTTAGAAGGACTGGGTAACACTTTCTAGATACAGCCCTCCCCAAGTGATAGCTGGTCTTGTGACTGCCACAAATAGAGAATGAAATGGTGTTTCTTCTTCTTTTTTTAAAATTGTTGCGCAAGTACAATTGTCCCCATTTTCCTGCCATCATTTTCCCCTGCCCCATTTACCTGCACCTCCCACCTTCAATCCTTCCCCTCTTTTGGCTTTGTCCATGGGTCCTTTATACACTTCCTTGATGACCCTTCTCCTTCTTTCCCCTGTTATCCCCCCTCCCCCCACCCTCTGGTTACTGTCAGTTTGTTCTTTATTTCAATGTCTCTGGTTGTATTTTGCACTTATTTGTTTTGTCTATTAGGCTCCACATATAGGTGAGATCATATGGTATTTGTCTTTCAACACTTGGCTTATTTCACTTAGCATAATGCTTTGCAGTTCTATCCATGCTGTCACAAAGACTAGGCGCTCCTTCTTTCTTTCTGCTAGTATAGTATTCCATTGTGCAAATGTACCATAGTTTTTTGATCCACTCATTTACTGATGGGCACTTAGGTTGCTTCCAACACTTAGCTATTGTAAATTGTGCTGCTATGAACATTGGGGTGCATAGATTCCTTTGAATTGTTTTAGGATTCTTAGAGTATAATCCCAGCAGTGGAATTCTCCATTCAAAAGGCAGTTACATTTTTAGCTTTTGTGGGGTTATTTTTGCATTTATTTTATTGTTGTTCAAGTACAGTTGTCTCCATTTCCCCCAAACATTCCCCCACCCCTCCCATCCCCACCTCCCACCCTCCATCCTACCCCCCTTTGGCTTTGTCCATGGTCCTTTATACATGTTCCTGGCAACCCTTCCCCCTTTTCCCCTGTTAACCCCTTCCCCCTTCCCTCTCGTTACTGCCAGTTAGTTTTTCATTCAATGTCTATGGTTATATTTTGCTTGCTTGTTTGTTTTGTTGATCAGGTTCCACTTATAGGTGAGATCATGTTGGGAACCACCCTGCCTGGTTTCAGAAGCTGTAACCCCCCCATGGCTAAGGCTGAATGAGTCACCTTCGGACCATAAGCCACTAAGGAGACAAAGCTTATCTCCCTGGCAGGGGCACCACTTCTACCATAACTGGCTCCCAGTGCTTGATTGGTTAGCCAATGACAGGTAAGATTCCCAAAGGGGGGAATGACCTAAGATGAGCATGATCATGTGGAGGCCCCAAGGAAGGACTTGGGGGGCTATAGAAAAAGGGGGTGATGGACCCTTATCCCTTGAATTGACATAGCCTGAGTCCTCATTCTGTCTGTGAGAAGTCTCCTCTTGGCTGGCTTGCTTACCCTGCCTGACTTAAGCTGAAACAATGCCTTAAGTCTGAAACAATGCTGCTGGTGGGTGCCGCCCTCTGCTGGAAAGGGCGGGTTCCCTAGGGCAATCAGGCCTAAGAAAGAATATGTAAAATCCTGTGAAAACTGCTTTGTTTAGAATGCTCTCAATTAAATAAGGGTCCAAGCAAGAAATGAGTTTGCTCCTCAAAGTTTTATTACTCTTTGGCTATCTGACCCTGACTCAAAATAGGCCCTCAGAATTCTTTGTCTGTTATCTATTGTTTGATTCTTACTGCTTGACAATGATTAATGAGCCTGTATTCCTGTGCAAAATGAACCCAATAAAAGCCCATTGAGAAAAAGGCTCCTGGTCCTTCTCCTTTAAGAGATCGGCAACCTTTCCTCCCCAAGCCGATCATGTCTTGGTAGACTTATTCTCATCCATGGTGGATGGGGGGCTCTGTGGTCAATGCTCCCCCACAAGATCATGTGGTATTTGTCTTTCACTATCTGGCCTATTTCACTTAGCATAATGCTCTCCAGTTCCACCCATGCTGTCACAAAGGATAGGAGCTCCTTCTTTCTTTCTGTTGCATAATGTTCCATTGTGTAAATGTTTCATAGTTTTTTGATCCATTTATTTACTGATGGGCACTTAGGTTGATTCCAACACTTGGCTATTGTAAATTGTGCTGCTATATATATTGTGGTGCATAGGTTCTTTTGAATTGGTGATTCAGGATTCTTAGGGTATAATTTCAGCAGTGGAATAAATGGGTGCTGTACCTTATCAAATGCATTTACCACATCTATTGATAAGATCATGTTATTTTTCTCTTTCTTTTGTTTATGTGATGTATTACATTTACTGATTTGTGAATATTGTACCATCTTTGCATCCCTGGGATGAATCCCACTTGATCATGGTGTATGATCTTTTTAATGTATTACTGGATGCAGTTTGCCAATATTTTGTTGAAGATTTTAGCATCTACGTTCATCAGCGATATTGGCCTGTAGTTTTCTTTCTTTGTTTTGTCTTTACCTGGTTTTGGGATTAGGATGATGCTGGCCTCATAAAAAGAGTTTGGGAGTCTTCCCTCTTCTTGGATTTTCTGGACTAGTCTGAGAAGAATAGAGGTTAGCTCTTCCTTAAATATTTGTAGAATTTTCCTGTGAAACCATCTGGTCCAGGGCTTCTGTGTGCCGGGAGATTTTTTTTTATATTACTACTTCAATTTCACCAGCTGTTATTGGTCTGTTCAGGCTTTCTGCTTCTTCTTGATTCAGTTTTGGAAGATTATATTTTTCTAGAAATTTATCCATTTCACTCAGGTTTTCAAATTTCTTGGCTTATAGTTGTTCATGGTAATTTTTTTACAGTCCTTTGTGTTTCTGTGGTATCAATTGCAATTTCTTTTTCATTTCTTATTTTATTTGTTTGGGTCCGCTCCCTGGTTTCTTGACAAGTCTGGTTAAAGGCTTATCAATTTTGTTCATATTTTCAAAGAACCACCTCCTGGATTTATTGATCCTTTGAATTGTTTTTTTAGTCTCTAGGTCATTTAATTATGCTCTGATTTTGATTATGTGTTTCCTTCTACTCATTCTGGGCTTTGTTTGTTGTTTTTCCTCCAGTTCCTGTAGATGTAGGGTTAGGTTGCTTATTTGAAATGTCTCTATCTGTTTTAGGTAGGCCTGTATTGCTATGAACTTCTCTCTCAGGACTGCCTTTGCAGTGTCCCATAGTTTTCAGACTGTTGTGTGTTCATTTTCTTTTGTTTCCAGAAACTTTTTTATTTCTTTCTTGATTTTATTATTAACCATTTCATTGTTTAATAGCATGCTATTCAGTATACATGAGTTGAATTTTTTTGAGTTTTTTCTTTGAAGTTGGTTTCTAGTTTCAAGCCCTTGTGGTCCAAGAAAATGCTTGATACAATTTTTTTCTTGAATATGTTGAGGCTTTTTTTGTGTGTGTTCCATCATGTGGTCTATCTTTGAAAATGTTCCATGTGCATTAAAGAAGAATGTGTATTTTGCTTCTTTGGGATGAAAAATCCTATATATATCAGTTAAGTCCATTTGATCTCATGTGTCATTCAGTTCCACAATATCTTTGTTAATCTTTTGTTTGGAAGATGTATCCAATGTTGACAGTGGGGTGTTAAAATCCCCTACTATAATTTCCTTGCTGTCTATATCTTTCCTGAAGTCCTCCAAGATTTTCCTTATATATTTGGGTGCTCCTATGTTGGATGCTTCTATGTTTACAATGTTTGTGTCTTTTTGATGGATTCTTTCCTTGAGTATTATGAAGTGTCCTTCTATGTCTCTTTTTATGGCCTCTGTTTTGAGTTCTGTTTTGTCTGATACACGTACTGCTACTCCATTTTTCCCCCTGTCTATTTGCTTGGAATTTTTTTTTTCTAACCCTCACTTTCAGTCTGTGTAGGTCTTTTATTCTGAGGTGAGTCTCTTGTAGGCAGCATATGTGCCAGTCACATTTCTTTATCTATTCAGCTACCATACGTCTTCTGATTGGAGAATTTAATCCAGTTACATTTAAGGTCATTACTGATAGGCACTTATTCATTGCCATTTTATCCTTTTTGTACCTGTGTTACTCTCTCTCTCACACTTTTTCTTCCTTTTTAAAAGCAGTCCCTTTAGCATATCTTGCAGTGCTGATTTGGTGGAGGTGTATTCTTTTAGACTTCTTTTGTCTGGGAAACTCCTTATTTGGCCTTCCATTTGAATTGAGAGCCTTGCTGGGTAGAATTATCTTGGTTTCAGGCCTTTGCTTTTCATTACTTGGAATATTTCTTGCCATTCCCTTCTGGCTTGTAGTGTTTCTGTTGAGAAGTCAACTGCTAGCCTTATCGGGGCTCCCTTGTATGTTACTTCCCATTTCTCTCTTGCTGCCTTTAAGATTCTCTCTTTGTCTTGGAATTTTGCCATTTTAATTATGATGTGTCTTGGGGTGGGCCTCTTTAGGTTCTTCCTGATTGGGACCCTCTGTGCTTCCTGGACTTGTGTGACTTTTTCTCTTATCAAATTAGAGAAGTTTTCTATCATTACTTTTTCAAATAGGTTTTCTATCCCTTGCTCCCCTTCTTCTCCTTTTGGTATTCCATTATATGGATATTATTACATTCATGTTGTCCTGCATTTCCCTAACCACTCTTCATTCTTTTTGAATCTTTCCTTTTCTTGCTCTTTCTGGGAGTTTTTTCTATCTTGTCCTCCAGCTCACTAATTCAATCATCTGTTTCATCTAGCCTGCTTTTGATTCCTTCTACTGTGCTTCTCATTTCAGAAATTGTATTCTTCATTTCCTCTTGGCTATTGTTGATTGTTTCTACATCCTTTTTCATGCTGATATATTTGTAGTAAGTTCCTCATAACTTCCCTGTAGATCTTGGTAATTCTCACTGAGGCCATCGAGCTGCCTTATAACCATTGTTTTGAATTCAGTTTCCTGTAGTTTACTTACCTCTATTTTACTTAGCACTCTTTCTGAGGATTCCTCCTTTCCTTTAGGTTGGAGGTTGTTTCTTTGCCTCCCCATTATTTGGGAGACACTTCTTGTTTGCTTCTACTTCTTACATTGATCTACTTTGACTCCCTGAGTTTTTGGTGTGAAGTTCTATTGTAAGAGACCTGTGAGACTCAATGGTGCGGTCTCCTTGATATCCTGAATTTGATGCTCTTGGGATGCCCTTTATGCCATTTATGTTGGCTCTCTGGATGTAATTGTGTTTTGATTGTTATTGGGTCACTCTTTGGTAGGTCCCTCCCTCCAGCTGGTTGACTGAGCGTCACCCTGCCTACCATGCATTGCATGCTTTTCTGTAGGTGCACCATTTTTTCTTTCAGGATCCCCCTCTTGTGATGTCAGATGGTGACCCCATCTGACCTTAGGCAGCCTGTTCAAGATTTCCAGGGATCTAGTGTCTGTGGCTGTCTCCTTCAGTTGGTAATATAGTCACTCTTCACTCAGCAGTCAGGGTTAAGCATCATAATGCAGGGCAGAGTCCCTCCTGGGGTGGAGGCTATTTTTTCCCCTCAGTCTGTTGCTCCTTGGAGGAAAGTGGTCTGCTTGAAAAGGATGGCTGATGCCATATGGGAGATGACTTGTGGCTACTCTCTCAGTTCTCTCCCCAAAGCCTCTTTCCCCAGTCTCTCCTCAAGCATCTCTAGTCAACTCTATCAACCCCATCTGCCAGGGATATACTGTCTGTGGCTGACACCTTAGGTCACTAATCTAGTCACTCTGCACTAAACAGTCAGACTTAAGTACCACAGGGCCAGGGTACAGTCTCTCCTGGGGTCAGGGCTATTGTTTCCCCTTAGGGTGCTGCCAGTCAGAGGGAGGTGGTCTGCCTGAGAAAGGTGGCTGCTGCCATGTGGAGGATGACTCAATAGAAGGATCCTGGCATCTACTCTCTCGACTCTCTCCCCAAAGATTCTGTCCCCTGTCTTCCCTCAGGCTTCTCTAGTCCACTCTGCCCCTACCTTTGCTGGAGCCCAGGGTAAGTGGTTACAGATGAAAATTTGTGTGTTGGCCCTTTAAATGGCTCTTTACATCTCCAGCAGTCAGTCTCTGGCAGAGAGCAACCTTGCTGCTTTTCACAGCTAGGTGTTATCTGTGTATTTTTCAGGCTCTGGTGCTCTCTGGTTGGGGATCCCAGTATGTGGTTTAGACACCATTTTTCTCAGGGGGATCCAATCAGCCACTTAATTATCCTTCCAGCACCGCCACTTGTGGGCGCCCAGCCAGCCCTCTCGAGTCTACACTGCATTCCCTACCAGTCACATTCTGCTGAAGCTGATTCTTCTGTCTGTCCAAGGTTATAAGGCTTCCCTCTCACTATTTTTCAGTTGTTTGTTCTGGGTGATTTCTTCACAATATAGTTGTAATTCCAGATTGATCCTGGGAGGAGGTTAGTGTGACTGCCATTTACTCCTCTGCCATCTTGCCCTCTCAGGGTGTTTCTTTTTTAGAAGGCAGCATAATTCATTTCTATTCCTTCATTCTGCTCATCAATCCATCCATCCATTCATTCACTCAATAAGTGTTTAACTGCCTACCCAGATCTGGCAATCTTTATCTTTCTTTCAAAGTTCTATAGTTTGAAAAATCTTAGAGTAACAAATGGGTCATCAAATTGCAGATACCTGGATGGAGTCCAGCCCAAGGTCTATCTGACCACTCTCCCTTATCCACCCTTCCATCAATGTGCGTTGAAATGGATTGCTCTGTATGAGAACTCAACTATGGTTCATAAACTTCCATGGCATATGATTCAGAAACCTCCCCAACATATTGGCAGTTTTGATCTCTTCAGTTCTGGTAACCAAAGCTCATAATTTATGTATATTGACAACATGGGCTGTCTGCAATACAGGTATTGGGGGACTATATTGTAAACTGACCCTGATGTTAGAGAGAGTCTATGTAGTTCCCTAATGCTACTGTAACAAATCACCAGACAGTGGATTGAAAACACAGATTCATTACCTACAGTTCTGCAGGATCAAAGCCCTGTAGGGGTCTTACTGGGTAAAATCAAGGTGTCAGCAGGGCTGCATTCCTTTCTACAGGCTCCAGAGGAGAATCCATTTCCTTGTCTGTTCCAAAATCCTGGAATCCTGGCCCATCCTCCACCATCAAAGCCAGCAATGTCAGATCAAGTCCTCTTCCCACACCATCATTCTGATCTACTCTTCTGCCACCCGCTTTCCATTGGGCTCACCAGATAAACCCTGATCCTCTTCTTGTTTTAGGATCAGTTGATAAACTTCCTTAATTCCTCTTTGCCATATAAAGTAATATATTCACAGGCTCCAGGGATTAGGACATGTACATTGGGGTGAAGAACGTATTCTACCTATTGTACTATGATACATTTCTCATTATTCCCTAATTTTCTCTCTAAATCCGCTAATCAAAAAGCAAAGTATCAGGATCATGTCATCTCTACTCTCCTGAGAAATGAATTTCCTGAGCTATATCTTAATGGATTGTCTACCTTTATAGAGAACCAAGAATGTTTGAACAACATCTATGTGTTTTTAAAAACAATAACTGAAATTATTGTCCAGCACATTATTCAGTGTTCCCTTTCAGTAAGAGCCTACGCTGAAGATTTTTGCTTGAGTTTACCAGGGAAACTTCTGATTCTGCAGACACATTCATCAAATGAAAACCACATGGGCCAGTGCTGCCCACACTGGCTGCCGGAAAACTTAAGTGCTAAATGCATCCACTTTCTGTAGTAGCTTCTGTTTTGTTTTAGCTCTAAAATCTTTTTCTTATTTTGGATTTTTGAAGTTACCTCAAGAACCCTAAGAAGCAGTCATTTGTTTCTTAATAAACATAATAAAAGCATCTAACTATTAATCTTTTTAAAAATCACTTTAAACTATTTTGAACACTTTACAAATGCTTAATAAGGTTCAGAATACTGTAATTAAGAAATACTAGAACTTTCTAGAAATTTATACTTATACTCAATAAATATTGGGTGAATGTTGCCCAATAAACAGTGAAGGCTATCGTATTTTATCTAACTTTAGTCCCACTGACCCAAGCACTACTAGAATGTTCTCTGTGTTTGAGGCCTCAAGTTATCAGAGGTGGTAGAGGAAACCATAGAGAGTGGAGGAAGTCCTTTCCACTCACACTTCTGCAGGCACAGACTAAAGGGGTCATTTGATAAACTTTGACCTTCAAAGTAATTAGGTACAAAGAAGTCTTCTGGCATTATATGGGATTCCAACGCAGCCCAACCTGCTGGCTCCGCCTGACATTCTCTCAATCACGATTATGCAACCCATGCATAAGTGAACCAGATTTTCAGGGTTCTCCAGACTCCCTTATGCTGAGCTCTGCATGTAGACTATTTCCTCATCTCCACTTGTCATAATCTCAGAAGTCCCCCACATGCACTCTTAAATGCCACCTCCTCCGTCCTGCCTTTCCCAATGTCATCTCTCTTTTGAAATGCCATGGTATTTTGTTTCTTTCTTATGATTCTCTTGTATGATGTTCCATTTTGAATGCAAATGTGCATACTCACAAATGTATATACATGTTTTTGAACCATAGGAGTGATTTGTCTTTATATCCTGTTAGAAAAAAGAGCCTAGTAAATAATATGCATTCAAATGTACTCATAGAATTTAACTGCAATATCTTTAATTATATGCACAACTTTTGTCTGAATAGAAATAAAAACTATGCCACTGTTTCTTATCATACTGTATCACACATTTTGTAGGCCAGATTATCTAAATAGTTTACCCAAAGATTTGTTGAAATTCAAATACATTTGGTTTAAGATTCCATAACGCCCTCTCATGGCCTCAGAGGGAAATTGGGCTTGCTGGCTATAAGAATTAATAGTCAAGCCAAAATTTCAATTTATTTTAGAACTTAAATTTGAAGTGGTTCTCTATAAATTTTGGTTTTGATGTTATGAGTCAATTACCACTGAATGGTAAATTTTACTTTGTATCATTATTTTGCCAAGAATAAATATAAGCACTTATGTAAAATGTAAAATTTAAGTAAGTGGCTTTCATCCCAGGTGACTGTAAACTTATTTTTAAAATATATTGATATATTTTAATTTAAATGTTAAGATATTGGATTAAGGTTGAAAAGCAAGTTTTCAGAAAGTCACATATTTTTGCAGCGTGTGAGAGCGAATATAAATGGGAACTCAGTGACAATATATAGTACTATATACTTTTGCTTTTTCATAATTTGGAACAACATGATTTACAGATATGTTAGAGTGCTTACAGATAAGCACTCTAACTATACAATCAAATGTCAAGTTTGAAAAGAAACAATTTAAATAAGAAACTGAGTTTCCAAAACATTAAACTCAAGGGTATAGCTCATAATGAAGTCCAAATTCTTTAAGTCATCAGGCCTATGGTAAGGAGTTTCAAGTCAACAGGGAAAATCTGTCTGAAGGATGTCAAGTTCTGGCTATTGGTGGTTCGCTGGAGTAGCCCATTGCACAGTGAGGGCTTGGGCTTCAATAAAGTGTCTGATGGAATTCTGACACAAGACAAAGATTTCCAGCTGGCTGGAAGACTCTATAGAGGGATTCTAGGATAAGGGGGATGGTGGGGGGATCTACACCTCCACCATCCTCTCAGGCTTCAGAGACAACAAGAAGTGGGGCAATATTGAAATCTACACCTGCGGTTACTAACACCACCTCATTTGGTAAAATAAAAATCTGTTTCATAGAAGCATTTCCTGTCTACAGAATGTCTCCTTCCCCTTGGACTTCCATTGTTACATAAACTCTAAGCTGCCTAGGATTCCAGCAGTTATTTCCAAACATCATCATTTTGAAAACAGTTCTACAGAACTTCCCTCCTATAGCTGTGTTTTTAAATAAATCCATCCTCAGAGAAGCATTTTCATTAATGACATGGATTCTAATTGTGAAGGATGCACAAGTGAAAAAACAGCAGAAGCTATTGGATGCTTGATAACCATTGAGCATGTGCAATTAAGAGTGTATTAAAATATACATAAATTATTGCTAGATAAAAGATTGCTTAATAATGAATTTTGCAAAATAGCAAAACAAAAAACATGTAGAACTTGATTTTCTGCTATTGTATAATTTGCAGTGATTATATATTATGTTATAAAAATACATACTATTTTGCTCTTTCATAAATAAAAATCATATAAGTTCCAGGATCTTTCTTCTTTGTCAGAAACACACCCAGTTTGTCTAATTATTACCCAAATTGTAAATATGCCCATTGAAATCCATCTAGTCAGGGATGCCTCAATATTCCCCTTTATCAGAAATATTAAAAATATTATTAAAAATATTAAGTAAGTTTTTAATAGTTTATTATGTCTTTTATTTTGAATGTACACTAAGTAATTTTGAAGATATAAAGATATGTTGACAGTCCCTCACATAATACACAAAACTTTGGAATCCAAATGTCATTATGTAATTTTTCCACAAATACAGATCACTAAATAAAATTTTTTTTAATGCACCAAGTAAGCAAAATACAGGAAAAAATAGCCTCTTTATTTCAGATCAGTGGTATATGGCAAATGAATGACAATGTCAGGTAAGGTCTATGGTGTTCCAACTCAATGAATAACCCTCTGTTTGAACTCAAACAAGCCACCCGATCACCTAGATAATAAGCTGTACCTTGTCATCAATGAATATTAGAGGACAGACTTCTTTGGGTTTCTGACACATAAATTTGATCTCAAGTTTAATTCACTACACTTTGCATTGTCTAAAGTGTCATCCACTTTAGTTGGAGAGTAAACAATACAAAAGAATATTTTATTCAATACCTAAATACCTTCCTTAGATTCTTTACTGGTTCGTCTTTAGTTAGGCCCTATAGATAAATCATGGCTATAAATAATGCTAAGATGAAAAACATATTTTGCAACATTTCTCTCTATCCATCAGAAAAGACATTTTGACCTCACAGCTGTGTAGTGGTTGGTACTACCATTTAAACAGGACATAAATGTCATATACATGTATATGTATACTAAAATGTATATCCTAAACTTATATGCATCCAATAAACAAACAAAACCAAAACACTCCCAAGTTTTTATCACAAAAAAATGTTTTGAAATGTCAGAATCTCACATCTGATTTTTCCATTGGTGTGAGGTAACTGAATTGCATTTATTTCCAAAATGAAATCATTCCCAAATTTGCTTACAAATGGATTGGCCCCAATAGTAGAATATTTAGTGGCAATATTGCAGATCAATAAATTTCATTTATGGCCTAAAATTATGGTAAGAGGAGATTTACCTTCATAAAGGAAAATGTCACCCTTTGGGCCCAACAGAAGGTATATTTTGAAAGTCAAGAAAAGCATGAAGCTGTCAGTCTGAGATTTGAAGTAGGACTGACAGGGGTAGGGAAGACAAGGGGTAGGAGAGGGGAGGGAGGACTGCAAACCGTTCGTACCATGTTTGGAGCACTGGTGACTCTTGAGGACAAGTTCTGGAAAGCAAGAAAAAAATGCACAAATCTATAAAAATAGGTTATTTGAAGTTAAATTAGAACGTCAGATAGAGTTCAATCAGAATATACATACAACTCACATGGCCTTCATAGTAGATTTTAGTAACAATGAGACAATGATGCACTCTATTCAGTATATTTGGATCAAGCTTCAGCCCCATGGTTATGGCTATGTGTTTTATTACTATAAGCCCTGGGTTTCAAATCCATCAAACTCTGGTTAAGTATCTGAATTATAACAGAGGGGTTAGGCCAAATCCCCAAGAGAAAGCAGAGGGCAGGGAGAAAACCCCAAGGTGAAACTGAAGGTTAGAAGCAGCTTGCCTTCCCTGTGAAGGGAGGGCCCTGTGCAGAAGGGAGCTGGTACAGACCATACAGGACTAGAGTCTCTGGCCCTTCACTGAATATGGCGCCACAAGAGGGACAACAGCAAATGTGGCAGACACTGGCCCTCATTGGTTGGAAAGCTGAACACCCCCCACTGGTTTTGCACATGGGATTCTGGGAGAGGAAATTTGAAACAGAGCGTGCCAGAAAGCAAAAAGGCAGTGGCTTCCTTTCCCTCCCCTAGCTGAGGGTGTGTCAGCAGTCACCAGTGGGCCTGCCAATGGTGGCCAGTGCAGACCTGTGAGCAAAGAGGCCTGGGGCATAGACTCTGAAAGATGCCTGAAGCTGGACAGTGACTGGAGACCAGCTAAGCCACCTACATTTATGATGCTTTTGGTTGGGGAAAAAGGTTCCTGGCACAACCTTAAAATGAGCTGGCAGAGGGTGACAGGGTGATTTTTCTCTGTGTGTCTTAGAGGAGATGGGCTTTCAGGCACAAACATGCCATTATTTCCAGAGACCTTGGTGATAATAGTCAGATTTTTTTTGGTTCTTGTGCTATTTTCAGTTCTTGAACCTATGTAGTTGTTGTAATAACAAATATTTAAACAGCTATTATTTGATATCATACTTTGACCTTTTCTTTCCTCTTACTTTTGTTACATTGTTAAATAAAAGATTCCTTTCTTTGCCACTGAACTCTGTCTTTGGAGATTTGTGTGGTAGGACCCCTCAAACCACTGGTTGGGTTCAGTAACAGGATCTCTAAAACCAGACTATAGAGAGTCAAATCCTGGTCCCCCATTGCTTGCAGGACCTGGGGTAGTTACTTAACTTCTCTGCTGAGCTTACAGTAGTATTGTTGTGAGAATTAAATGGGTTATATATGAAAGGGTTTAATGCAATGCCTGCCTGGCACATTGTAAGCATATGTAACTATATGTGGTTGATAATACGTGGTACCCATCACATAGGTTTTTTTTGAGGGTTAAGCAAAATAATGCACATGATGTTATTAACTCTGCTGACTTTGACAGAGTAGTTTTTAGGCAAAAAAAAAAAAAAAAAAAAGTAGAGAAAAGGTTTGTAGGTAACCAAGGAGCAAGTGGTAGCAAGAAATGGAAGCAGTGGACATGGATCACACCATTAAAACTTTTTTTTTTGACAAAGGTAAATTAAAGAGAAATGAGACTTTGAATGACTTTCAGGGGTGTCCAACTTTTTGGTGTCTCTGGGCCACACTGGAAGAAGAAGAGCTGTCTTGGGCTGCACATTAAATAAACTAATGCTAATGAAAACTGATGACAAAAAAAAGAGGTCCATACATAATTTTCATGGTACCTGCCACCACACATAAACAAAAAAGTCCTTGTATGTGGCCCATGGGCCACAGGTTGTACACCCCTGAACAAGGTCAAAGGAAATGGCTTTCACAGCATAACTGGGACTTAAGCTTTTTTTTGGTAGATATCTTGTCTGTATTCTCAAAACCAGTGGAACCCAGGGAATGTCCCCAACCCACATTCCAGGTGGTGGGACGAGGTTCAGGGGTGAAGTGGGGCTGGCTATGTGCTGCAGAGCCCAGAGCTGAGAGGCCAAGAGGGAAATAGAACAGTGATATGGACAGTTGTTAGTCAGAAGAGGTCAGATGGAGGAAGAAGAGCACAGCAGAAGGAATGGATGCCACGGAAACCAGAGAACTTAAAAGTGAGAGAGCTCCACTCAATAAGTGGGAAATGGCACCTAGAAAATTTCTGGTAGGAACGAGCACAGGAAATGTGCAGTGTGAATGTCGAGGGAATATTGAGTGCTCTGAGCAGTGCTTAGAAAATCCAGCTCACACCTCTTCAGTAGGTGGCTAGAACTGAGGTTTCTCCAGGTTTACAAAGGTTTGGCTTGACCGTATACTGTCCTCCCACACTAGCTCTTAGCTCAGACGTGTGGGCTGTTGCCAGTGGGGCACTGACAAATGGGACATGGCAGAGG
Source organism: Anoura caudifer (assembly GCA_004027475.1). Taxonomy (NCBI): domain Eukaryota; kingdom Metazoa; phylum Chordata; class Mammalia; order Chiroptera; family Phyllostomidae; genus Anoura; species Anoura caudifer. The sequence continues at coordinate 74,803 of PVKU01001677.1, read as the reverse complement.
CTTGGGAAGCTCTTGCACAATGTGGACTTGTTGCCTTCCCCCTGTGCCAGCACACTAGGAACATGCCTGGGCTAGCCTGCGGGATGGGATGTACTTGGCCTAGGTATACCATTACCTCAGCCAATACGGTGTGCCAGCTGTGAGAGTGAGACCAGCAAAGACCAGAAGAACCACCCAGTCAAGCCCAGTGGAATTCATAATCTGTAGACTCATGAGCTACAGAAATGCTTATTGTCTTGAGTCACTAGGCTTTGGGGTGGTTTGTTGTGTGGCATAGTTGTGGGACCCGGTGACAGACAGTGCCTGTGACTGCTGGGCAGCTACGGTAATTACTTTGCTTGAAGACTAGAGCCCCTCCTACCACACGGTGTGGTTGTGGGGCTGGTTACAGGAGAAGGTAGGGCAGACCCTGGGAGCTCATCCTAGCAGAGAAAGGTGAACCATAGGAGCCACTGAGATTGGAGGGCCACAGCCTTGATCATCTTGGCCAACTTGAAGGACATCCAAGTCAGAGTTTACCATATGGCTGTCTTTCTCACTCTTTAAAGACAGTAGGTGTAATCTTTGTACATCCTGGTCACACTGGAAGATACAGTAAAGGGTTCCTCCAGATACTGACCAGTAGGGAGCAGCTGAGGCCAATGACCTGCGAAGGTCAACCTTGAGGACAGATTAGTTTTGTCCATGAACTGCCCTGTGCCTCCAAGTCTAGAAGTATTTTGGTCTTAGAGCATAAAGAAGTACCCTGCTCTAGAGTGATCCATAGACCCTTGTGCCAGGATCTGGCTGCGACACAGGTGGAGGTGGCAAGACTCCCAGGCAGGCGACTGAAAACTGCAATGACCTTTCAAGAGAAGTCAGTCACACACTTGGTGTCTTGGCAGTGTGTTTGCCAGTGACTGGGTCCCTAAATCCTCTCAGTGAGCCCACACGAAGTTTTATTTATAGACACAACGGTAGGTAGGTGAGATGAGGCCCTGTCACAGTGAATCTCACCATCTGAAGTTGGGCGTCAGTGGGCAGTGACACCATCACTATGAATGTATAAACAAGGGCAAAGAAGCCCAGCTATGACACCTGGTCTAAGAGTTCTGGGCTTGGGAGTTCAAAACAACTTTAGGGTTTCACAGGCTCCAGTCAGTTCATCCCCCAGGATCTCCCTGAAGCCTTCCCACATTGGCTATGACAAGGAGAGCCAGCCCTCAAGTCTGGGCCATCCCCCTCACTCTGGGCCAAGACCTGCAGCTGGCATCACCAGCTGCCAGACCGGAACTACAAGGTGCAGATAGATGGCTTCTTGGCGAGAGGAGGAAGCCAATTGTCTATATGTTCCCTGCCAGGCAGGATGCTGGAGAGTCAGGGGGCTCTGCTTCCCCAGAGTGAGTGTGTTAGAGTGAAGTATTGTCAGCCCCTCCTGAAGAAGAAAGAATGCCAGGTCAGTCCCTTGTTGGCAAATCTAAGGGTTCAGGTGCCACTGGGTGTGCCGGCATGGGATGCCAGCTGCATGTGCAGCCCCACAGCTCAAGGACACTGCCAGGCCTTGGCAAAGAGAGCAGTGGAAGGGTATCAAAACTCTTCTATGGCTTGGGGCTCTGTCCTCCCCAGCAGCTGTACTCTGAGGCACTGGCAGCTGATCACAATGCTCCCCAGGGAGGGGCAGCAAGTTCAGGCTCTACCCTGGGACTCTCTTGGGAAATCCTGATTAGTTAGCAGCATCTGGGCTCAGAACAACTGCAGAATGTGATGATCAAGTTGGCTTTCACTCAGGGACAGGGGAAAAAAAGGAGATCCAGGTGCTCTGGAGTTATAGACACATCTCTCTGGGAGGCAGGTGGGATCCTGGAGTGCTTATTGAGGCTGAGAGCAGCACCCCCCAAAAATGAGTCCAACAATGTTCTCTCTTTTGTTCTTTCCTTTCTTGATAGTCTCTCTTTCCTTGTTCCTTTCTCCTGCCCCCAACTTTCTTGGAAAGCACTATCAGCATGCCTCCAATGGAGACATGAGGGGATCTAGGAGCACAAACCTTTTGCCATAGCTGCCAATGCTGCTACTGATTCTGCCACACATGGCCAAGTACAACTTGCAGCCTGGCAAGCAGCACAAAGAATAAGAAGTCAGGGCTTTGCTTCTCTCTCTCTCTCTCTCTCTCTCTCTCTCTCTCTCTCTCTCTCTCTCTCTCACACACACACACACACACACACACACAAAGAAAAGTAGAAGGAAAGACCCCTCAAACCACAAACTTCAGGGCTTAACTCCCTTAAGATTTAGAAATAAGCAGATCTGATCATTAAGAGCTTTAGGTTACTTAAATTTTACTGCTTGGTATACAATAAAGATTAACTGGAGAAGAAATGTTGTATCTCAGCAGCCACACGTTCTCTCATCAGCAGGCCAGAAGGATTGAAAAGGGAAGTCTGGAGTAATGACCTCCTCTTGAACCTGCTAATCTTACAGCCGATACCTCAGCTCCCCTGAGCGCGAACTCATGCACATCGTCCACCCCACTTTGTGGCACAGGCCTTTTGCTGCAGCTGCCACTGTTTTTTCCAAGAAATTCCTGGAGCACTTTCTGGAGGTACCATGTGCACACAGACAATGAAACAATAAATGATAAAGTAAGTTTCACTATGTATCAAGCACATGTTATATATCATTTAATCCTTACAGTGATATTTGAGATAAGCAGTACCATTACTCCTAAATTTAAAATGAAAAAACCCCAGTCTTAGTAACTTTCCCAGATCACATAGCTAGGAGCAGAATTTTGACCCTTGCTGTCAGTCACTCCAGGACCTCAGCTGCTAACCACAGATATGATTGCCACACATGCAGCCAGCTCCCTCCCCAGAGGCAAGCTTTGACCCCAACCACCCCAGGAAAGACCTGAGAGAGCAGACCAGGCTGTCCTTATTCTGCTTCCCAGAGATGGGCTGCTCAACACAAGTGTATTCTGAACAGACACTATGCTCAATGCTGCAGGGCACACCCAGGGGACCAGGCATAGGCCCTTGAGATGCCTTACAGTCAGGTAAGATATCAACCGAATGACCACAATACCAGCTAGAAAGCAATTAGTCTTAAGAGGCACAGCTAGGAGCTGAAGCAGGAAAGACGATTTTTAGCTGAGAGAGATAGTGGAAGGCTTTGTAAGGAGCTGGTATTTGAACGGCATCTGTGAGGGATGGAGGGCTTCGGTCATGTAAGGGCAGAGTGGCGGCAAATACAAGGAGAGGCTCATGTATGACAACAGTGAGAGCTGCAGGAGAGGCAGTTTCACGTTTATCACAAAACCAGAACACCTTGCCCTTACCAGCATTCCTCTCCACTTCCCTTCCACTTACAACAAACCCACAGCCCTTACTGGGAGCTGGTAATGCAGAAAAGTAGTGGGAGGAGCTTGGGCTGTGGGGCTGGGTGCTCTCCTGGAGCCACCCCTTGCAAGCCATGTGACTGAGGTGCCAAGTCACTGAGACTCACTTCCTCTGCTGTGCAATGGAATGGCAGCTGCCCACAGGCCATGGGACCACTGTGGTGATTCAATATTCTAGTCCATTGTAAGTGCCAAGATTCATGCCTCACAGTTAACACTGAATAAATCACACTGCTATTATCATCACTAGTGGTAGTAGCAGCAGGAGTTACTACAAGGACTGCCTGGTCTGGCATCTGCCCAGAGTTTCTGCTCCACATTCTGCCCCAATGCCCCCTCAGGTTGCTGGGCTCCATTCTGGCCTTCTTACGGCTCCTTCATGTATTACTGTGTGTGACATGGGAATGTACTAGAGCAAGGTTGCCCAGTGGTTGCCTGAAACTATCACTCATTGTACAATGCTTGAGGCCCTGCTCATGAATTATGCATCTCCTAAAGACTCAAAGGTAAGAGCTCATAAACACACTGGAAATGGGAAAATTATTATCCAAGGCAATAAATCCTAATGAGTACTAATATTCAAAATTAGCCTCTATAGTCTCACAGATATACTTCACTATGCCAGTTATTAATTTCTCACATAATAATGGAATTATGAATGGTTACTTGCAAAATTGCCCTGTTTGCTCTGCAGTTTACACTGAAAACAAAAGGAATGTAGCAGGCATTTGTTGCCACAGGTAGCTCAATATCTTCTATCCAGAAGTATGAGTCCAAGGATGGTAATGGTGGAGCAAAAACAGGTGATAATCATGCAGAAACAGTGTACTGTATTTTAAAAAGTCAACTCTAAAGGTCAAGGGAGTGGAAGTCTTTATTAAGGAGTGAAAAAATGTCAGTTATTCTGCTGTGTGCAGAAAAAGAAGTGCACTCCTCCATTGACAAAAATGCCAAGGCTGCTGCTTCTTGAGCCTTGGATCCAAGTTTTCTGGCATGTTGGCAAATCCAAAAGAATGTGCATTCCTTGGGAAACGCCATTCTATATTTTGAATGTCCTCAGACCCCTTTACATGGCATTTATCAGCTGTTCTTCATGGTGATTATTTGAAAGACAGTTTCATGAACTAGGATCTTTCCTGTCCCTCTCCCTTACCCTGTCCCAGCACCAAGAGTAAGTAAACTACTCAAATTCATTCCTTTACAAGGCAAGAAAGCTATACAGAAGTTGCACCTCTTCACCTACTTTACCCCTTTCCCAAGCATCCTTAAGATTACTGCTTTTATTTTATGTCGGCATAAACTCTGTCTCCTGTACTCAAATCTGAGCGCCTGCCCCTGGACTAGCTGCTCAGCACTCAGAGCCTCCAGCGGACCACTCCCAGGCTCCAAGGCACTGGGCAGCTCTCCAGTTCATCTGCAGTGGTCCCTGACTCTAGCCTTGACACACTTGCATATCTTTTAGGAGCAAGGTTTTGTTCATATATCCAGATATATTAAACTTTATAAAAACGTAAAAATTAAAACAATTTTGAAATGTGAGCACTATGTACAAGCTGCCAAAGAACAGAATTCCTTTTTACATGTTAATGTCAATTTCCAGGGTTTAATTCTTCCCCCAGAGAGGCAGAAAAAAACAGTCCTTTTACAATAAGAACTCTTGAAATATTTACTTTGGGAAAATCTGAGATCTTTCAAAATTGAAAGCAAGTTGCAAAGATAATTAATGTTAGTAAAAGTTAGTAATATAGAAGAAATTTGTAGATGTACTTTCAAACACATAGCAATTAATTCCTCTGATTTGTTCTTACATACAGTGGACTATAAGAATAATAGAAGAGCAACAAGTATGAAAGACACATGGACAAAAGCTGGGGGGGTGGAAATGGAGGGTGCTGGGGAGGGCTGGGGCAGTGGTATGGGATGGGAGTAGAAAACAGAAAGCTGTATAAGAACAACAATTAAAATTTAAAAAAGAATAATAGAAAAGCTAAGTTCAGGAAATGAGCTTTAAGTTTTTTGTGGGAATCTAGTTGTAGGAAGGAATTTAGTCTAGTTTGGAGGACTCTAGTTAAGTGCCATTTTGTTATCTCAGTGTCCTTTTTCATTTTATAATTGACTATATTTCACTGTAGGCTCTGGCAGTTTACCTGGGGTAAAGTGACAGAACACAACTTAGGGTGATAAATAGAATGAAAAGTAAATTTTCAGCCTTGCGTACCAGAGTACTACTCTTAGATCTGATATAACTGATCTCACCCATTTCAGAATCTTCCTGGGTAACATCTATATTGCCTATTACCTGTGCTAGGAGTATACTTGAAGGAACACCTTCATGAAAGGGAGACGTTCCTTCTTTACTGATTGTCCATTTACTTTCCTGAAGTGAGCACCACACATCTGGTTGGCCCATTGAGTTAAGAAAACAAAATCTTAGAGAATTGTACAGCTTGAAAATAAATAATCTGCAGCACAGGCTTCTACACTGAATGAATCTAAAATATACAAATGTCAATCTAACCTGGATTAGATTAATTTGACATGCAAGAATTAAGTTATTTGCCATGTTAAAAACTTTGAACACTGCAGGATCCAAGGTAGTGGAGGAATAGGTGAAAGCTACGCTCACCTTGTCCCAGGGCCAAACTGTAATTAAACTAAAATATGGGGCAATCATCCTGAATAACCAACTGAAAAGACATCTTATTACCAAGGATTTACAGAAGAAGCAATATCGAGATTGGTAGGAAGGGCGGAGACACAAAAAGCACTGGCCCCACTTGTTCGGGAGGCAGCTGAGGATCTGGAGAGATATCTCAGGACTGGGAAATTCTCCCTGAGAAATGTGGGGTCTAAACTCCAGGAAAGTCTCCTCCACTCTGAGTACCACAGCTAGAAAGAGGTGACAACATAATATCTGGCTGTGAAAAGCAGCAGAGTTTCTGTCCACTGCAGAAAGACGGAGACATGCTGGGGACATGCTAGAGACACAGGCACCCTCTTAAAGGGCCAACACACGAAATTTTGTTTGCAGCCACTCCCTCTGTGCTCTTGTGAAGGGAGGGTAAGGTAGACTAGAGTCATGTGAGGAGAGACTGGGGTTTGTGGCTCTGGAGTAAGAGCTGAAGGGACAGCCACCAAGATCCCTGTGCTGAGCCCCTCTTCCACACTGCAGACATGATCTTTCTTGTGTGGAGCACTCCCCTTCCTGCAGCATGAGCCTGTGGGACAGCAACAGCCCTACCATCTGGACTCCCTCTCAGTCCACCATGTGGAGCTTACACCTTGCTGAGTACAGCCAGAGGCTGTTTCAGTGACTGAGCCTAACATGCAGCCAGCAAGTAGAAGCAGGTGGAGGTGGAACTCATGCAGGTGCTATGGGACTTTTGTTAACACAACCCAAGGCTTGGTGCTAGTAAAAGCCAGTCATAATGCACAGCTTGGCTCTTTCTACAAGCAGAGGCAGCCACAAACTGTGGGTCACTTGTAGCTCCAAACAGCATTTGGCATTGGCCTGAACCAGAACCCTCTCAAGAGGCCCAGAACCAAAATACCCAGCGGCTAGCTTCAGACAACATCAGAGCCAGATCCAGTAAGCTTCAAAAGTGGCATATCTAAAGAGCAATCTCTGTAGGCACCAAACCCTGATGAGGCATATTCTACTTCATGTTGGCAGCACCTGCACAGAACATCATACACTGCTGTGGTCAAGGTTGAGCCTCACAGTCAACCAGCCTGAGGGTTGATCCCACGCAAAACTGGCCAATAGCAATCAAGACTCAATTGTAACTGGAGGGTCCACATAATCCACACAAGGATATTCTTAGAGCACCCAGCTGAGGTAATTGAGACTGTACCACTGGAATCCAGAGGACACCTACTACACAAGGCTACCTACAAATACTGGGAGTCATAGCAGATCTACCTACAAATAGAAACAAACATAAAGAGACAGGTAAAATGGGGAGACAAAAAAAAAAAAAAAAAAAAAAAAAAAAAAAAAAAAAAAAAAAAAAAAAAAAAAAAAAAAAAAAAAAAAAAAAAAAAAAAAAAAAAAAAAAAAAAAAAAAAAAAAAAAAAAAAAAAAAAAAAAAAAAAAAAAAAAAAAAAAAAAGGGAAAAAAAAAAAAAAAAAAAAAAACAGGCCACAAATGAAAAACTAGGAAAAGTATCAGAAAAAAGAGTTAAGTGAAATAAAAGGAAGCAATCTATCAAATATAAAGTTAAAAAATGGTTATTAAAATACTCAACAGCATGAAAAAGGACATAGAAACAATAAAAATAAAAAATAAAGAATGCAATATCTGAAATGAAGAATACACTGGAAGGAATAAACAGTAGATTGGATGAAGAAGAGGACCAAATCAGCAAATTGGAGGACAAGGTAGAAGAAAACAACCAATAAGAACAACAAAAATAAAAAATTAAAATAAGAGAGGATAGTTTAAGGGACCTTTGGGACAACATGAAGCATAACAACATCCACATCATAAGGGTACCAGAAGACAAAGAAAGAGAGCAAGGGATTGAGAACCTATCTGAAGAAACAATGACTGAAAATTTTCCTAACTCACTAAAGGAAAAAGACACACAAGTCCAGGAATTGCAGAGTCCCAAACAAGATGGGCCCAAAGAGCCCTGCACCAAGGCACATCATAATTAAAATGGCAAAGGTTAAAGGCAAAGAGAATATTAAAAGCCACAAAAGAAAGACTTTTAGTTACTCACAAGGGAGCTCCTGGAAGACTGCCAGCTGATTTCTCAATAGAAACATTTCAAGGACAGAGGATTGATATGAAGTATTCAAAGTGCTAAAAAACAAGGACCTACAACTAAGATTACTCTACCCAGCAAAGCTATCATTTGCAATTGAAAAACAGACAAACAACTTCCCAGACAAGAAAAAGCTAAAGGAGTTTGTTACCAACAAACCAGTATTACAAGAAATGTTAAAGGGCTTGCTTGAAGAAGAAACAGAATAAGATGGAGGATGAGGAGTAGGAGGAGAAGGAGGAAGAAGAGGAGCAGGGAGAGGAGGAAGAGAAACCAAAAGAACATAGATAAAAAAATGAAAAGGCAATAAATACATACTTATCAATAATCACTATAAATGTAAATGGCTAAAATGCTCCAATCAAAAGACATAAGGTAGCCCAACTGATAATAAAACAAGACCCATATATAAACTGTCTACAAGAGACCCACCTCAGAAAGAAAGATACGCACAAACTAAAAGTAAAGGGATGAAAAAATATATTTCATGCAAATGAAAGGGGAAAAAGTCTGGGTCAGCAATACTTGTATCTGACAAAATAGACTTTTTAAAAAAGGCTCTAGTGACAGACAAAAAAGGACACTACAAAGTGGAAAAGGGAGCAATTCAACAAGAGACTATAACCATTGTAAACATTTATGCATCTAACACTGGAGCACCAAAAATGAAAAGCAAATCTTGATGGACAGGAAGGGAGAGACTGACAGTAATTCAGATATAGTAGGGGATTTTAAACCCCATTGACATCAATAAATAGATTTTCCAGACAGAAAAATCAGCAAGTAAATGGTGCCCTTAAATGACACAATAGATTCAATAAATTTAATTTATACCTTCAGAGCATTTGATTCCAAATCAGCAGAATATACATTCCTTTCAAGTGCACATGGAACATTTTCTAGAATAGATCACATGTTAAGACACAAGACAAGTCTCAAAAAATTTAAGAAGATTGCAACCATATCAAGCATCTTCTCTGACTATCATGGTATGAAACTAGAAATCAATCACAAAAGAAACCCCTAAAAACACACACAAAGACATAGAGCCTAAATAACATGTTACTAAACAATGAATAGGTTAACAATGAGATCAAGGAAGAAATCAAAAGATGTCTTGAAACAAATGAAAATGAGAAAACAACAAACCAAAATCTATGGGACACACCAAAAGCAGTCCTAAGAGGGATATTCATACCTCATAGCATTACAAGACTATTTCAAGAAACAAGAAAAAAGCTCATATAAACAATCTAACATTACACATAAAAACTTGAAGAACAACAAACAAAGTACAAAGTCAATAGAAGGAAGGAAACAATAAAGATCAGAGCAGAAATAAATGAAATAGAGTCTAAAAAAATACAAAAGATCAATAAAACCAAGAGCTGGCTCTTTGAAAAGATAAACAAGATTGACAAATCTTTAACCAGACTCATCAAGATAAAAAGATATAATCAGACTTCCAGCCAAGATGGAGGCATAGGTAGACACACTGCTCCTCCTTGCACAATCAAAATTAAGGACAGCAAAAATTTAGAAACAAAAAAAAAAAACCATGTCTGACAGAAAACGGAACTGTAAGGAAGTTCAACAACCATTCATCCAGACCAGTAAGAGGGGCAGAGTCGGCAGCTGGTGGAAAGGGGTCACAGCAGGAAAAAGTGGTGGTTGGTGGTCCCAGGCACACAGGCAGTGGCTAGCAGACCCCGGGAGTGGAGTGGCAATGGGCAGACCCAGTGAGGCACGCAAGGCAGCTGGCTGACTGCAGACACACATTCGAGCACAGATAAACCAGACAAAAATGGGGAACGAGACAGACCGTCCAACCCAGGGTCCCAGCACTGAGAAATAAAGCCTAAAAGCATTGATTGAAAACACCTCTGGGGGGGTGTGGTTCCCAGAGAGACTCCCAGCAACTCCCAGCCTCATATGAGAGTTCGTTGGAGAGACCCATAGGGTCCTAGAAAGTACACAAGCCCACCCACCTGGGAATCAGCACCAGAAGGGCCCAATTTGCTTGTGGGAAGCAGCAGAAGGGACTAGAATCCAAGAGAGAGCAGAGGAGGTACCACTGTTCCCTGTCTGACCCCGCCCCCACATACAGGATCACAACACAGCGATGTGGGTTGCCCCGCCCTGATGAACATCTAAGGCTCTGCCCCTCACTACACAACAGGTGAGACCAGACCCACCCCCCCAAAAATGGCTCAGCCAGAAGAACAGATCACAGCCCCAGAGCCAATACATGTAAGCGACCAAGAGATAGCCAACCTATCAGGTACACAGTTCAAAGCACTGATGAGCAGGATGCTCACAGAATTGGTTGATTTTGGTTGCAAATTAGATGAAAAAATGATGGCTACAATGAGTGAAATGAAGGAAAATGCACAGGGAACCAATAGTGATGGGAGGAAAACTGGGACTCAAATCAATGGAGTGGACCAGAAGGAAGAAAGAAACAACCAAACAAAAACGAAGGAAGAAACAAGAATTCAAAAACATGAGGAGAGGCTTAGGAACCTCCAGGACATCTTGAAACATCCCAACATCCGAATTCTAAGGGTACCAGAAGGGGAAGAGGAAGAGTAACAAGTGGAAAACTTCTTTGAACAAATAATAAAGGAGAACTTCCCCAATCTGCCAAAGGAAATAGACTTCCAGGAAGTCCAGGAAGCTCAGAGAGTCCCAAACAAGGTGGACCCAAGGAGGAACACACCAAGGCACATCATAATTACATTACCCAAGATTAAAATGAAGGAGAGAATTCCAGAAGCAGCAAGGGATAAGGGCACAGTCACCTACAAAGGAGTCCCCATCAGACTGTCAGCTGATTTCTCAAAAGAGACCTTACAGGCAAGAAGGGGCTGGAAAGAAGTATTCCAAGTCATGAAAGTCAAGGACCTACATCCAAGCTGCTCTATCCAGCAAAGCTTTCATTTAGAATGAAAGGGCAGATCAAGTGCTTCTCAGATAAGGTCAAGCTCAAGGAGTTCATCATCACCAAGCCCTTATTATATGAAATGTTAAAGGAACTTATCTAAGAAAAAGAAGATAAAAAATATGAACAGTAAAAAGACAGCGAACTCACAGTTATTAACAACCACATGTAAAACAAAAAGCAAACTAAGCAAACCATAGAACAGGAGCAGAAACACAGAAATGGAGATCACATGGAGGGTTATCAACAGGGGAGTGGGAGGAGGAGAGAGGGGGAAAAGGTACAGAGAATAAGTAGCATAGATGGTGGCTAGAAAATAGACAGGGGGAGGGCAAGAATAGTGTGGGAAATGTAGAAGCTAAAGGACTTATGAAACATGGACATGAACTAAAGGGGGGAATGTGGGTGAGAGGGGGTGTGCAGGGTGGAGGGGAATGATGGGGGAGAAATAGGATAACTGTAATAGCATAATCAATAAAATATATTTTTTAAAAAATAAAGTAGTTCAGCAAAAACAAAACAAAAAAGATTTTTAAAAAGTAAGAAATTAAAGTGGATAAATAACAACTGACACAAAGAAATATAAAGGATTGTAAGAAAATATTGTGAACAATTAAATGTCAACAAACTGGACAATCTAGAAGAAATGATGGTTAAATTCCTAGAAACCTTTATTCATGATGCTTTGGAGATTTTGAAAAGCATTCCTTTGCCAAAGACAGCTAGAAAGGCTCTGCCCTGGAGGGCATAATGCCATAGAGTGCCCCAAAGGAAACAAGGCCCCTGAATGACATTGACGGGTAGATGAGAACTCCAGACTGCTCAGCAGGAACTAGGAAATAACTCAAAAGGAAATTTCTACATTTGGAAAATGATAATAATATAGACTGTTTATATGTATGTATAAATGAAATAAATGTATAAAGCAATTCATAGAAAGAGTAGAGAGAGAAGAGGTATGACTGGGAAGGGGTTTCAATTGCACTGGTGCTTTTTATGGGTACTATGTGCACAGATGTGAATTTTTTAAAATTTTCACCTGAGGACATTTTTTCATTGCTTTCTTAGAGAGAATGGAAGGAAGACAGAAAGAGAGAGAAACATCAATTGGCTGCCTTCTCACACCTGCCCCTATTAGGAATCGAACCTGCAACCTGGGTTGATACAGACACCAGCCCCCAGTGTCCACATCATTATAGATGAAATGAGACATTCACACAGACTACTGGGTTCCATGGAGGGAAAGGGGCAGCATGGCTTTTCTCTCAAGGGGAGCAAAACCCCTTGGCCCTCGGCTTGACTGCCCTTTATTGGGTTTCTCCCCACTTTACATTATGGTCCTCATTTACTATGCACAGGTTCACTTTAGGTGGTTACCTTTTACAGACAACAAAGGAGATTATGCCACAAATCACATCACAGAAGAAAGATATTTGCAAATGAAAAGGGAAAAGTGGTTGAACTGGTTACACTCATCCTAGGAAGGTTTAGCATGGATTTTAGGAAGTTACAGTAAGCACTTGCTGTCTCAATTCAGGGTGAGGGAGTTTTTAGCAAAAGCAAGACTCAAAGTGGCCTGGGTACATTGCAGGCCTGATTCCCCACGGGAGAACCTATCCGTGGGCATGGGTCTTGTGCATTTCTGAGTGGGAGCTGGGCCACACCACGCAGAATGGTCTCCTACATGGGGTATGTGCCCTGACTGAGAATTGAACTAACAACTTTTTGGTCTGCAGGACAACACTACAACCAAATGAGCCACACTGGCCAGGGTGTGTATTATTTTTAAATGTCTCTAATATTGTATTAAATTCATATATTAAAACATGGACTTTCTACATTCATAGTATTGATAATTTATAACCTGTTTCAATTCAAAATTTCTTGAGATGGATTATATTCAAATAAGCCTGTGTCAGGGTATTACCAATATAGCATCTACCAAGCTGATTACATAATTAAGATTCTAATGTTAACCGTTAACTTTTTTAAATTATATTTTGATTATGCTATTACAATTGTCCCATTTCTCCCCCATCACTCCCCTCCACCCTGCACACCCCCTCTCACCCACATTCCCCCCTTTAGTTCATGTCCATGTGTCATAAGTCCTTTAGCTTCTACATTTCCCACACTATTCTTGCCCTCCCCCTGTCTATTTTCTACCCACCATCTATGCTACTTATTCTCTGTATCTTTTTCCCCTCTCTCCTCCTCCCACTCCCCTGTTGCTAACCCTCCATGTGATCTCCATTTCTGTGTTTCTGCTCCTGTTCTATGGTTTGCTTAGTTTGCTTTTTGTTTTACATGTGGTTGTTAATAACTGTGAGTTCACTGTCTTTTTACTGTTCATATTTTTTATCTTCTTTTTCTTAGATAAGTCCCTTTAACATTTCATATAATAAGGGCTTGGTGATGATGAACTCTTTTAACTTGACCTTATCTGAGAAGCACTTTATCTGCCCTTTCATTCTAAATGAAAGCTTTGCTGGATAGAGCAGCTTGGATGTAGGTCCTTAACTTTCATGACTTGGAATACTTCTTTCCAGCCCCTTCTTGCCTGTAAGGTCTCTTTTGAGAAATCGGCTGATAGTCTGATGGGGACTCCTTTGTAGGTGACTGTGCCCTTATCCCTTGCTGCTTTTAGAATTCTCTCCTTCATTTCAATCTTGGCTAATGTAATTATGATGTGCCTTGGTGTGTTCCTCCTTGGGTCCACCTTGTTTGGGACTCTCTGAGCTTCCTGGACTTCCTGGAAGTCTATTTCCTTTGCCAGATTGGGGAAGTTCTCCTCTATTATATATTCAAATACGTTTTCCACTTGTTCTTCCTCTTCCCCTTCTGGTACCCTTAGAATTCAGATGTTGGGATGTTTCAAGATGTCCTGGAGGTTCCTAAGCCTCTCCTCATTTTTTTGAATTCTTGTTTCTTCCTTCTTTTCTGTTTGGTTGTTTCTCTCTTCTTTCTGGTCCACTCCATTGATTTGAGTCCTAGTTTTCCTCCCATCACTGTTGGTTCCCTGTGCATTTTTCTTCATTTCACTCATTGTAGCCTTCATTTGTTCATCTAATTTGTGACCAAAATCAACCAATTCTGTGAGCTTCATAATCACCAGTGCTTTGAACTGTGCATCTGATAGGTTGGCTACCAGTGCTTTCAGCTGTGCATCTGATAGGTTGGCTATCTCTTGGTCGCTTAGTGAATTAGCTCTGGGGCTTAGATCTGTTCTCCCATTTGAGCCATTTTTGGTTTTGTTTTCATCTTTCTTTTTTTTTTGGGGGGGGGTGTCTGGTTGCAGCTGTTATGTAGTGAGGGGTGGAGCCTTAGGTGTTCACCAGGACAGGGCAACCCAGCTGCAGAGTTGTGACACTGTATGTGGGGGTCGGGTCTGAGAGGAAAAAATGGTGCATGCTCTGCTCTCTCTTGGATTGCAGTCCCTTCTGCTGCTTTCCCCAAGCAAATTGGGCTGTTCTGATGCTGATTCCCAGGTGGGTGGGCTTGTGTACATTCCAGGACCCTGTGGGTCTCTCCAACAAGCTCTCCTGTGAGGCTGGGATTCTCTTCCAGCACTTCAATCCCCACAAGTGTTTTCCATTGGTGCTTTTAGGCTTTATTTCCCGGTGCTGGGGCCCTGCATTGCAGTCTGTCTTGCTGCCCATTTTCGCCTGGTTTATCTGCATGCGAATGTGTGACCGTGGTCACCCACTTGTTCACCTCACTTGGTCTGCTCGTTGCCTCCCCGTGCTCAGTAACCACTGCCTGCGCACCCGGGACCACCAGCCACCACCTTTTCCTGCTGCGACCCCTGTCTGCTGGGCTGCTGACTCCACCCCTCTTACCAGTCTGGGTGAATCATTGTCATACTTCGGTACAATTTGATTTTCTATCTCTTCTGGTTGTTTTTCTTTGCTTCTATATTTTTGTTGTCCTTAATCTTGGTTGTGAGAGGAGGCACAGTGTGTCCACCTACGCCTCCATCTTGGCCAGAAATCATTTAACTTTTTTTTAATTCTAGGTTTTCTCAAAAGCTATTTGTTATCCTCAAAGTCCCTGCATGCTTCCCATGAATACATTAGTTCATATATAGCACAGCAGCCTGATTAACCTGTTCTTCACAAATATACACATGACACTCTCTTTTCCAAGTGTGTCCTATTCATTATTCGTGCTGTCAATCCTTTTCAAAATCTAAGCTACCAAACCTTTTGTAAACCTGCTGTTATCTCAAGGTCCAGTAATGAAAATGTCATACTGGAATGCTTAGCTTGAGATTCCTATTACTGAGACATCAAAATGAATTAATTCAACCCTGTTTGATAGAAATACTTGCATCTCTATCTATAATGTATGTATGTGCATGCACACACCACACATATACACAATCTTCATTTATAGACCAGTGCAGGGAAAATGCTATAAAGAGAATGAGGTAGAACCAGACAAACAGGATTTGAGTAACTGTGCAAATACTGCAGTTTTTAAGACTGAACTAAGGACTGCAGGGGGCTAGATTTGCCCACTGCCCTGGTCTGAGTCCACAAGAGAACCAATAGAAGAAGAAATGACAGAAATTTTCTCTGTTCACTCCCCATGTTTAGAAAAAGAAAAATATTTTCTATACAACTTCTGGGAATATCAGAAGCAAAGGTTCCAATAGGGGCCCAGTAGATGACTTGAATGCTATGATAATGGTAAGACAGGGAGGTGTGGGTTCCTGAAAAGCATAGCAGTGTCAGGTAGGAAACTTCATCAAAGGGCACAGCCAGTGCCTCTCCTGCAGGCTGGTTCCAGGTGGCCCGAGAGACTGATTCCCTCTCTAGAGGAGCCAGACAGAACTTGGGCAATTTTCTGTCATGGAGATTCTGAGGGAATTGGGTAACTGGGAGAAAGCTTCACTGGCTTTCAATTCCTGTAGTCAGGTCAGTCCAACAGGCAGGGATTGAAGAATCCCAAAGACCAACAAAACTATACCCCTTCTGTCCATGGTTGTGTTTGTCCAAACCCAGAAAGTTATCCTATGAAACCCATCATCAGCTCCCCTCCTCCCTCTTCCCAAGTATGTTAACTCTCCCCCAAGGAACACAGATCCAGAGTGATATTTATCTAGTATTGGAATCCATTTGTTAATACACCAGAATTGCTTACAACTGGGAATACCCTAAGAAGAGGCTATTTTACTTATTCCTGTGACTGCAACCCTAACTTAGGGTTGGGTGTATTCTTATCATTCAGTATATCTCACCCAATACATTTTTGATAACCTTTTCTATCACAGGTCTGGCATTAAAGTGAGCTTTTGAATGGATGGATGGATAAATAACTAGCATTAATCTTAGACTGTTTCTGGTACAACCACCTCATGTTACAGAAGAAGAAAACAATAATGCTGCTCTTCGGCTGCTCATGGCTCAGACATGCCCCTGACTCTTTCTCTGTCATTGTACTTTCCTGACATAGTCTCCCCATCTCTGGCCCCACCATCCCCTCGAACCAGTTCAAGGCCTACATGAATGACTCCTAGCCTTTCAGTCCCCTCATCTCCTCACTTCTTGTCATCTTTTCCTTTATCCTACCATCCTTCCCACAGTCACACCCCAGTCCTCCCCCTCCCCCAATATTTATGTCTAAATTTCCAGAGTAAGCACTGTGTAGCCTCACCCCCGGCCTCCTTGCTCAGTTATTACCATTGTTCTTCCTAAAAACTGCTCTGTTAACTCCTTCACTTTTTCTAATCCACCAGTCCCCTCCTTTGTACAGTTCCCTCCTTATCCAAGGACCATCATTTATATAGCCTCCATGCCAGTATCCTGACCTGCTCCCCACTCCCTTTTCCCATGATACTCTCCTGGGTGAATTCAGCTCCCTGCTTTGTGTGCTGCTGGGCTCTCCAGCAAGCATCACTGTCAGGATGGAAGAGACGACTCAGAATCTCCAGCCTCAGCGAGGACATTAACCTGCCCTGCATTCCTGCTACATTTCTCTGGTTCATTCATTCTCCCACTTTCTATGGTGACAACTCCACACTTTTTCCACTGTCCTCAAACTCCCAACCACTCATCACCCCCAACCTCTCATCAATCACTAGGTGGCTTCACTTCCTGCTTCTCAGAGAAAACAGATGTCATCAGGAGAAATTCTGTTAAGGCCCCTTGTCATACCTGTAAACCTATTCACTGCACCACATATCCCCTCCCTCTTATCCCACGGCTGGAGCAGAAGCCCTCTCCATTTCAGAGCCATTCACGCTCCTGTCCTTCCATCTCCTCAGAAACCCTTTGATATTATTTCTCCCTCAATGTTCTTGTGTGTTTGACTCTTTCCTCTCAGCTGAGATGCCTTAACACCTACCACTTCCTCAGTGAGGGCTTCTCAACCTCCAGACCAGGTCAGGCCCCCTGCTGCACCCTTTCCTGGTACAATGGCCTTCCCCTCTATAGCATTAATAGCTGAAATTTTATGTTAGATCAATGTCTAACTCTCCCACTAGTTTATAAGCCCATCAAGCAACAAGCACAATCAGTTTGGTCCCCACCGTATTCCAGGGCCTAGCCAGCTTTGGTACATCACATTTAAAAATATTTGTTTAATGAAGAAATAAAGTGATTTGCCCCAAGTTACACAACTAATTTTCAGGACAAGAACCCAACTGTCCTAACTCACTGTCTTGTGTATACATTTGCAAAAATACACCAGATGTTAAAATGTATAAAATACATATGTACAATTTAAATAAAAATAAAAATACTCTGCTCAGGTTCAACAATAAAATTTCATCATTAGTTTAGAAACTTCTAATATGCCTTTCCTCAATAACATCCCCCTTCCTATTCTCAGAGGTAACTACCATCTACTAATTATGTACAAATTTCTGTATTAACTGCTCTTGCTTTTTGCTATAAAGATGTATCTCAAAATACTATATTATTTAACTGTGCATAAATACACACTATATAAATACAGGCATATTGTATATGTTTTCTGTGAATTGATTTTTTTGTTGTTGTTTGACATGATGTTTTTGAGTTCTGCTCATATTAATGTTTATATTTGCAGGTCATTTTCACTACTGTACATGGGTAGTTATTCCATTTTATGAATACACCACAATTTCTCTATTCTTTGACTGTTTGTAGACATTTGGGATGTTTCTGATTTGTGGCCACTCTGAGCAATAGAGCCATGAACACCCACTGCAGTTGTCTCCTTGTAGGTGTGTGTTTCTCTGGCATACGCACCCAGATACACAATTGCTATGGCCTACAGTATGCACATGGTCACCTGTGTTGGTGCATCAGATATCACCTTTGTGACACCTTAGTTCTTTTCAGCCTCTACATCCCTGGGAAACCTGGCTACACAGTCTGCCCTGCCTGTCCCTGCAGCAAGCAACTCGGTGGATTTTGCTCAGCTTCCACCATGGGGCCAACTTATGTAGTTTCTGCCTCAGCTGCCAGTTCTTGAGACTTCTTCCTGCTTTGGGCTCAGACAAAGGGCTGTGATGCTGGCTATGTACTCTTCCTTCCCAGCTGCTGAATGGGCTACATTTAACCTGAAAGTATAGGGCAGTCAACTCCCAATGGGGCAGACTTGGATCACTGAGGAGCAGGAGGGCAGAGAGAACCCAGCCAGCTGGCAAATTCATTCTCCTTGCCCCCTGCAGAACCACCCAGCAGGTCACTCCCAAATGCAGCTCCCTTCACCTCACTCTTTCTTTTTTATTACTGCTTCCTGGGAGCAAAGAAGTTTTGCCCAGGCTCTTTTTTCTAAAGAGTGTAGTCAAGACTCTGAGAATGTTGAGATCTTTACCATTGTGGTTGTACCAATTTTTGGCTTCTACCAACAGTGAATGAAAGTTCAGTTGTTCTACATCCTCTTCAGCACTTAGTATTACCCAACTTTTAAATTTTCTAATAATTTGAGGACTGTGAAATGCCATGTTTTTTTGTGGTTTGAATTTGCATTTTGGTCATTATCAATGAGGGCAAGCATCTTGTTTTACGTTTATAGACTGACTCATTGTTGAATATATTCTACTACACTGCACTGTCTTTCAACCTTAGCATATTAACCAGAGACTTGGCCTAGGAATATAAACAATAGAGCTTCTTTGGATTTACTTTGTATAAATATCTAAGCAGAGGAAAGTCTGCTATTAAACAGTAAAGAGATTTCTGACTCTAAAAGCAAATAAAGTAATAGGAACCAGATTTACCCTCTCACCTAAAGAAAAATGAAAACCTAAATGTATGAAAGAATAGTTTTCAAACATCAGCTATCAGGCAACATGCAGTAGTGGTCCCTGAGCGATGGGAAACAAATGAGGTGAGCACAGATGAGGAGAGAACAGCATAACAAGGAAGAACCCAGGCTGATCCTGGAAATCTGCCCAACTTGAGATGTTGTTGGGAATCCTGGAAGAACGTGGTCTACACGCTTAAAATTGTAAAATGCTACTGAGACAAATTAAAAAATATACTGTGTTAATGGATTGTAAAATTTTGTATCATTAACATATCACATCTCCCCAAACTGACCTATATATTCTATACAACACCAATCAAAGTCCCAATAGTCAATTTTTTAGTAGACACTGAGAAGCCATAACTAAAATATGTAGAAATATAAAGTTCTGAATAGCCAAAACAACCTTGAAAAAAAGATGGAGGCTAGACAATCATATACTTTTTCTAACCATTATGCTGTATACCTGAAACTAATACAAAATAATATTGAATGTAAATGGTAATTGAAAAAAACAAACATGGAGAGTCCCAGTACCTGACTATGAGACTTACAAAGCTAGTTATCAAGATAGCCTGGCATTAGTGAAAAGATGAAAATATGGTGCAAAGAACAAAACAGTCTAGAAACAGACTGCCACATGTATGACCAATTGATTTCCAAGAAAAATGCAAAAAAAAATTAAATGGAAAAAGTATAGTCTTTTTAAAAAATGTTCTTGAAACATACAATTCAGTACATATTTTTATTTATTGGTTGAATGAATCAAATATTACATTTTTGATTTATTTATTTATTGATTGATTTTTTTAGAGAGACATTGATTTTTGGTGTTCTATTTATTTATGCATTCATTGGTTAATTCTTGCATGTGCCCTGACCAGGGGATTGAACTCACAACCTTGGCATATTGGGATGATGCTCTGAACAATTGAGTTACCTGGCCAGGGCCCACTAGATAACTTTAAAAAACACACACACCTTGATTTACATCTCATACCATTTACAAAAATTAATTCAAGTAGGATCATAAACCTAATTGTAAAATCTAGATATATAAAATTTATCTAGATAAACAAAACTTATCTAGATATATAAAACTTCTGTAAGAACACAGGAGAAAAATTATTGTGACCTTACGTTTGGCAAAGATTTCATAGATATACCACCAAAAAGCATAGTTCATAAAAGAAAAAAAATGAAGAACTGGATTTCATCAAAAATAAGAACTTTTGCTCTTTGGAAGACACTGTTAAGAGAATGAAAAGATAAGCCACAGGCTGAGAGAAAATGTTTGAAAATCACATATCTGATAAAAGACTTTTGTTCAGGATATATGGGAAAAACTCTCAAATATAAAAATAATAAAAACAAATAATTCAATAAAAAATTGGCAAAAGATTTGCATATTTTCATGAGAGAAGATATACAGATGGCAATTAAGCACATAAAAATGCTCAACATGCTTAGTTATTAATGAAAAGCAAATTAAAACCTCTCAAAACCCCTCACACATCTAGAATTGCTAGAATGGAAAACCTCATCACACGAAGTGTTGTAGAGAATGTAGTGTAACAGAAACTGTCATTCCTGGACAGTGGGATGTGAAATAACACAGTGACTTTAGAAAACAGTGTGACAGTTTCTTAAAAAGCTAAACATATCTTCCACATGAGCCAGTCATTCAATTTGTAGGTATTACCACGGAAGAACTGAATGCATGTGTCCATACAAAGATTTGTACATGAATGTTTATAGCAGCTCTATTGTAATAGCCCCAAACTGGACACAAACCAAATGCCCACTCAGGTGACTGGGCAAACAATACCCAGTGCTCCTTGGGTACTTGGGGACTGGTGGGGAGTAGCTATTTGTACAAGGAAAAAGCTATTACAGTACAGGGGTCTCATGTGAGATAAGAGGTGTCCAAGGGCCTAGGAGAAGCCACAGACACAGATATGGAGCATGCCAGGTAAGACTCGCTAGAGGAAAAGTGAGCAGGAGTTATCCAGGAGAAAAATATGGAGATCATTCCAGAAGCGCAGATTCAAAGTCCCTGAAACAAGAGAGTATACCCTGAATTTAAGGAAGTGAAGGATCACTGGACCACTGAGGGAAGCGTGGAGTGCAGAAAGCGCAGAGTGGTGAATAATGACACTGAGGGGTAAGCAAGGCAAACCAGGGTGTGCTGGTCTCAAGAGGTCACAGTAAGGAGTTTAAGTTTGATCCTAAGGGCAATAAGTGACAATGAAAGGATTTTAAACAGAGATATACTAATCTGATTTGCATTTTAGAAACCTTACACTTGGCCACAAGTCAGAGAATGCTTGCACAGGGACAAGGCTGGAGCAAAGGATCAGCTGGAGGTTGCTGCAGTCACCTAGGAGAGCTCAGACAGGAGCTGGACCTAGTGGTGGTGATGGGGCCACAGGGTGGTGGACACATTGGAGGGACATTTAGTACATTGAATTGGTGGGTGATATGCTGGATGCGGGAGTGAGGAGATGTCTTAGAAAATGCAGACAGAATATCCAAGCACTGAAGCGTTGCCCTGTGGGCCAAAGGAATGAGTTCAGATGGGGTGTGTGGAGTTTGAGGTATCCAGTATGTACTCTCATAAAGGCTTAGCAAAGTGAAATTTAACAATATGCTGGGTTTTGGTTGTTTTTTCAATACATAACAAATTACTTATTACATTGAGTTTATACATCCACCTTTGGAAAGATGAGTAAATCCTAAATAACATTAAAACACGTTATGAGAATAGAAATTTTTATAATATTCTCACAAAGATATTCTTTCTTCTGAATATAACCATTTCCACAAAGCCTCCTACAGCATCAGTTGGTCTGTCCCCATAATAAAACTTATTGTCATGGAGCCAGTATTTGGTCAGTGGGGTTGAAAAGCAGGTTTCCCTCTTGGGCAAAGCTTCAGTTTCACAGCAAAGCTCCAAAAATCTCCCACAAGCTGTGTTCAGGATGCCAAACAAAAGCAGATTTTTCAACAACAGCTAATATGAAGAGGGGAAACCCAATAGCCCAATTGAGAAATGAACAATAGCCCAACTGACAAATGAACAAAGGAAATGAAGATAGTCCCAGTAAAAAAAAAATACAATGGCCTCATAAACACTCAGAATTCACTCAAGTAAGAGAAATGTAAGTTGCAATTTACTGAGGCACCATTTTCCACCCCAAGATGAGCAAAGGTGAAGGACTTGGGGAACATGCTGTGTGGTGAGGAGGTAGGGAAAAAATCTCTACAGGGTAAGTGTGTACAATTTCCATGGAGAGAAATTTAGTAATGGCCCCAAAGTTAACACACCCATTAACATTTTTTAAAGCAAATCCATTTCAAGAAATTTGTTTTCCTGAATATATCCATACATGTGTGAAATGCTTTAAGTTTACAACTATTCAGTGAAGCATAGAAAGAACCTAAACATCCATCAATAGAGAACTGGTTTAGGTAATATGTTACAACCATAGAACAGAATACTACACAGCCATTAAACTGGATGAAAAAGGTGGAAACAACCCAAATATCCATTGATGGATGAATGAGTAAAAAAAATGTGGTATATAAATACAATAGAATATTATTCATCCATTACAAGAAAATGAAATTCTGACACATGCTACAATATGGATGAGCTGGAGGACATTATGCTCAGTGAAATAAGCCAGACACAAAAGGGCAAATATTGTATGATTACCCATATACAAGACACCTAGAACATTCAAATTCATAGAGACAGGACGTCTGAGTGGTGGTTCCTGGGGCTGCAGGGAGGAGGAATAGGCAGTTGTTTAATGGGGACAGAGTTTCAGATGGGGTGATAAAAAAGGTCTGGGCATGATAGTGGTGATGGCTGCACAGCAGTGTGAATTTACTTGTGCCACTCAACTGTACACTTAAAATGATAAATTTCATGTTATGTATTTATCACAACAAAATGAATGAAGAGCTACTTGATGTACTGATATGAAATAATCTCCAAAATATATCATTAAATGAAAATAAAATTTCCATAACACCACATGTACTATGTTACCTCCTGTGTAAAACACAAGGGGAGATGGAAAAAAATATGTTTAATTTTATAGGCACAGACTTTCTCCAAGGCATACAGAGGAATCTAGCAACACTGGTGCACCCAGAGGGGAGCTGGATGACCTGGGAGTGTTAGTGCTGTGGAAAGCAGAAGAAGAGAGGAGGTGACATTTCAGCAGATGCTCTTTTGTACCTTTTAATTTTATAGGATGTAAATATATTACATTAAATTTTTTTAAACATATAAAGAACTTACATGAGGCAGTGCAGTAGGAGGGAGCACATTCCACTTCCCCCTACACATGGGAGAAAAACTTGGCTGATCTACAGCAGAACAGAGCAAACAGCTATCAGAAACACAGCATATTTGAAAACAGGAGATCAAAAATTGTAGAGAACATTGAAAAACCAGATGGTAAGGAGAGTACTTCAGGACAATAAGAGCCCAGGGAGTAGCGAGGAGACCAGGGCAACTGAGTCCCTGGACCTGGCGATCCCCAGGCTCGCCACAGGACTCTAGGGAAGGAGCCGGGTCAACCGCTCCCTCCCCAGGCAAACAAGGTTTCAGGAGCACGGGGATAAACCTGGTCACTTGAAATCTCACAGAGAGGAGTTAAGGTCTCAGTGGCAAACAAGCTCGGGTTGTGAACCACCCTGCATAGCCCTGGGAGGACTGCACGCCAGAGCTCGTACCACCATCAGTGGCGGCTGCACGAGGATTCATGAGCACCCATGAGCCATCAGGGATAGCTGCATGACAATTGGCGCCCATATGTGACCGCAGATGGCTGAGAGATCATAGGTGCCCAAGTGCAACCAGGGTAGGTGCACGCCGCGAAGGAGACCCGAGCTCACACCCATAAACTCAGGAAAGTGTGCGCTCCCCAGGAGGCTCAGAACATACGCCTGAGGCCCTGTGCGGAGAGGCAGTGGGCTAGCTCTGGGGAGAGTGCATGGCTAGCCCTGCAGAGAGTAGCCCAAAGATGACTGAGTGCTGAACAGGGAGAAAAGCGATACCATCACCCCTTGGCCGTTGCAGCCAGCAAGACCAGAAAAACTGGCTTGGCAAGACTGAAAACATCAAGAGTTGTATTTTTTTGTTTCTGTTTTTGTTTTGTTTTTTGTTTTTCTGTTGTTGTGTTTTTTGTTATTTTTTAATTTTTTTATTATTTTTTCATTATTTTTATCTTTTTCTACCCCTCAACTCCTTTTGGTTCCTGTTACTTCTTTCCTGTTTTATTCCTTCTTCCTTTATTTCCAATTTTATCTCTTCTTCCTTCCTCTTTTTTCTCTTTTCTTTTTCTTTCTTCTTTTCTTTCGTCTCTTTTCATTTTTTTCTCCCTCTTTTCTCTTCCTAAATACCTACAAGGGAGACAAAAACAAAACAAAAAAAGGCCCTGGAACTGTGAAAAAACCAGAGTTGGTCCCACAGAGGGGGCATTTCAACAGCTGAGACAGTGGAAACTATGAACACCAGGATACCTGAAGGAGACAGCACCACTGAATCTCACAGGTATTCTACCACAGAAGTTCACACCATAAACCCAGGGAGCCAGGACACATCAATTTAAGAAGCTGAGGCTAACAAGAAGAGCCTCACAAACAATGGAAAGACAAAGAAACAATCCCCAAATGAAAGGAAAGGAGGAAGACCCAGAACGAATGCTAAATGAAACAGAGGAAATTCAACTATCAGATATTGAGTTCAAACCACTGGTTGTCAGGAAGCTCCATGAGATCTCAATGAGCTACCAGAAACTACAGGGAAACTACAATGAATTCACTGCAAACTATATCAACTTGAAAAAGGAAATAGAAACTATCAACAAGGGCCAAGAGGAAATGAAGAATACAATCTCTCAAATGAAGAACACAATGAAAGGAATGAAAAGCAGAATCGATGAAGCAGAAGATCTGATCAGCGAGTTGGAGGACAAAGTAGAAAAACAAAATCCAGAAAGAGCAAGAAAAGGAAAAAAGGCTCAGAAGAATGAAGAGGGATTAAGAGAAATACAACACAATATGAAATGTAATAATAACCATATAATAGGGATACCAGAAGGAAAAGAAGAAAAGCAAGAAATAGAAAACCTATTTGAAGAGGTAATTATGGAAAACTTTCCTAATTTGATGAGAGAAAAAGTCACAGAAATTCAGGAAACACAGAGAGTCCCAATCAAGAGGAACACAAACAGGCCCACTTCAAGACACATCATCATTAAAATGGCAAAATTTCAAGACAAAGAGAGAATCTTAAAGGCAGCAACTGAGAAAAAGGAAGTAACATACAAGGGAGCCCCAGTAAGGTTAGCAGCTGACTTCTCAATGGAAACGCTGCAAGCCAGAAGAGATGGCAAGAAATATTCCAAGTAATGAGAACCAAAGGCCTGAAACCAAGACTACTTTACCCATCGAGGCTTTCAATCAAGATAGAAGGCCAAATAAGTAGCATCCCAGACAAAAGAAGTCTAAAAGAATACACCTCTACCAAACCAGTTCTGCAAGAGATGCTAAAGGGACTGCTTTAAGGAAAGGAAGGAAAAGAGAAAGAGAGAGAGGAACACAGGTACAAAAATGGCAATGAATAAGTACCTATCAATAATAACTTTAAATGTAGATGGATTAAATGCTCCAATCAAAAGACAGAGAATAGCTGAATGGATAAGAAAGCATGACCCACACATATGCCACCTACAAGAGACCCACCTCAGAACAGAAGACCTACACAGACTCAAAGTGAAGGGCTGGAAACAAGTTTTCCAAGCATATGGACAGGAAAAAAAAAAAGCCAGGGTAGCAATACAGATATCAGACAAAATAGACTTCAAAAGAAGAGCCATAAAGAGAGACCCAGAAAGTCACTTCATAATACACAATGGAAGAATACACCAAGAACACATAAACATTGTAAATATATATGCACCCAACATAGGAGCACCTAAATACATTGAAAAAATCTTAGAGGACTTCAAGAAAGATATTGACAGCAACACAATTATAGTAGGGAATTTTAACACCCCACTGTCAAAATGGACAGATCTTCCAAACAAAAAATCAACAAAGGTATTGTGGCATTGAACAACATTCTAGATGAAATGGACTTAACTGATATATAGAGAGCCCTTCCTCCCAAAGAAACTAAATACACATTCTTTCCAAATGCACATGGAACATTTTCAAAGACCACATGATAAGACACAAAACAAGCCTCAACAAATTCAAGAAAATTGAAATCATACCAAACATTTTTTCCAACCACAAGGGACTGAAACTAGAAACCAACCCTAAGGGGAAAAACCCAAAACACTCAAAATCATGGAGATTGAATACCATGCTATTAAACAATGAATGGGTCAAGAATGAAATTAGGGAGGAAATCAAAAAGTTTCTGGAAACAAACGAAAATGAACTCACAGTGACCCAAAACTTATGGGACACAGCGAAGGCAGGCCTGAGAGGGAAGTTCATAGAGATACAGGCCTACCTAAAAAAGATAGAAACATTTCAAACAAACAACTTAACCCTACACCTACAAGAACTCGAGGAACAACAACAAAGACAGCCCAGAGCAAGTAGAAGGAAGGAAATAACTAAGGTCAGAGCAGAATTAAATGACATAGAGACTAAAAGCACAATTCTAAGGATCAATGAATCCAGGAGCTGGTTCTTTGAAAAAATAAATAAAATCGACAAGCCTTTAAGCAGGCTCATCAAGAAAAAAAGAGAGAAGACCCAAATAAACACAATCAGAAGTGAAAGATAAGAGATTACAACTGGCACCACAGAAATACAAAGGATTGTAAGAAATTACTATGAAGAACTATATGCCAAGAAATTTGAAAACCTAGGTAAAATGGACAAGTTTGTAGAAAAATATAATCTCCCAACCTCAATGAAGAAGCAGCAGAAAGCCTGAACAGACCAATAACAGCAGATGAAATTGAAGCAGTAATCAAAAAACTCCCCCCACACAAAAGCCCTGGACCGGATGGTTTCACAGGAGAATTCTACAAAGCATTTAAGAAAGAGCTAACCCCTATTCCTCTGCAGACTTTTCTAAAAAGTCCAAAATGATGGAAGACTCACAAACTCTTCTTATGAAGCCAGCATCATCCTAATCCCCAAACCACATAAAGACACAACAAAGAAAGAAAACTTCAGGTCAATATCGCTGATGAACGTAGACATTAAATCCTCAACAAAATATTGGCAAACTGCATCCAACAATACATTAAAAAGATCATACATCATGACCAAGTGGGATTCATCCCAGGGATGCAAGGATGGTTCAACATTCGCAAATCAGTAAATGGAATACATCACATAAACAAAAGCAAAGACAAAAATCACATGATCATATCAATAGATGCAGAAAAAGCATTTGGTAAGGTACACCACCCATTTATGATAAAAACACTCAGCAAAGTGGGAATACAGGGAGCATTTCTGAACATAATGAAGGCCATATATGAGAGACCTACAACCAACATCATTCTCAACAGGCAAAAACAAAAATCTTTTCCAGTAAGATCAGGAACAAGACAAGGTTGTCCACTTTCACCACTTCTATTCAATATAGTATTGGAAGTATTGGCCACAGCAATTAGACAGGAAAAGGAAATAAAAGGCATCCAAATTGGAAAGGAGGAAACAAAAGTATCATTGTTTGCAGATGACATGATAGTGTACATAGAAAATCCTGTAGACTCGGCAAAAAAGCTGCTCAACCTAATAAATGAATTTGGCCAAACAGTTGGATACAAGTCAATATCCAGAAATCAAAGGCATTTTTGTATATCAACAATGAAACAGCAGAAGCAGAAATCAAGGAAAAAAATCCCATTCGATATAGCAAAAAGAAAAATAAAATACCTAGGAATAAACCTAACCAAGGAGGTAAAAGACCTGTATGCAGAAAACTACACAACACTGAAGAAAGAAATCAAGGAAGACACAAACAAATGGAAACATATACCGTGTTCATGGATTGGAAGAATTGACATCATCAAATGTCCATACCAACCAAAGCAATTTACAGATCAATGCAATACCTATTAAAGTACCAATGGCATATTTCACAGACATAGAACATACACTTCAAAAATTTATATGGAACCATAAATGACCTTGAATAGCTGCAGCAATTTTGAGAAAGAAGAGCAAAGTTGGAGGGATCACAATACCTTACACCAAACTGTATTACAAGACCACTGTAATCAAAACAGCCTGGTACTGGCACAAAAACAGGCACATGGACCAGTGGAATATAACAGAGAGCCCAGAAGTAAACCCAATTCTCTACAGTCAATTAATATTCGACAAAGGAGGCAGCAACATAAAATGGAATAAACACCACTTCAACAAGTGGTGTTGGGAGAACTGGACGGCTATGTGCAAAAAAATGAAACTTGAACACCAACTTACACCATACACAAAAAATAAATTCAAGGTGGATAAAAGATTTAAATATAAGCCATGACACCATTAAAGTCCTAGAGGAGAATGTAGGCAGGAAAATCTCAGACATTTCACGCAGCAACATTTTTACTGATATGTCCCCTAAAGCAAGGGACATAAAGGAAAGAATAAACAAATGGGATCTCATCAAAATAAAAAGTTTCTGCATGGCTAAAGAAAACAGTATTAAAATGAAAAGAGAACCAACTGTATGGGAAAACATATTTGCCAATGATACCTCAGACAAGGGTTTAATCTCCAAAATATATAAAGAACTTACACAACTCCACTCTAGGAAGACAAGCAACCCAATTAAAAACTGGGCAAAGGACTTGAACAGATACTTCTCCAAGGAGGACATACAGAGGATCCAGAGACACATGAAAAGATGCTCAAAATCGCTAGCTATCAGAGAGATGCAAATTAAATCCACAATGAGATACCACTTCACACCAGTCAGAATGGCCATCATAAACAAAGCAACAAACAACAAGTGTTGGAGAGGTTGTGAAGAAAAGGGGACCCTAGTGCACGGTTGGTGGGACTGCAGACTGGTACAACCACTATGGAAAGCAGTATGGAATTTAATAAGAAAACTAAAAATGGATCTACCTTTTGACCCAGCAATTCCACTGCTAGGATTATATCCTAAGAACCTTGAAACACCAATCCAAGAGAACCTATGCACCCCAATGTTCATAGCAGTACAATTTACAATATCCAAGTGTTGGAAGCAACCTAGGTGTCCGTCAGTAAATGAATGGATCAAGAAACTATGGTACATTTACACAATGGAATTCTATGCAGCAGAAAGAAAGAAGGAGCTCATACCCTTTGCCACAGCATGGATGGAACTGGAGAGCATTATGCTAAGTGAAATAAGCCAGGCAGTGAAAGACAAATACCATGAGATCTCACTTTTAACTGGAACCTAATCAACAAAATGAACAAGCAAGCAAAATATAACCAAAGACACTGAAATTGAGAACAGGCTGACAGTGACCAGAGGGGAGAGGGGAGAGGATAATGGGGGAAAAAGGTGAAGGGTTTACAGGAACAATTACAAAGGACACATGGACAATAACAAGGGGGGGGTGGAAACAGGGGAAGGATGTGGGGGAGGGCCGGGGGTACAAGGCAGAAAACTGTACTCAAACAACGATTAAAAAAAAGGAAAAAAAAAGAAGGCAATGTTAAGCCATGAAAAGACATGAGGAAATTTCAACTTAAATGCATGTTACTAAATGAAAGACCTCATACTATATGATTCCAAATAGATGACATTCTTGAAAAGGCAAAACTGGAGACAGTAAAAAGATCAGTGACTTCGAGGAGTTGGGGGTGGGGAGCCAGGAAGGAGGGATGAAGAGATGGAGCTCAGAGGAAATACTCTGCACGATGCTGTAATGGTGGATACATGTCATTATACATTTGTTTAAACCCATAGAATGTGCAACAGAAAAAGTTGAATCATAATGTAAACTGCAGACTTTAAGTGATTATGATGTGTCAACATAGTTTCATCAATTGTAACAAATGGACCACTCAGGCGAGGGATGTGGATAATGAGGAAGGCAATGCATGGGGGGGACAGGGAGTACACAGAAACTTTCAGTACCTTCCCCTCAATTTTGCTGCAGATCTAAAATTGCTGTAAAAAATAAAGTCAATAAAGTTTTTAACTTAAGAAATACATGAAAACCAGTAGGGTTTGAAAAATCTGCGATTTCACATTCACTATTAATTCAAAGTCCATTCAATGAAATACTGTTGAGGTTCATCTGAGGAAAAAAATAATAAAAAATAAAAATTTTAAACAATTACAATTTTTTAAATTAATGCAATTAAAATTTTTATTAAAAAAATTTTCTTGCCCTGACGAGCGTGGCTCAGTGAGTGAGGTGTCACACAAAGCAGAAGGTCACCAATCCAATTCCTGGTCAGGGCACATGCCTGGGCTGCTGGCCAGGTCCCCGATTTGGGGTGTGTGTGAGAGGCAACCGATGGATGTTTCTCTCACATAGCAATGTTTCTCTCCCTGTCTTTCTCCCTTCCTTCCCCTCTTTCTAAAAATAAATAAATAAAATCTCTAAACATTTTACTTTCCTTCCTAAAATCTGCCATTTCCAAAAAACTGCCATCTTTCCCACTATGAAAATTCATGTTTTAAACAATCAGTTTTTTGAAAATAGATTTTTGGTAAACTAATGGGATATATCTTTTTGTTTGATTGGCAAATTAAACTGTCATGAACACTAAATGTTTCATATAAAACCACTGAATAACGATATTAGTAGAGGATGTTGTTTTCTACCATGTGTCTGTCTATCCCACACATGGCCTTCTAGACCAACTACTTGACCAATCTTTTTCACCTGCTCATAATTCATCTTCATAAATCAGATCCCAAAGAAAATTCCAGAGGCACCTGTTCCAGAAAGAAATAAGCAAAGATGAACTATCTGAAGGCCCCTGTCCTGGGCTCTGGGCAGCTCCTGCCTCACCACTGACTAACACTGGTGCCCAGGGACCCACTGACTGGTGCCTTCCTTTCAGCTGCCCCTGATGTGGCTTTTTCCTCCCCTTTCCTAAGCCCATTAAGGCTTCACTAAAACAAAGTGCCTGCAATTATATTTTGGCGGGTAACAAACTCATCAAATCTTGATAACAATGTCTCCTTTTGCCTTTAGAGGAAGCTATTTGATTCCTAAACTTCTGATTAGAGTTCCAAAGAAAAAAATATGCTTTTCACAAGAAACTCTATTACTGGTCAACATTCTTTGAAAATCCTTTCACTTTTCTCATTTTTAACAGGAAAAAAAAGGAGTTTTAATCCATTTCTAAAAGAATTTGCTCTTTTTTTCTTAAGCAGAATCTCACTGCTGTTGGCATTTGAGCTTTTCATGCTTATTATTCTCAATATCTTAATTTGTGGCTTACAGTGTGGCTTTTAAGACTGGCCAATTTGAAATTCAAAACGTTGCTTCTACTGTTACTACGGGGAACAGAACTGTTTAACTTTGGATCATGATGACACTGAACTTCCCAAACCCAGGGCTTTTACCTCCTAATCAGTCGGCATTTATTTCGTGTAACCCAGTGATTTTCTACCGGTGAGTCACAAGGATGTTTAAAACATGTGATACCTAACTATTTAGTCAGGGGCACTGACCTCTTTTCCCTTAGGTTTTCAAATAAAAAATGACAACAGCCAACACAACAATAACCATCTGGTGTGAATGAATCAAAATTATAAAATTATACCTAATTTTTGTCAAATTGGCAAAAACATATTTTTTGGTGTGCCACACAGAATTTTAGTAATTAGTTTATGTGTGCCATGAGGTGAAAAAGGTTGAAAATTGCTAGTATAACCAAATTCTTACTGGCCAAATTATGTCTTTTAGGGGGGAAAAATGCTCAATTGAGTGACTGCTTAAGTTGGCTGAACGCAAATAGTGTTAAAAGAATGATTTGTTTGGGCAGATTCCCAGAGCTAAAAGCAGTTAATATAATATTTAACTTTACAAATGCTTAACTTTTCTCCAGAGAATATGTTCCCACAATCAGAAGAACTGCTGATATTCACATTATTCCAGCTATCTTTCATCTCACTAAAGATATGGGCATCTTATAAGCAGTGTGGGTCCTTGCTTTCACAAACATACTTTAAGAGCTAGACAGTAATGTTTTTTTCTAAAACCCCACATTTACTATCTAATAGAGATAGGGTCAACTAAAATGAAACCTGACAGCTAAGACCCCACAATTATAAATTCTACAAATGAAGAGAACTACTTCCATTACACAGGTTCACTGTAGTTTCATTAGTTTGATCTCCAAGTTCATTTAAAATATAAATCTAAAATACCAAAATTCAAAACACTCCAAGATTTTATATGTACTGTAAAATGAGAGATCACTGCACTTCACTTTGTACGTGTTATAATTCACTGCATAAGAGATCATTCTATGCTTCCAATCAAAGGAAATTAAAGGCATTTGAGTTGAGGATGAGATATTCTACTTGAGGTGTAATATAATAACAACAAAAACAGTCTCAAGAAACCATGACAATTTTATGGCAATATGACTGCTATGTGGC
Organism: Anoura caudifer; assembly: GCA_004027475.1. Taxonomy (NCBI): domain Eukaryota; kingdom Metazoa; phylum Chordata; class Mammalia; order Chiroptera; family Phyllostomidae; genus Anoura; species Anoura caudifer. Next base: position 41,861 of record PVKU01001677.1, on the reverse strand, counting down.
CTAATGCCTTATCAAGGCTGAGGTCTCATAGCCAAGACATGGAAGCCAGGACCATTTGAGGACAATTATGTTTTTTACAAAGGCATAAGCCAAAAGAATAAATTAAGTAAACTTGAATGATTCTCACCTCTAAAAATTTTCATCTAGATATAGACCAATATCCCTGATGAGCATGGAGCTAAAACCCTCAACAAAATATCAGCAAACTAAAGACAGCAGTGAATCAGAAAGATCATCCACCACGATCAAGTGGGATTTATTCTGGGAATGCAGGGTTGGTACAACATTTTCAAATCAATTAATGTGATTCACCACATAAACAAAGTGAAGGATAGAACTCACATGATCATATCAATAGATGCAGAAAAAGCATTTGATAAAATCCAGGACCCATTTATGATAAAACTCTCAGGAAAGTGGTAATAGAGGTAACATACCTAAACATAATAAAGGCTATATATGACAAACCCACTGCCAGCATCATATTCCATATGCAAAAACTACAAGTGTTCCCCTTAAGATAGCGAACAAGACAGGGATGTCCACTTTCATCTGTCTCGTTCACCATAGTACCTGAAGTCCTAGCCACAGTGATCAGACAAGATATAAAAAGCATCCAGATTGGAAAGGAAGAAGTAAACCTGTCTTTATTTGCAGATGACATGATACTATACATAGAGAACCCTAAAGATTCCACCAAAAGACTACTAGAATAAGTGAATTCAGCAAAGTAGCAGGATACAAAATTAATATTCAGAAATCAGTTATATTTTATATGCCAATAACAAACTAACAGAAAGGGAAATGAAGAAAACAATCCCATTTACAATTGCTTCTAAAAGAATAAAATACCTAGGAATAAACCTAACCAAGGATGTAAAAGACCTATACTTGGAAAATCATAAGACACTGAAGAAATCGAAGAAGATACAAATAAGAGGAAGCATATACCATGTTCATGAATAGGAAGAATTAACATCATTAAAATGCCCATTTTACCCAAAGCAATCTGTAGAATCAACGCAATTCCTATCAAGATTCCAATGATCTATTTCACAGAACTAGAACAAATATTTCAAAAATTTATATGAAACCACAGAAGGTCCCACATAACAGCAGTGATCCAAAGAAAGAAGAACAAAGTTGGATGAATCACATTATCTAATATCAAACTATACTATAAGGCTAAAGTAATCAAAACAGCCTGGTACTGGCATAAATACAGACATGTAGATCAATGGAACAAAATAGAGAGTCCTTTAGAGTCATTTAATATTCAAAAAAGAAAGGAAGCACATACAATGGGCTAAAGATAGTTTATTCAATAAACGGTATTGGGAAAATTGGACAGATACATGAAGAAACATTAAACTGCACCACCTTCATGCACCACACATAAGAATAAATTCAAAATGGATCAAAGACTTAAATGTTAGACTCAAAACCATAAAAATCCTAGAAGAAAACAAAGGCAACAAAATCTTGGACATTGCTCATTGCTTTATATATTACCTCAGGCAAGGGAAACAAAAGAAAAAATAAACAAATGGGACCGCATCAAACTGAAGTTTTTGTACAGCAAAGGAGACCATCAACAAAATAAAAAGACAACCCACAGAATGGGAGAACATATTCACCGACACATCTGATAAGAGGTTAATATACAAATTGATAAAGAACACACAAAACTCAACACTAAAACATAAGCAATCCAATTTAAAAATGGGCAAGGGACCTGAAACACTTCTCCAAAGAGGACATACCATAGCCAATAGGCATCTGAAAAGATGTTCAACATTGCTAATCATAGAGAAACACAAATTAAACCCATGAGATACCATCTCACACCTGTCAGAATAAATCAGAAAACAAGTGCTGGCAAGGATATGAAGCGAAGGGAACCCTTTTGCACTGTTGGTGGGAATGCAGATTGGTGCAGCCACTGGAAAGCCGTATGGAGATGCCTCAGAAAAATTAAAAACGGATCTGCCTTTTGACCCAGTGATCCCACTTCTGGAAATATATCCAAAGAAACCCAAAACACTAATTCAAAAGAACATAAGCACCCCTATGTTCACTGCAGCATTATTTACAATTGCCAAGGTATGGGAGCAGCCCAAGTGTCCATCAGTAAATGAGTGAATAAAACAACTATGGGACATTTACATAATGGAATACCACTTGGCTGTAAAAAAGAAGACAATTTCACCCTTTGCAACAACATAGATGGACCTGGAGAACATTTTGCTAAGTGAAATAAGCCAGTCAGAGAAAGACAAATACCATATGATTCCATTCATATGTGGAATCTAATGAATAAACTGAGATAACAAGCAAAATAGAGACAGACTCATAGATGCAGGATCACAGCCATAAGGTGGGAGAATAGAGGGTGGAGGGATTGAGCCAAAAGGAAAAAAGACTCATGGACATGGACAACAGTGTGGTGATTTTGGGGTGTTGGGTTTAGGCTGGTATCAGGAGACTAAATAGTAATGGAAAAAATACAATAAAAATTAAATATAAAGTAAAAAGAAAAATTTTCCTCTAGAGACTTTTTCAACCATGTATGAAAACAAGAAGGTAACATTATTGTTGACCAACACAGTTTCATGGAGACACTAGGAGACTCAATAAATTGCAAAGAGATTGAAAGCTGACAGGAATTTGGGATTTTCAAAGAAGTCACATTCCATTTTAGAAAGAGCAGAATTCCAGAACATTAAGGGATCTTAGAAATGCTCTAATCAAGTCGATCCTCATGCAGATAACAAAATGGGATCTCAGGGAATTTGGCCTGATAAGCATTTATTGATTTTGTTAGAGATAAGACTTGCACCCAGGTTTCCTGACCCGCCTCTAACACGTTCTATGCCTGGGCCATCGAAGGAAAATCCTCAGTTGCCCTTATCTTCACATTACAAAGGCTTTGTGCAACAAAAATACAGTTTGCTAGTTTGGAATCCAGCATACAGTTTTCAGATAAATAGGACGTACAATGAACAGGTCCCTGGGCTAGCCCCCAAAACCTCATATGAGCACATAAAGCAGTAGTATGCTCTAAAAAATTAAATAAAAATCTACACCAACAACTGAATTTATTGTTTCAACTCAAAATGCTAGAAGCAATGGAATCAGAGACATCTAGTCTCCCTTCTGAACACCCTTCTCATGCCAAATCACTACTGATCATCCTGCAGACAGGAGTTGGGCTCCAGTGGGTGAGGAGTGGGGAGCCTTGAGTTTCTAAAGGTATAACCCCAGTGAACACATCTATTGTATATCCCAAGCTGGCTTCCTAGTTCATGATGTTTATTTTCCATCAGGATAAGGACCACTTCCTGTTGCCCTATCTTCTGTCACCATCTAGGATTCTGGACCAGTGTTTTTCTTCTCTCTGCCTGTTCTTGCCCTCAATGCAGTCTCACATTCTAATGTGACCTACATATCCTTCTGTCCTTAAAATGAACGCTCAGGCAGTGTTTTTATTGCTTTCCAAAGAGTTATACTTCCATCAGCGGTGAGAAAGAGAATAAAATGGCTCTCTCATCTGCTCCTCCAGCCCAGCCCCTTTCATTTTCTTCAAATCCTAATGGAGTTCCTCTAGTGGTTTAAAAGCTTAACTTCCCATGGCCAGATTCACCCTAGTTTTAGGATTTCTTGAGCATCTTCAGTGGACTGAAGTAAGACTCTGAAAAGCAGGGAAGTTTAGGAAGTTGGAGTGATAACAACTTGAAGGATATAGGCATCCGGGAAGCTACAGGGAGGAAAGAAGATGTAGTCCTCTGGCCACTGAGCCCGTCTCTAGCAGTTGTCCCTCGTGGCTTGTGGAGTGCGCTTTTCATGTCTGCTCACTCTGAGCTGGAGTATTGGCTGCTTGAGGAGAAAGCCCATGACATATCCCCTCATGCCCTGTCAGTACTGAATAGACAGTGACTGACAAATACTTAAGACTGCTTGGTAGCCTCTAAGCCTCTTCAATGTCATGACCTTCTTCAAAGGGGAATAAAGGGTATTTCATTGTGCCAAAATCTGGGCAAGTCATAAACAGCCATGAACAGTAGTTTTTCCTCACTGTTTATATATCTGTGTTTGGTTCTTTTCTCCTACTTTGAGGGGGATTGCTCCCGAGGCAATCTCCTAATTAAAAGGTGTTATGGAAGTTGCTACTGACCAGATCAAGTCACCTGCTGGTGTTGTGCCAGCCAGTTTGCACAACTAACCATTTAGACAAATGTCTGGCTCAAATCCAAAGGAGAAATATAAGTTCTGCCTTTCAGAGATTTGCACTGCCTCCCAAAGCTGACTTTTCAAATTCCAGGTGCTGGCATTGGTTCCTTTACTAATTAAGTATGTGCTGCTCTGAGAAATAGGCTTTTCTTTTTCTGGCCAGGATGACAATAGCTATTCCACATAAGAACCTGTTTCTGAAACCACTCATTGTGGAAAGCTGCGGGCTCCTGTCCAAAGAGCACATTTTGAAAGCTTTTGGTATTCCCTGAAAAGGTCCACCAAGGATATTGGATGCACATCCTTCAGTATGGATATTTCAGAAGATAGTCCACCTCACACTTAGAAGTGAATAGGATGGTCCTCAAGGGGAAACCCAGGGAAGGGCAATGAAGACATAAATAACCTCCACAATTCAGGGTGCAGGGTCGGGGGCTACTACGGGACTGTCATAAAATCAGATTCAATTGGCAAGGTATTACTTGAAGAAGAGTGGAAAACTATGGTCCACCTTTTCTGAAGGCAGAATATGCAGGATGTCAAGGAGACCAACAACAGAACTCTGAGATTCTGACTATCGGTAAATACTGAAACTTTTATTGCAGAAGACTCTGGAACCTTCCTTGGCTATCTTGAAACACAGCATTGATTCCTACCTTTGCAAAGCAGGCCCTGTGAACTAAGCCAAGAGCAAGGCACCAGCCTCAAGATTTGCAGGCTTCCTGTTAGCCTATGGCCACAGCATTTTAATAATTTATCTTTTTGATACATTCCAATTATAATTTTGTTATTTGTTCAAGGCCTCAGAGAAAACCTTCAAATTCTCTGGCTACCTTTCATAGTCCGAAATACTATGCTGAACATGTCTTGTTAGAAATAAGCATGGAAAATGCCATCCAGATGGAAGGTTGCCAAGCTTCCCTTTCAGCTCTGAAGGTTGTAAGCTCCATGCTTCACTGTCCTTTCAGTGTTGTGATTTCATTTATATGGGATTTATCATGCTATACAGGCAGTGGGTATGACTCAAATCACTCTGCAGTTTAAAAGTAGCAGAGAGACTGTCCATATCTACTGGAAATGGGGTTGTCATCAGTTTAATCTGTCCTGTCAAAACTTGATAAGGTATGGAGCTGGCCTGCACTGGTGAGCATGAAATAAAGTGCTGGGTTGGCCAAAAAGTTCTCTTGGTTCCATAGGAAGGCGCTTGTAGTGCTTAGTTGTCTTTAATATCATTCATTCAAAACAATTTTGTTAGATTGTATTGTGACAGCTATCATTTCAGCATGCACTTTAAAGAAAACTTATGACAATTGGTGAATTTTTGTATAGCCATTTCAATACTGAAGATGGAAGAAAACAAGCAACATTTTCAGCATATTATGCTTTGTTTTTTTCAAGAAAGGTAAAAACACAACTGAAATGCAAAAGATGATTTGTGCAATGTATGGAGAAGGTGCTGTGACTGATCAAACATGTCAAAAGTGGTTTGCAAAGTTTCATGCTGGAGATTTCTCACTGGATGATGCTCCACAGTCAGGTAGACCAGTTGAAGTTGATAGCAATCAAATGGAGAGATTAATTGAGAACAGTCAATGTTATACTATGTGGAAGATAGTCAACATAATCAAAATATCCAAATCAATAAAGTTATTGGTGAAAATGAAAAACGTGTTTCATTAAATGGACTTTTTGGCCAACCCAATACATTCTTCAAAAATGTAATTGATATCTGGCTTTAGAAACATCTCAACCAAAAAGAAAACCACATGACATTTTTTAGAATTCACATGTAATTTAGAATATTTAGAATTCACAAAATACGGTAATTTGGTTAGTAAGAACATAGGAATAAAAGGGTTTAATGTTTAGAAACAGCATGTCATAGCAGTCGCATTTGGATTTAGATCCTGACTTTGCCACTTGCTTACTGTAAGACAAGGGTGCAAATTACTTTTCTGTCATCTTCCTCGTATTTTAAATGGGTACAATAATGTCTGCCTTGAAAGGGCAAAGGCAATGACACAGATGAAGCAAAAAGCTCATCTGTGATTATCATATTTCTCCTGGCCACTAGTGCGATGTGTTCTGGGTGAAATTTCTAAATGAAAGTATCATAGTGAATTATAACTACTCCTTAGCCTTTTCTTCACCACAAACTAAATTTTTCTAATTCAACTTTGTATGTCCCTCTCACCACTTAACCCTTTTCTGCTGAATCTGGCATTGTACACCCCACATAGTAAAGCCTCAATAAATGTTTGATGAATTAATACATGAATAAATAAAGAACACATAGATCATTTTAAAATGGAAGCAGAAGGAAAAATAAACTACTGTGTGAAATACTTCTTAAGAACTGGTAACAACAGATCATTGTCTTTGGCAAACACAATTAAAATATGGAGAAACAAGCAAACAAAAAAAACACCAAAAGATATCTTTTAGCAACAGTAAGATAAAAGAAAAGGGGGTGGGGGAGGAGAAGTACTACTGTAGCTGCAAACAACTGCTCTGGTAAAGACAATTCAAACTCCTTGTCAATTTTTTTTTTCTGTAGTGTACGGCTAAAACAGTCTTCAAGATAAATAAGCCAAAATTACTTGGCACATTTACTTGTAAGAAAATACACAGTGAAATTAAATGGCGGTTGATTCTCTCCCATGCTTTGTGAAAGTCTATCTTACAAAAACATTGTAAGATGCACCTGTCCAGGTTCTTAATACTGAGCCTGCTGCCTGCTGTATGTGCTTTTCTTTTCCAAAGATTTTGCTTAATGTGTTGGAAAGGCTGAAAGCCAATTTATTTTCATGGATCCAAACTTGTTTCTGTATTTTATTTTTTAATAATAATAATAATAATAAAGAAATACCCATCAGCAGATGCTACACTGAAAAAGAGCAAACAGAATACTGTTTTTATTATATTTTACTTTAGAAAAGAATATCTTCTTTTTCACGTCTTTCATAAGACCACGATCCAAATATTTTCAAAAGGAGAGTATTATGGCATTAAATAGGTAGCAGCCTAGAAGCCTGATTCCTTAACCAAAAGATAAGTGGCTGCCAACAGACTTGAGTCAAGCGACGAATGTCAAAAGACGTATACTTATCGGCGCTTCTGGGGAGAATCTCCCCAATATTCCTCGTCCTGCTCCCCCACACTCCTTCATTTCCTGGCAACCCGGGCACGCAGCTGCTACCGCCTCCCGCTGCTATGGCAACGCGACTGCGCCCAGGCAGCGGCCCCTGCAGCGGCGGGGCGCCTCCTTTGTGTGCGCAGCCCCGCGCGCACCCCCTCTGCACCTGCTGGGCTGCCGAAACTTTTCAGACCTCCACCCGACTTCTCCACACCATCTCCTACTCAGAGCCACTGATCCTCGCCTTCCCTTATCCTTATTTCAGAAAAAAAATGTACCACGCACACAGGATTTCAGTCACCTGCAGCTTGGTGGTCCCAGCTCCAAAAGTGACAATCGGCACAGAAAAAGCACTCACCTTTTCCATCATTCTTATCAACTACCAGGAGGGTCTTTAGAAAGCTCTACTCATCCCGCACCGAGCTCCAAGTGGGATGGAAGTCACGGGGAGCTTCTGGGAACTTCGTTCCAGCGATCGCCGCCCCGAGGGCCCCCACGCCCTGCACATTTTCACTACAAAAGGCCACTTGGTCCCGAGACAGTTAGTCCGCCCGACTGTTGCTTTCCTGGCCAGAGTTCAAATTGGCTCTGAAGGGCTATTCAGATGCCACATTTCCCTAGCGTTCAATAGCTCCACTCGCTCATCCTCAGGGGCGAGTTGGGCTTTCCAGACGCGGGCTGCCCTATCGTTTGTTGGTCTCGGAAGGGCGCGGTGGGGTGTAGGAGCGGCCGTCTTGAGTCCGCTTCAGGACGTCTCAAGTTGAGTTTCTTGCCGGGTTTTCTCCCCGGCTTCCTCTCCGCCCCTTGCTTTTGCATATTCATGAGGAGGTGATATCTCTTTCCCTGGCTTTCTAATCCCCAGGTTTGAGGAAACCGAAACAAGTGGGGATGCTTTGATTTGGAAGGAAACACTAAGAAAAGAATAGATTGAGAGAAATAAGTAGTAATATGAACAAATAGACAAACACAGAATTCCTATTTCACAGTTTCTTCCCCCACGTTCAGGCACCTAAGAGCGGGCGCGCATACACACGCGCACACGCACGCGCCGTCTCTCAATGCCTAAATTGAGCAAAGGAAATTTCAATGGAAGTCCAGGCTAAATCCCTTGGTCCTAATTATAGTATTAGGCTAGTTGGGAGATTTTTTTTTTTTTAACCAAGGATTTTTAACAATGATTTGAACTGTGTGCTCTTCATACAAAACAGAGCAGTTAAAAATTTACATATGCAGACCTTGCTCATTGCATTGATTCCATTGAATTTCATCATAATCGATTGTCTGCCTTTAATGTGGTACAGCCATCCACTATTTCCCCCAAATCAGATTTTCTGATTTTTATATGCAGGCAAGTTGCTAATGGAAACTCATTTTCAGAAAATAAAAATAGGGTAAGAAAAATGACAGGCCTAAGGAAGGACAGTCTGATTGTGAAGCACTAAAAGCCACTGGCGCTGAGCTATTTCTCCACATACAACAGTGGGGTTCCAGAATGGTTTGTCTTTCGTCCCTGAAATTTCCACCATGACAATCATTACTAAATCACATCACACAATTCAGACTTGGTCCACCACATATGTTGTAAGTGGTTAACTGAGAAGGGTGATTTAAAGGGATGGCTAACACTCTACCTCCAAACAACTTGCCATGATGTTTTTCATCACCAGATTTACACCTCTCTATGAAAGTCCTATAGCTGGAAATGGTGACCCCTACTCATTACTCCTCAATAATTAAAGATGGTTAGACTTACGGACTTTAGAAATCTGTTAATCTTCATCACCGATGCCTATCTATTAGTGGATGGTGAGTACTGACAGTGAAACAGCCCAAGTCTCCCGCCTTAGGAGCTGACCTTCTAGTGCAGGACGGACTACAAAGAAATAACAAGTCAGATAGTGATCACTGCTATAAAGAAAAATAAGCCATTTAGAGAAGCAGGTGCTAGAAGCCCAGAGATTATGGAGGTGCCATGCCTTCCCTGGTGGAATAAACAGCAGACCCTGAGAAGAAAGATTGATTTGATGTGAACCCTAAAAACAACTTATCTTTTGAGATAGACTCCTCATAGACCAAAATTTTATAAATAGTAAGAGCCTAGCAGCCATTTGCTGAGTGGGGCTTCTCACTCACACTGTATAGCAGAAGATACTCAGCCTTGAACTCTCTGCTTCCTGCAATATGCCCTGTTCACTTATGTCATCTGAGTCTATAATGGAGTTCCTGGTTTTGTCTTTCCACCAATGAACTAAGACTTGCCCAACACAATTAAAGCTGGTCCATAATGACCAATTAGGATGAATAATACTGACCAATCAGGACTGAGAAATTCAGACCAATCAGAAATGTAATAAGTTGGATACCTCATTTACATAAAAAACATCTAACTGGGCAGGAACCTTCACTATAATAAGCCACCTCCCTTCTGCCTCATGGAACACAGTTTAGGCTGCTACCTTAATCTGTGTTTTCCAGACTGCAGCTCTTCATGATCAAATAAATGATTTTCAAAATTCTTTTTAAATATATTTTATTGATTATGCTATTACAGTTGTCCCATTCTCCCTCCTTTACTCCCCTCCTCCCTCTATACCCCCTCCCACCTGCATCCCCCCCTTTAGTTCATGTCCAAGGGTCGTACATATAAGTTCTTTGGCTTCTACATTTCCTATACGATTTTTAACCTCCCCCTATTTCCTAACCACCATTTTGCTACTTATTCTCTGTACCTTTTCCCCCATTCTCCTCCTCCCATTCTCCAGCTGATAACCCTCCATGTGATTTCCATTTCTGTGATTCTGTTCCTGTTCTATTGTTTGCTTGGTTTCTGTTTTTTTTTTTTTTTTTTTTTTTTTTTTTTTTTTTTTTTTTTTTTTTTTTTTTTTTTTTTTTTTTTTTTTTTTTTTTTTTTTTTTT
>PVKU01001677.1:0-31479 GCA_004027475.1 Anoura caudifer | reverse complement strand
ATGAACTCCTTTAACTTGACTTTATCCAAGAAGCACTTTATCTGTCCTTCTATTATAAATGAAAGCTTTGCTGGATAGAGTATTGTTGGATGTAGGTCCTTGCCTTTCATGACTTCAAATATTTCTTTCCAGCACCTTCTTGCCTGAAAGTCTCTTCTGAGAAATCAGCTGACAGTCTTATAAGCACTCATTTGTAGGTAATTGTCTCCTTTTCTCTTGCTGCTTTTAAGATTCTCTCTTTATCTTTAATCTTGGGTAATGTAATTATGATGTGTGTTCCTCCTTGGGTTCTACTTGTTTGTGACTCTCTGAGCTTCCTGGACTTCCTGAAAGTCTATATCCTCTGCCAGATTGGGGAAGTTCTCCTTCATTATTTGTTCAAATAAGTTTTCAATTTCTTGCTCTTCCTCTTCTCCTCCTGGGACCCCTATGATTCAGATGTTGGAATGCTTAAAGTTGTCCTGGAGTTTCCTAAGCTTCTCCTCATTTTTTTTGAATTCTTGTTTCTTCATTCTGTTCTGGTTGAATGTTTCCTTCTCCCTTCTGTTCCAAATCGTTGATTTGAGTCCTGGGTTCCATTCCATCACTGTTGGTTCCCTGTAGATTTTTCTTTATTTCACATAATGCAACCTTCATTGCTGCTTGGGTCTTTTTTATGCTGCTGAAGTACCCAGTGAGTTCCTGGAGCATCCTGATAATCAGTGTTTTGAATTGTGCATCTGATAGATTGGCTATCTCTTTGTTGCTTAGTTGTATTTTTTCTGGAGCTTTGAACTGTTCTTTCATTTTTGTTTTTGTTTTGTTTTGTTTTGTCTCTACAAGCCTGTTATGTAGTAAAGGGCAGAGCCTTAGGTGTTCACCAGGGTGGGGCAACCCATGTCACTGAGTTGTGATGCTGTATGTGGGGGAGGAGTCCAGCAGGGAATGGTGCCGCTTGCTCTGCTCTCTGTTTTCACTCATTTCCCCCACTACCCATAATCAAATTGGGCCCTTCTTGTGCTGATTCCCAGGTGGGTGGGTTTGTGTACATTCTGGGACCCTGTGGGTCTCTCCAGCGAACTTTCCTGTGAGGCTGGTAGTTTCTCCTGCAGCCTCACCCCCCACAGGTGTTTTCAGTCCAAGGTTTGAGGCTTCATCTCCCGGTACTGGAACTCTGGGTTGTGTGGTCTGTCTCGCTCCCTAGTTGTTCCTCCCAGTTTATCTGCATGCAAATGTGGGATTACTCAGTCTGCAAACCACTGCCTGTCCCGGTCCTCCCACCACTACCTTGCCACATTGAGTCCTCTCCGCCTGGCTGCCTGTCTCAGCTCCTCCTACTAGTCTGGATGAATGTTTCTTTTTTAACTACTTGGTTGTTGGACTTCCATACAGTTCAACTTTCTGTCAGTTCTGGATGTTTTTATTTTTAAATTTGTTATTGTCCTTGTTTTGGTTGTGCAAGGAGGCAAAGTTTGTCTATTTACACCTCCATCTTGGCCAGAAGTCCCCGATTTTTAAAATTCTTTAATACAGTCTAAAATTAATTTTGGCTTACACAACTGAGACTAAGTCCAGGTTTTCAGGAAGGGTTTTAGGTTCAATTCTATAGTCTCCAGCTGTGTGACCTTAGGTATATGTGTGCCTTTGTAAGTTTCTGTTTCTTCCATCAAACAGACCAGTGAAGACTAGGCTATGTGTTCAGTAATTTTTAACGTAGGCAGAGAAAATTGTAGAGTTGATTGCGTACACACTAGGTTCACAGGGTCTGATGCGTGGTCAGATGGTCAGCTGTTAGAAGCTGATGTCAGATTGAGCTCCAAATGCATTTGCTGCACAAGACACTCCATCTCAGAGTCTGGTCTCCTGATTGTAAACATGGGTAATAACACCCACCTCAGAGGTTGCTGAGGATATTAATTAAATGAAATAATATACAAAAATCACAGGGCTAACTATTACAATTATTTCTCACCCAACCCACCTGGCCTTTTGGAGGGCAGCACTCTGGCATATCCTTTGAAAGGAGTGATTACTTAATTATGAAGACTAACTTTGTTTTCTAATTCTTGCTACCCAACTGTAATTCTTTCCCTACAGAGGGAAGGAGGGTGTGATGGAGATGTGGTGTGGGGCTCCGCCCACAGAGCCCCATCCCTTCATTACAGATAAAAATAAAACTACCAAGACATGATCTGCTTGGGAAGGAGAGGTGGTTAATCTTTCAAAGGAGAATGACCCGGAGCCCCTTCCTCACTAGGCTTTTATTGGGTTCAAATACACAGGAATACAGGTATGTCAGGCAGCAAGGATCAATGGATAACATTTCAAAGAAATCTGAGGGCTTAATCTGAGTCAGTGTCTGTCAGGAAAGGGGGTTGCAAAAACTTTGAGAGACACACTCATTTCCTCGTCAGACCCTTATCATTTAAATGAGAGTACTCTTAGCAAAGCAGGTTTCACAGGACTTTACGAATTCTTTCTCATGCCAGATCACCCGGGGAACTGGGAACTGCTCTGGCCGGCACAGGGCTGCACCGCCTTCCGTCATAGTTTCAGGTTTAAGCAGATTAGAGCCAGGAAGCAAGAGATCAGGAAGACATCTCCCAAACAGAAATGGGGACTCAGGCTATGCCAGAATAGCCGGGGCAGGGGCGGGGGGGGGCAAGGGTCCATCACCTCCTCTTTGCTGTGCACCCCCCCGCGGAGTCCTTCCAAGAGGGCCTTCCATGTGGTCATGCCTGTCTTAGGCGACCCCTCCCTTGAGGGAATCTTACCTGTCATTGGCTAACCAACCAAGCATTGGGGCCAGAGATGGATGAAGCAGAAGCGGTGCTCCTACCAGGGAGATAAGCTTTGTCTCCTTAGTGGCTCAGGTCCTCTTGACAGAACAGACCCAAATGAAGCAAGTCCCTTGGGCTCCTACACAGCCTAGCCATGGGGTACAGGTTACAGCTCCTGAGACTGGGCTGAACTGTCCGCAACAGGGATGGCTGGTTGTTTCAGAGGTACTCACTGGCCCTCTACATACATTATCTCTGTTGGAGCTCTCACTAACCATTGCACAAATTCAAAAGAAGATCCAAGAGGTTGCTTCCCTCACCAACAACATACAGCACATCACACAGTAGAACTGGGATTCCAACACCCACCTCCAAAGCCCTGCTAGTTCCATAGCCCTGGCCTCCTTCAAAGCATGTGTTACTTTTGGCAGAGGAAAAATAAACAAAATAAACTATGAAGCAAAAAAAAAAATCTCATTGTTTGTTGACTCTGAAATAATAGAATCACAGCAAGTACTTATTTTCTTATAAAAAAGATGTGTCTTCTAGCTCCTGGGAGCCAGCAGGATGTGTCTCCAGGGTCACAGCTGTGAGAGAAAAGAGCTGCACCAGGAGTACCTGCCCCACTCTGGAAGGTACCCAGGATTGAGCCTGGGCTGTTTTCTGGGCAGCAGCGGGTAGAGCCTAGGAGACCCTACCATCTGTCCTCCAAAAACAACTGCTTCCCATAGGGTTCTGGTCAGTCCTTCAGCGGCGCATCCATTGGAGGCTGCATCCCCACAGAGCAACTCCACCCTGTCAACTGCTACGCAAATGTAAGAACCCAAAGACCCCCAGGAACCTTTATACCAGACACTCCTCAGAGTCCAATGCCTAGAAATAGGTCTTTCTAGAGAGAAGGCAACCATGAAAACAGTCGGAGTGTTCAAAGGCAGTTTTTAGCAATCCCTCCATATGGGGTAATGCTTTCAAATGCATAGCAGTAGGTGGCATCAGACACATGGGTGAAGGGAATAGGAAAATGAAATATGAGGTCAGTGAGAAGAAGGGGAAAACAAGAGATTGGAGGATGAACGTGCCCAGAGTAAGGGTTGTGCTTTAAATTCATGCAGATCTAAAAATAAACTTCTTTACCTCCTCTGAAATTGAGGAAACATTTAAATTGATTCTTTCTTTTCTAGGTTGAATGCCACATCTATTGTTCACTTCTCTAACGATCCATGCTTATCTAAAGTGTGTTATTTTTCTAATATCAAAATTCATTTTTATTTAAATTTTTGGAAATGCTAATATTAGCTGTCAGCATGTCCCAACAATTATTTTTTTTAAAATCACATTTTGTTTCAGAAAAAGTTTTAGGTAGCATACATAAATACATATAATCCAATTAAAGAGAGAATTTAAAACAGGCAGATGAGCAAATTATGGCAGAGCAAATGAGAATAGAAGAAATGAACAGGCATTTATATATTTACATTTATGTAAATTTATATATTCATATCCATTTACATCAAGACCCTTTGAGAACACTGAAAGCACCTTAAGCAAACCATGCAATAACAAATTTTTAGTGTATTTAAAATAAAAATACATCATATATTTCATAAAAAACTGTATTGTATTTATATGAGAGGATGCTGTTGTGATGAGGCACAGACCTAGAAGTTTCTAGGTACAGGTAATTTTAATTTTTTTACAGTGCACATATTTATTTTGTGCACTATTTGAATGTCGACCATATTTTTTATATGATAAAAAAATGTAATGTGTGTATGTGTGGGGGGTGTGAGGGAGTCCTGTTTTTCCTCAATGCCCTTGTTAACTTCTGAAGAGTTAGTAAAATCACTTGAGACCTTGGGATAAACCAGTACCTAAACTCCCTCTGCTTCTCATGCAATACTCTGTACCCATAAGTGCAGTGAGGACTGGTCAACTGACTTGCTGACCAGTATTTTTTTGTTGTTGATGCCACGAATGACTTCAAAAAGTGTTCCTGATGTTTGTTTTCCCTGTTTCTGCCCAGGGCCCACTTTGAGAATGCACTGAGAAACATTTGTAACGTTGGCCATACATTTGTCTGTGAAAGCATTTAGATAGCACCTCTGGGTTTAAGATTGACTTTTGCACAAAGGACTAGGAAGAAACTGGAGTGGAAGAACAGGCAGGGGGGCAGGTGAGGCCTGGCCATGATGAACTGGTAGCTCCATGAATCAGGAATGCCTGGGACTGCAGGAAAAGTGACCCATAACTCAGTCACACCTGAAGGTATCAACCACAGGTCATGTAAGTGGCTCACAGGGGTGGCTGAACACTAATGATGCTTCTTCCTAGCATGCTCTAACTTCCATAAACGTTTGCTCATGTATCTGGAGATCTTGAATCTTGTTAGGGATACACTACATTGTTCAATATTGTCATGTTTAAGATTTAACTCAGTTATCATTCGGTTAAATCTTCTCTCAGTTTCTGTGATTATCTATGGGGTTGATTAATTTGGATAAAAAATTTCTTCTTTTGAGATACATGGAAATGCATCATGTCCCCTTCCTGGATTCCCAAGTTAATACACAAATAATGTAGGCTAATTATATGGGAGGTTCTTTATTCTAAGCTCCACACAGACATGAATATGTATTTTAGAATCTCTTCAAATTTCCAAATGTAATGTTGTTCCCATGAATTGCTCTACAGCAGTATTGGGTCTTGCATTAAATGAAAGAAAATCAAAGCAGCAGGTGGGGACAGGGGTGGCAATAAAGACCCACTCAGTCTGCTATCCTAAATTCTCCTAAGAACCAAATAAGCACTTCACCTTGGGATTCCAATTAAAGTCACTTTTGATCATTTTCATTGGATACCCCACAGAAATAGGCACATAAAACTGACAAGATCTGGCAGGGTTATTAGCTACCAATGTCAGACTTAATCATGGAAACACAGAACCTCCTCATGATATGCTGATACATACTAATATCTCCAGGCCCTCAGTCTACTAGACAGACATGGAGGGAGAAGAAATGAGATGGAAATTGAGGTCCCTTGGTAAATAATTCACTCTTTCATAATCCCTTAAGAATTCTTAATTGCATTTCCCCCAAAACATTCATTGTGACCAACTGTGTACATTTCTTTGCTGTTATTGAAGACACAGTAAGTTGTTATTCTTTACTTTAAATTTTGTTCATTCATTAATTCAGCAACTGTTTGTTAGGTACTCATATAGGAGACCAGATGCTAAGCACCTGGGAAGATTTTTTTTAAGCAATTGTCATAAGAACATTAAAATACAGTGAGAAGATAACATATATGTGTAAATCTAATTCCTATAAATTAGATTGTTGTTTAAATGTGGCTGTAAAGACACAATTTGAAGAATCCAATTATGCTATGAATAGCAGTCTTAATTCATAAATTGGAATTTGGTATAAAAAACACATGTGGAGAAGCCAGGGCCTCTGAGAGCAGCAGCTCCTCTCCAGTATCAAACAGCAGCCATCTGCAGGTATCCTTGGCCTCCAGTTGACCCAAGGCTATTGGCCCTTT
Organism: Anoura caudifer; assembly: GCA_004027475.1. NCBI lineage: Eukaryota > Metazoa > Chordata > Mammalia > Chiroptera > Phyllostomidae > Anoura > Anoura caudifer. Next base: position 25,177 of record PVKU01001677.1, on the reverse strand, counting down.
AACCACAAAGGAAAGTAGCAAGGTTCATATTGAGAACTTTCTGCATACCCAGCATCTTCACCTTTGTTTAGCTCTCTGGAGATGTATATCTTAGTGACATGTTTTATCTTTTCCTTTTCTAGCTTTCTTCAAACACCCTGCTGTGGAACCATCATCCATTACTTCATTTAAATCCTTTCTGGCCCTGGCTGGTGTAGCTCAGTGGATTGAGCGCGGGCCTGTGAACCAAAGGATCGCAGTTTGATTCCCAGCCAGGGCACATGCCTGGGTTGCAGGCCAGGTCCCGGTGGGGGACACATGCGGGGCAACCATACATTGATATTTCCCTCCCTCTCTCCTTCCCTTCCCCTCTAAAGATAAATAAATACATAATAAAATGTTTTTTAAAAATAAATCCTTTCTGAGTGGTTTCTGTTTTGGCCTGTGCATAATCTTGTGCATAATGAGTTGCATCTGCTTTGTGTGAATGTTGGGAACCACCCTGCCTGGTTTCAGGAGTTGTAACCCCCTCACCCCCATGGCTAAGGCTGAGTGAGCGACCTTCGGACTATGAGCCACTAAGGAGACAAAGCTTATCTCCCTGGCAGGTGCTCCACTTCTGCTTCATCCATAACTGGCCCTCGATGTCTGGTCGGTTAGCCAATGACGGGTAAGATTCCCTCAAGGGAGGGGTCACCTAACACAGACACGATCACATGGAAGGCCCTCAAGAAAGGACTTGGGGGGCTGCAGCAAAGAGGAGGTGATGGACCCTCGCCCCTGGCTATCCTGACATAGCCTGAGTCCTCATTCCATCTGGGAGAAGTTTTCCTTATCTCTTGGCTTTCTGACTCTTCTCCACTTAAGCCTGAAACATTGATAGAGGGCAGCGCAGGACTGTGCTGGCTAGGGTGGGCTCCCCGGGTGATTGGATGTAAGAAAGAATTGGTAAAGTCCTGTGAAACCTGCTTTGCTAAGAATATTCTCATTTAAATGATACGGGTCCAAGCAGGAAATGAGTTTGTCTCCCAAAGTTTTGTAACCCCTTAGCTGATAGACCCTGTCTCAGATTAAGCCCTCAGAGTTCTTTGAAATGTTACCTATTGTTTGGTCCTTGCCACCTGACAATGATTGATGAACTTTACCTGTATTCCTGCGTATTACAAACCTAATAAAAGCTATTGAGAAGGGGCTCTTGGTCCTTCTCCTTTGAGATATTGGCTACCTCTCCTCCTGAGCAGATCATGTCTTAGTAGTCTTATTCTCATCCGTGGTGGACAGTGTGTGTGGGGGGGCTCTGCGTGTAAAGTTCCCCCACATGTGAATAGATTTTTTTGGCTTTCTTTCATAGGATATTCACATGTCACAGAGTGCAACCTCATTCAGTGCTTTTTGCTCACCATCCTTCAGTCACTCATTGGCTCAATAAGCACTGATCAGCACAAGCCATGTGCTGGACCCTGTGCCAAACACAAGAGAAACAAATCTGTGTGCTTCCTGTTGCCTGGGAATTCACAGACTCATGCTGGAGATGGACTGGGAAATCTAACACGTAGCTGGAACGCAGGTCTGAGTGTCTGAGCGAGGTGTTGTAGGAGCATCGAGGAGAAGCACCTCCCCAAACAATGTGCGGTGCTTCAGGAGTTTGCCTGCCACTTCCACCCTAGATTTTAAATTTGTGATAGTCTTTCTTTTTAGCCTTCACCCTTTCAACTGAAATAATCCTTGTTTGTTTAATCAAACTCTTATGGAAGTTCTCAATTTTTTACAATGAACATTTATTATATCTTTCTTGGTATTTGACTTGAAGCTTAAGAATCTTTTCATTGTGAACACATTATAAAAAGTCAAGCAAGCCCTGGCTGGGTGGCTCAGCTGGTTGGAGTAATTCCTTGTCAGGGTACATGGCTGGGTTGCTGGATCGCTCCCTGGTCAGGGTGTGTTTGGGAGGCAACTCATCAATCTATGTTTCTCTCTCACATTGATGCTTCTTTCTTTCTCTCTCTCTTTCTCTTTCTCTCTTCCTCTCTTTCTAAGATCGATAAAAACATACTTGGGTGAGGATTTTTTTTTAGGTCAAGCTTTTGCCCTTAGGCTATTTCACTCTTAAATGTCAATCTAATAAACAGTTTAGCCACACATACTATAAATTGATCTTATTTTCTCTTGAAATTCACTTAAATTGTAAATGTTGAGGACTGTGCAATCTAGAAGAATCTGATATGAACTGATGATGTGTGTGTGTCTGTCTGACCACGTTTTGGGTTTGCTGGAGCTGAAGTTGCTCACATTTTTTCATAAGTACTAAACCACGTTCTCAGAATGCATAATGTATAATGTCAGCCAACTTTTCCTGAAAGGATACCAGTGTTCTCCTATAAGAGATTTGAGTGCATACAAAAGTATCAGTGACAGAACAGTGAGAAAAACCCCAGGGTTACTTACAGCCAGGCAGACGGGTGTGAGCAACTGACTGACTTCAACTTTTGGAAAGTGAATAACCACTCTGAAGATTGAAATTTCAGCTTGTGAATGCTGACCATTCCTTGGCTACTCTGACAGGAGAAAGCTCTGGAAGGCTTTCATTGGAGTGCCTTTACAATTACCTTGAGACCTTTGCTCAGAAGGTGTGAGAGCAAAACTGATAAATCCCAGGTGAGAAACCTGCTCTCACATGCTTACAGTTCACGAGCACAAGAAGGATATATATTTGGTTAAGTAGTGTTTATGGGCTGAGTAAACACAAAGCAAAATTAAATTAAATACACTGATTTATGCCATTTAACTAGCAATCATGGTGCTGTTAGCCCACTCACCTGTACATCTCTGGCCTCATACCTGCACACTCGCTGGCTCTGCCGCTGGAACTCTCCCCACAGAACTGCCCAGCTCATCCACTGCCTTTAATTTGTCTCTGCCGCCATTCAAGGAGGGGCCTCTGATCAACCCGAGTTACTAAGCAACAACACACTGGCACATGTTCTGATTTAGACCTTTCATCTCACTTATAACCACTTGACATGTGTGTTTACTTGTTTGTTCATTTCCTTTCCCTTGCCACTTGAATTAAGCACCGTAAAAACAAGGGTTTTTTTTGTCTGTTTTGTTCTATTTCCAGCTCCTACAACAACTGATAAATGCTAAAAGGTATTTATTGAATGAATTATAAATTTCAAAACATTGAATTTGCTTCTCAATAGTCATTAACTTACAAGGAGAAAGATACTGGGTGCCTACAATGTTTCCCCAGGAATTTGGAGGGTGGCCAGTAAATAAGATTCTGAGCAGGTAACAGAAGGAGGCCTTTGTTTTCTAGCTGCGGTTACTAGTTAAGAAAAAAAAAGTCAACAATGTAGACACAAAGTTCTCAGAACATAGGACACACTAAGGGTTCTCTGGGTCTTAGCAATGGATTGAAAATACATGTGGCTTAATGTGTAATTCTGATCCTGGTGTTAAATCATGCTAGAAGACATATCTTTATTTTCTGTTTTTATTTTTTGTCTGTTTTTTTAAACGTTATTGTATTTTATTCCATTGCCATTTAGTCCCCTTATACTCCCTTCCCCCCAGCAATCACCACAGTGTTGTCCATGCTCATAAGTCCATTAACTCTGTGCTCCTCCTCCTGGAAGTCAAGGGGCTTCCTGGAGGCAGTGGCAGTGGGTCTACAGAAATGTAAACGCTCATGTCAGACACTCAGTCTGGCAGAATTTGATGTTCGAATTCAAGTCACAGCATTCAATGTTGTTGAAATTTGCTCCACTTAACATCCTTGTCCTCCTACTCTCTACAATGTTACTGCTCTTGAATCTGTTTTTCCTTTTTGCTCAATCCTTCTACTCCCTAACCTCCCCCAACCCCACTAGCTGTCATCCTGCTCTCCATCTATGAGTCTGACCATTACTTGTTAGTTTAGCTTGCTCATTAGATTCCACATACGAGTGAAATCATATGGTATTTGTCTTTCTCTGACTGACTTATTTCACTTAGCATAATATTTTTAATTTTTTAAATTGATTTCGAGAAAGAGAGAGAGAAACATCTATTTATTGTTCCACTTATCCATGCACTCATTGGTTGACCCCTGCATGCACCCTGACCAGGGATTCAACCTACAACCTTGGTGAATCAGGATGATGCTCCAACCAACTGAGCTACCCAGCCAAGGCACAGATGACATATCTTTAGCATCTAACCATGCATTCAGGAGCAATAACATTGTAGAGAGTAGGAGGACAAGGATTTTTTAAAAAATACATTTTACTGATTATGCTATTACAGTTGTCCCATTTCTCCCCCATCATTCCCTTCCACCCTGCACACCTCCTTCCACCCACATTCCCCCCCTTTAGTTCATGTCCATGTGTCATAAGTTCTTTAGCTTCTACTTTTCCCACACTATTCTTGCCCTCCCCCTGTCTATTTTCTACCCGCCATCTATGCTACTTATTCTCTGTACCTTTTCCCCCTCTCTCCTGCTCCCACTCCCCTGTTGCCAACCCTCCATATGTTAAGTGGAGCAACTTTCAACAGCATTGGACGCTGTGACTTGAATTTGAAGATCAAATTCCGCCAGACTGACAGTGTCAGAAATGAGCATGTACGTTGCTGCAGACCCACTGCCACTGCCTCCAGGAAGCCCCTTGACTTCCAGGATGAGGAGTACAAAGTTATTGTCTCCCCCCCAACCCTCCCAAGACAGGAGGCAACTGAAGACGGTGGTAGGAGAAGCTGAGGCGAAGCTGGAAAGGTGTCAAATCTGTGGCTCTGTGCGAAAACTGCGCTCCCTGATGTAGACAGCCTCAAACCCAGGTTGTGCCCCAGGGAGAGGGAAGAAATGGGTTCAGATGAAGCAGGGCACAAGTCTTGCAGGTGGACAAAGGTGGGCGTTGACTGACAGCACACACTCAGTCACATCTTCCTCACCCTCTGTTACAAATCCCATTTGTCTGTTTTTTTTTTCCCCCCCTAAATTTCCTGGTTGAGGTATGCCCCATATGTGTTCACATAGTCATAAAAATCACAAGAGAAAAAATATACTAACACGGATAGATATAAACACACAAGATTACAATACACAATAGTGTGTCTACGTTTTTCCCAGTGTTATTGAAGTATGATTAACGTCCAGCATTTTATAAGTCTAAGATATACAGCATAATGGCTTGACTTACATACATGAAGCACTGATTTAGAATGGAGGGAAAGGGTAAGTATTGCTTCACAGAAATGTGTACATAGGCCAAGGAGTTTAACATTTGCTTAGGAGTTCAATGTTTATATATGCCCACCATATGTTCCTATAGTCTACCTTTCCCTTAGTACCTTCAGTTAAACCTCTGGTAGTCCAGTTCCTTTGGTTTTTAGTCACCCATATGTCAATGCCTTGTCCTCTTCATCAGTTTTCTTCCTTTGAAAAATAAAAGAAAGTTACACAAAAGTAGTGTTGCCCCTGTAACTTGCCTGAGCTGATTTAACAATTCCTCCTGTAGACGTCGCCTTTTGCTGCACTCCAGAGATCCAAACGGCGATGAATGGTAATGAGGGAAGGTGGATGCTGTGGGATGATCCAAAGCAAGAAGCTTAAGAAGCCATACTCACTCTTGAAATTGAGAATTGACATGTGATTCTACTACAGTCCTCTTTTCCAAGTCTCCTAAGATTCCCCAAAGCCCATGCCGCTGATCCAGGCACCCATCCTGATGTCCCGCTCTGCCCTGCCGCCAGGCTGCCTGGGTAGAGGCCATCCCTCTGTCCTCCCCACCGAGGCACGTGCAGCGGGGTCTCCACTCACCTTACTTAGATCAGCGAAAGGGTCAGGTTTGAAGTACAGCAGACCCCTTGTTGCTTGAGACTTGGTGCATTCCTTTGGCTTTTCAGCCTCAGTTTCTCTTTTTCTAAAATAAATACAGATAGCAACTATCTTACATATGTCTTCCACTAAAATGAGAGAGTGAACTGGACAGGAGATAAAAGTAGGATACTTTTATCGCTGGGAGATCCAGGAAGAAGAGCAGTGAAGGGGCTTTCCAGGGAGGCCCAAAGTGGTGCAGGAAGACAGCTGATCACAGGGGTAGAGGCAGTTCAACTGGAGCGGTAGGCCTCGAACACGGCGCATTGGGTGCTGGGTGCCATGACTCTGCCTCTGTACCAGTTTTCAGTGAGTGAACTGCTGGAGGATGGGCTCCTGCAAAACAAGGGCCTAAAACAAGACAGAGGAAGACAGGAGACCAGGGAGCAAGGAATGCACGGAAAGAGTTGAAAATGCTGGCAGCCTGGACAGCAGTCACCCCCAGAGGAAGAGGTGAGACGCTGACAAGAGGTGTAGCTGAGAAAAAATTGGAAATTCATGGCCTTGGGAGAGACTGATTTATGGAGAGTATGAAGAATATTAGTAAGTGATCAGTTAGTAAAGCAGAGAATTATTGACTTTAAGAAAACAAAAAGAGAGGAAATCATCGAGGTACACTAAATATTGAACTGTGAATAATAGTTGTATGAACAGAATAATGTGCATATTTAATGTAGATTTAACTTAAAGCTATAACTATTTTGGGTATCTCAGTTAGTTAGAGCCACCTCTGGATACGCCACCCTTGTGGGTTCCATCACCAGTCAGGGCACATACAGGAATCAACCAAGGAATGCACATGTAAGTGGAACAACAAATCGATGTTTCTCTGTCTCTCTGGCCCCCCATCACCTTCCTCTTTCAATCTAAAAAACAAACAATAAATTAAAAAAAATCTTCAAATCAGGAAAGCGGAAAGAAAGAGAGAATATGATGGTGAATGAGCAGTACAAGAAATCTATAAATCATATTTAAATTGACAAATTAAAAAATATATATACATACACTGTTCAGAACTCTGGGCACGTTTAATTGCCAGAAGAAACAAGTGAAGAATTTGACCGTGGTTTCCTCCGAAAATGATGGGAATGGGTAAAGATGGGGGCCGGGAACTGCTGTCTTTTATCTTGAGACTTCCGCATTTGAATTTTTAAGCTATGTGCATGCATTACTTTGCCAAAATGAAAACCAATTAAAAATACCCACTTTACAAGATTGCACAGTGGGTTACTGATGATATTTTAAAGTGTTTAGCACAGGGACCAGCACAGAGAGGCCCCCCATACGGTGATCGTGGTAGTCATTGCTATGGTTTGTATTAACTCGTGAGGGGTCCAAATGGATACGTCATTTGATTGTTTACCATCTGCCATGTACTGTTCTGAGTTTTTTATATGTTTGTGAAACATGTTTGCAGAGAACTCTAGCTCTTTTATAAAAATGTTATGTTTAAATGCTATTGTTTTGTAAATTGAGGTAATGTTTGCAAAGTTGAGAATGTATAATTACACATTCCTTGGCAGAAGTTAGATCAGCCTTGAAAAGGGAATTTTACCACAGGATCTTAGGTGCCAATGAATGAACTCCAGGAGTTTTGTGAGCTACTAAAGCTGTAAGCAAAATTTTGAATGTGCATAAGTTTTTTCCAAAGAGCTTATACTTTCCATAGATTTTAATGAGGTCATCAATAAGATCTAAAAGAGTTCATAAAATGTCTCTAGAAAATATATTGATATTTGTTTAATAAATTTTGCGTTGTAATACAAAAATTTGTATAAAACTCAAATGTTACCCCCAAAATTCCGTGTGTGATTTAACTCAATATATATAATATAGTTCCATGACTAGTTTTTTCTTGAGTCACATGAACCAGGAAAAGTCAATAAAAATTTTTTTGAAAGGAGCATAAGTGACAAATGGGAAGATCTCAGTCACCTACATTACAGAATCTTTTGCTACCTGTGAACAAAAACAATGAATAAAATGTGATCTGTATGCATGTTCACATAAAGGGAGAGAAGAATGGGGAAATTCAGAAAGAAAGAACTTGGGAAGAAAAGAGTTTCAAAAATTTAAAGCCTCGTGTACAATTTCTTCTCCATCCTTTTCTCTTTGAATTAATCTGCTCTTTTTTGAGCTGATAAATGTTCATTTAGTTTTTAAAAACTTTTAATCTGCCTTCTGACTTTCATTTGATCTCTTTTTTCATAAATCTTCTGTGGGAACTCTTTGAAGAGAAGTGCGGTAGGAGAGGGAGGTAGCTGAACACCTGTGTATTTGAAAAGGAACAGTTGGGCAAGGAGTTTGTGTGGAGACCACATAGGAGGCTTTTGACATAGTCCAGGATAGAGAAAATTTCATTTCCACTTTCTGTCAAGCCCCACACAGAAGAACCACCACATTCTAAGAAGACAACTTGCAGAAGAGAACATCTAGATCTCTGTGAGATCATTCCAGATGCACTCCAGAATTCTTTAGAGCCAAGACTGTATCCTTGTAATGTTAAGAAAAATACAATGAGTGGGACCCCCTTGCTGTACATTGGGCTAGCTACCATTTATTGATTACTAACTATGTGTTTCTAGCCCCTTAAAAAGTATAAAGCTTCTGTCTGCTCAGCAACCCACCAAGGCCTTGTTTATTATCTCCGGCTTACTTAAAAGGAAACCACAGTTCTGAAGGTTAAATTGGCCAAATTCACATAGCTGGTTGAAACTTGCCTACCTCCAAATTTATGTATTTTTGCCACCTCTCCACGTGTTAGTAATGATAAGAGACATTAAGGAAAAATTTTCCTCAAAGAAAAGTTTGCTCTTATGAGAGCATTTCTGATAAAGCCTTAAGGCAACTGAACTTATGTAGTAGCCATCTTTTCAAAAATTAAGGTAAAATTACATACAGTAAGACACACAACTCTTAAATGTATTGCTTGATTAGCTTTGAAGATTGCACACACCTATGTAGTTACCACATTAATAGTGGTATAGACCATTCCTCCTACCTTAGAAAGTTCCCTCATGTTCATTTCTAATCTCTGCCCACCCCCACCCAGAGGCAGCAACTATTGTGGTTTTTATTCCCACAGATTAGTGTTGGCTACTATTTGGCTTTCTAACGATGGAATCCTACAGTATGTATTTCTTTGTGTCTGGCTTTTATGGCTAAGCATAACGTTTTTTGAGATACATCTATTTTGTGTATTAGGAGTTAGCTCCATTTTACTTCTCAGTAGTAATTATCTTTAAATGGATGATTAATATATGTTAGGAGGCTTTTCCATATCATTATTAATGTCTTTGCAATGGAAAGAATTTCATATTTTTATTTTCTCATCTGTTTGTGGTGATCTTTCTTTCAGCAACACAGACCATAGCAATAAGATAGGAAATATCTTCTTGTCCTAGTCAAATCCTCAGTATATTGTCAATATCCTGGTCCAGAATTGCTGGCACTAATTGATGGGTTCAGCTCCCCATTGTTGGTAATTAAGGCCATCTGCTTCAAACTGTTATCTTAGAGGGAAACTAAATCTCAGTTACAAGGTAAAGCTTCTGTATTATTGGACTAAAGGGGTCTGTTTGCCTGTGCATATCAAAGCCCAAAAAAGACACAAACAGGAGTTTGCAGCCAAGAAAGTAAGGGTTTATTAGTTGGTTAGCTATACACAAAATCTCCTCAAGATTGTTTTTTTACAGACCTTCTACAACTTTCTTTTTTTCTTGTATTTTTTCCATTACCATGTATTGACCTTATATCCCTGCCCCACCCCCAATTACCACACTATTGTCCATGTCCATGAGTCCTTTCTCCCTTTTGCTTAATGTCTCCACCCCCTACCCTGGCACATGGCTGTCATCTGCACTCCGTGTATGAGCCTGTCTCTATTTTCCTTGTTATCTCAATTTGTTCCTTAGATTCCACATATGAGTGAGATCATAAGGTGTTTGTCTTTCACTGACGGGCTTATTTCACTTAGCATAATGTTCTCCAGGCCCATCCATGCTGTCACAAAAGGTAAAATTTTCCTCTTTTTTTTTTACAGCCAAGTAGTATTCCATTGTGTAAATATCCCATAGTTGTTTTATCCACTCATTTACTAAGAGACACTTGGGCTGCTTCCATACCCTGGCAATTGTAAATAATGCTGCAATGAACATAGGGGTGCTTATGTTCTTTCAAATTAGTATTCCAAGTTTCTTCAGATAAACTCCCAGAAGTAAAATTGCTGGGTCAAAAGGCAGATCTATTTTTATTTTTTTGAGGTATCTCCATACTGCTTTCCACAGTGTCTGCATCAATCTGCATTCCTACCAACATTACAAAAGTGTTTCCCTTTCTACACATCCTCACCAGCACTTGCTGTTTGTTGTTTTATTGATGATGGCCATTCTGACAGGTGCGAGGTGATATCTAATATTTTAATTTGAGATATCAAATTAATTTGTATTTAATTTGTATTTCTCTGATGACTAATGACATTGAGCATCTTTTCATATGTCTATTGATCATCTGTATGTCTTTGGAGAAGTGTCAGTTCAGGTCCTTTGCCCATTTTTTAATTGGATTGCTTGTTTTTTTGGTGTGTGTGTGTTGAGTTTTGTTAGTTCTTTGTAAGTTTTGGATATTAATTGCTTGTCAGATGTATTGTGAGTACGTTCTCCCATTCTGTAGGTTGTCTTTTAATTTTGATGGTCTCCTTTGCTATACAAAAACTTTAGTTTGATGTGGTCCCATTTGTTTATTTTTTTCTTTTGTTTCCCTTGCCTGAGGAGATATATCCAATAAAAATTTTCTAATAACAATGTGCAAGATTTTGCTGCCTATGTTTTCTTCTAGGATTTTTATGGTTTGGGGTCTAACATTTAAGTCTCTGATCCATTTTGAATTTATTCTTATGAGTGGTATAAGAGGTGGTCCAGTTTTCTGTATGTATCTGTCCAATTTTCCCAACACCATTCATTGAATAAACTATCTTTAGCCCATTGTATGTTCTTGCTTCCTCTGTTAAATATTAATTGACTGTGGAGGCATGGGTTTATTTCTGGGCTGTCTATTCTGTTCCATTGGTCTATATATCTGTTTTTATTCCAGTAATCAAAACAGCATGGTACTAAATGTTATTTTCTTTTTTAAAATATATTTTATTGATTATGCTATTACAGTTGTCCCATTTCCCCCCCTCCTCAATGCACACCCCCTCCCACTCACATTCCCCCCCTTTAGTTCATGTCCAAGGGCCATATATATAAGTTCTTTGGCTTCCACATTTCCTACACTGTTCTTACCCTCCCCCTGTCTATTTTCTACCTACCATTTTGCTACTTATTCTCTGAACCTCTTCTCCCTCTTTCCCTCTCTCTCTCCCCTGTTGATAACCCTGCATGTGATCTCCATTTCTGTGATTCTGTTCCTGTTCTGTTGTTTGCTTAGTTTGCTTTTGTTTTTGTTTTAGGTGTGGATGTTAATAACTGTGAGTTTACTGTCATTTTACTCTTCATATTCTTGATCTTTTTTGTAGATAAGTCCCTTTAACATTTCATATAATAAGGGCTGGGTGATGATGAACTCCTTTAACTTGACCTTATCTAGGAAGCACTTTATCTGCCCTTCCATTCTGAATGAAAGCTTTGCTGGATAGAGTATTGTTGGATGTAAGTCCTTGCCTTTCATGACTTCAAATATTTCTTTCTAGCACCTTCTTGCCTTCAAGTCTCTTTTGAGAAATCAGCTGACAGTCTTATGGGCACTCCTTTGTAGGTAACTGTCTCCTTTTCTCTTGCTGCTTTTAAGATTCTGTCCTTCTCTTTAATCTTGGCTAATGTGATTTTGATGTGTGTTGGTGTGTTGCTCCTTGGGTCCAACTTCTTTGGGACTCCCTGAGCTTCCTGGACTTATTGGAAGTCTATTTTCTTTGCCACATTGGGGAAGTTCTCCTTTATTATTTGTTCAAATAAGTTTTCATTTTGTTGGTCTTCCTGTTCTCCTTCTGGTACCACTATAATTCGGATGTTGGAACATTTCAAGATATCCTGGAGGTTCCTAAGCCTCTCCTCATTTTTTTGAATTCTTGTTTCTTCATTCCTTTCTGGTTGGATCTTTCTTTCTTCCTTCTGGTCCACTCCATTGATTTAAGTGCCAGTTTCCTTCCCATCACTATTGGTTCCCTGCACATTTTCCTTTATATCACTTATCATAGTTTTCATTTTTTCATCCAATTTGCGGCCAAATTCAACCAATTCTGTGAGCATCCTGATCACCAGTGTTTTGAACTGTGCATTCATAGGTTGGCTTTGTCTTCATTGCTTAGTTGTATTTTTTCTGGAGTTTTGATCTGTTCTTTCATTTGGGACATTTTTTTCCCTCTGCATGCCTGCTACGTAGTTTGCGGCAGAGCGTTAGGTGTTCACCATGGTGGGGTATCCCACGTCACTGCCTCATGATGCTGTATAAGGGAAAGGGGTATGAGAGAGAAGAATGGCTCTTGCACTGCTCTCTGCTGGTTTTCAGTCACTTCCCCCGCTACCCGCAAGCAAAGCGGGTCCTTCTGGTGCTGATTCCCAGTGGGTGGGTTTGTGCACATTCTAGAACCCTGTGGGTCTCTCCAACAAACTCTCCTGTGAGGCTGGGAGTTTCCCTCACTGCTGCCTCAACTCCCACAGATGTTTTCAATCAGTGGTTTGAGGCTTTATTTCCCCACACTGGAGCCCTGGGTGGCAGAGTTTGTCTCACTCCTCAGTTTCACCTGGTTTATCTGCACCAATGTGGGACCACCAACTCTACCAGCTGCTGCCTTCTGGCCAATTACAGCCTTGCCAGCCCCGCTCCACAATCTGCTGCCTTGCTGTGTCCTCCAGCCACTGCCTTGCCGCGAGTCCTCTCCACTGGGCTGCCCATCTCCATCCTTCCTACCTGTCTGAATGAATGTGTCTTCTTTAACTCCTTGGTTGTTGGACTTTCATACAGTTCAATTTTCTGTCAGTTCTGGTTGTTTTTGGTTTTTAAATTGTTGTCCTTTTTTTGGTTGTGTGAGGAGGCACAGTGTGTCTACCTACACCTCCATCTTGGCTAGAAGGTACTAAATGTTATTTTAATTGTTGCTTTTAATATATAGAAATGAAATGACTATCATATATTAATCTTTTATCCCTAATTGTATTCTGAAGATTTTGTGCCTTCTTCCTGATCATGCAGTCTTTTTAGATCTCAACTTTCTTTGTTTATTTATATCTTAAAACTTTATGTCTGATTTTATGCCAGTACCATGCTGTTTTGATTACTATGGCCTTGTAGTATAGTCTGATATTTGATAATGTAATTCCTCCAAATTTGTTCTTTCTCTGGATTGCTTTTGCTATGCAGGGCCTTTTGTGGTTCTATATAAATTTTTGAAACAGTTGTTCTAGTTCTGTGAAATTCATCATTGGAATCTTGATAGGAATCACATTGAATATATAAATTGCTTTGGATAGTATAGACATTTTAATGATGTTAATTCTCCCTATTCATAAGCACGGTATAAGCTTCCACTTATTTGTATCTTCTTCAATTTCTTTTTTAGTGTCTTATAATTTTCTGAGCACAGGTCTTTTATATTCTTGGTTAGATTATTCCTAGATATTTTATTCTTTTTGAAGCAATCGTGAATAGAATTTTTGTCTTGATTTCCCTCTCTGATAGTTCGTTATTGGCATATAAAAATGTCTTGATTTCTGGATATTCATTTTGTGTCATGCTACTTTGCTGAATGCATTTATCATTTCTAGTACTTTCCTGGTGGAATCTTTAGGGTTCTCCATGTACAGTATCATGTCATCTGCAAATAAAGACAGTTTACTTCTTCATTTCCAATTTTGATGCCTTTTATTTCTTCTTTGTGTCTGATTACTATGACTAGGTCTTCCAGTACTGTGTTGAATAAGAGAGGTGAAAGCAAGCATCCCTGTCTTGTTCCCAATCTTAAGGGGAACGCTTGTACTTTTTTCATGTTAAGTATGTCTCTGGCAGTGGATTTATTACATATGGCCTTTATTATGTTTAAATACGTTCCATCTAGTCCCACTTTGTTCAGTGTATTTTTTTAATCATAAATGGGTGCTGGATTTTATTAAATGGTTTTTTGCATCTATTGATATGATCAATACTTGATTACGTTGCATGGTGTTTTTGATGTATTGATGTATTCAGTTTGCTGATATTTTGCTGAGGATTTTAGCAAATATGTGCATTAGGGAGATTAGCCTATAATTTTCTTTCTTTTTAGTGTCATTATCTGGTTTTGGAATTAGGATAATGCTGGCCTTGTAATATGAGCTTGGGAGTCCTCTCTCTTCTTGTGTTTTTTGAAATAGTTTGAGAAGGAGAGGTGTTCATTCTTCTTGGAATGTTTGGTGAAATTCACCTGTGAAACCATCTGGTTCAGGGTTTTTGTTTTTTGGGAGATTTTTAATTACTGCCTCAATTTCAGTAGGTGCAATCTGTCTATTCAGATTCTCTGATTCTTCCTGATTTAGTTTTGCAAAAATTTAATGTTTCTAGAAATTTTTCCATTTCATCCAGATTGTACATTGTTGGCATATAGTTGTTCGTAATATTTTCTTCCAATCTGTTGTATATCTTTGGTGTCAGTTGTTATTTCTCCTCTTTCATTTCTGATTTTCTTTATTTGGGTTCTCTCTTTCTCTCTCTCTGATGAGTCTGGTCAATCTTGTTTGTCTTTTCCAAGAACCAGTTCTTGGATTCATTGATCTTTTATGTTGATTTTTTTAGACTCTATTTCATTTACTTCTGCTCTGATCTTTTTAATTTTCTTCCTTCTACTCACTTTGGGCTTTGTTTGTTGTTGTTTTTTTTTTTTTCAAGTTCCTTTAAGTGTAAAGTTAGATTGTTTATTTGAGCTTTTTCTTGTTTCTTGAAATAGGCCTGTAATGCTATGAATTTCCCTCTTAGGGTTGCTTTCCCAGTGTCCCATAGATTTGGTGTTGTTGTGCTCTCATTTTCATTTGTTTCAAGTAATCTTTTGATTTCTTCCTTGATTTAATTTTGACCCACTTATTGTTTAATAACATGTTATTTAGTTTCCATGTCTTTGTGTGCTTTCGGTGCTCTTATTGTGATTGTTTTCTACTTTCATAGCAGTGTGGTCAGAGAAGATGATTGATATGATTTCAATCTTCATAAAGTTTTTGAGACTTGTTGTATCCTAACATGTGGTCTAGGCTAGGAAGTATTCCATGTGCACTTGAAAAGTATGCATATTCTGCTGTTTTTGGGTGAAATTTTCTGAAGATATCAATTAAATCCATTTGATCTACTATGTTGTTTAAGGCTACTGTCTACTTGTTGATTTTCTGTCTGGAAGGTCTGTCCATTAAAGTCAACAGGATGTTAAAATTCCCTACTTTGACTATATGCCTGTGATCTCTCCCTTTATGTACATCAAGATATGCTTTACATATTTAGGTGCTCCTAGGATGAGTGTATAAATGTTTACTAGGGGCATATCCTCTTTTTCAATTGTTCCCTTTACCATTATGTAATGTCCTTCTTTGTCTCTTACTATAGCCTTTGTTTTAAAGTCTATTTTGTTGAATATTAGTGTTGCTACCCCACATTTTTCTCTTTCATTTTGCATGAAATATTGTTTCTCATCCCTTTACTTTCAGTCTGTATGTATCTTTAGATCTGAAGTGGGTCTCTTGGAGACAGGATATATATGGGTCTTGTTTCTTATCCATTCAACTACCCTATGTCTTTTGTTTGGAGCATTTAAACCATTATATTTAAGGTGATTATTGATAGATATATATTTATTGACATTTTTATTTTTAAACTATTTTTCTCTGTATTTTTTCTTTTTTTCTTGTGTTTCTTTTCTTCTTAAAGTAAGCCATTTAACATTTGTTGCAATACTGGTTTGGTGTTCACAAAGTCCTTTATCTTTTTCTTTTTTGGAAAGTGCTTTATTTCTACTTCAGTTTTAAATTATAGCCTTGCTGGGTAAAGTAGCCTTGGTTATAAGTCCTTGCTTTTCATCACCTTGAATATTTCATGCCAATCCCTCCTGGCCTGAAATGTTTCTGTTGAGAAATCAGATGACAGTCTAATTGGAAGTCCCTTGTAGATAACTAACTGCTTTTCTCTTGCAGCTTGTAAGTTTCTCTCCTTGTCTTTAAGCTTTGCCATTGTAATTATGATGTGTCCTAGGGTAGACCTCTTTGGATCCTTCTTGTTTGAGACTCTGTGCTTCCTGAACTTGTGTGTCTTTTCTCTTCATCAGACTAGGGAAGTTTTCAGTCATTATTTCTTTAAATAGGTTCTCACTTCCTTGCTCACTCTCTTCTGGTATTCCCATGATGAAGTTGTTATTACGCTTCATGTTGTCTGAACGTCTTCTTAAGCTCTCCTCATTTTTAAAATTCTTTTTTCTATTTTTACTCCATTTTATGCTTCTGTCCCCTTTGTTGAATATTAATTGACCATACAGACATGGGTTTATTTCTGGGTTCTCTATTCTGTTCCATTGATCTATGTGTGTGTGTGTTATTATGCCAGTACCAGCTGTTTTGATTACAGTGGCCTTGTAATATAGTTTGATATCATTGATTGTGATCCCTCCTATTTTCTTTTTCTTTTTCAAAATTGCTATGGGTTTTCAGGGTCATTTATGGTTCCATATAAATTTTTGAAACGTTTGTTCTATACCTATGAAATATGACATTGGTATTTTACCAGGGATTACATTGAATCTATAAATTGCTTTGGGCAGTATGGACATGTTGATGATGTTAATTCTTCTAATCCATGAACTTGGTACATGCTTCCATTTAGTTGTGCCTTCCTTAATTTCTTTCTTCAGTGTTGTGTAGTTGGCTAGTCTTTTACCTCCTTGGTTAGGTTTATTGCTAAATACTTCATTTTTCTTGTTGTTATAGCAAACAGGATTTCTCCCCCTAATTTCTGTTTCTGATATTTCATTGTTGGTGTACGAAAATGCCTTCGATTTCTGAAGATTGACTTTGTATCCCACCGTTTTGCCAAAGTCACTTACTCATTAGGTTGAATTGTTTTTTGGAGGAGTCTCTAGGGTTTTTTATGTACTCTTTCATGTCATCTGCAAACAATAACAGTTTTTTGTCCTTCTTTCCAATTTGGATGCCTTTTATTTCTTTTTCTTGTCTTAGCTGTGTCTAGAACTTCCAATACTATGTTGAATTCAGTGGTAAAAGCAGACACCCTTGTCTTGTATTGGCAATTCCATTGCTGGGAATTGTACCCTAAGAATCCTAAAACACCATTTCAAAAGAACCTATGCACCCTGATGTTCATAGTAGCATTATTTACAATAGCCAAGTGCCAGAAACAGCCTACATGCCCATCAATAAATGAGTGGATCAAAAAACTCTGGTACGTTTACATAATGGAATACTACACAGCAGAAAGAAAAAAGGGTCTCCTACCTTTTTTGACAGCATGTTCTTTTTTGAACAATACTATGCTAAGTGAAATAAGCCAGGCAGTAAAAGACAAATACCATATGTTCTCACCTATTAGTGGAACCTAATCAACAAAACAAACAAGTAAGCAAAATATGAGCAGAGACATTGAAATAAGGAACAAACTGACAGTAGCCAGAGGGGAAGGGGAAAGAGAATAACAGGGAAAGAAGGGGAAGAGTTATCAAGGAAAGTATATAAAGTTACCCACAGACAAAGCCAAAGGGGTAGAATTGAGGGGGAAAGTGGGGGTGCATGGGGTAGGGGAGGGTGATTGGGGGAAAGTGGAAACAACTATGCTTGAACGACAGTAAAAAACTAAATTAAAAAAATAAAATTCTCTTTTCTTTTTGCTACTCTGCTTCAGTGTTTTTTTTTTTTCTACTTTGTCTTCCAAATCACTGATTGGATCCTCTGCTTCATCTAACCTATCATTTATTTCTTCCAGTGTATTATTTATTTCAGATATTGCATTCTTTATTTCTGACTGGTCCTTTTTTACGGTTTCTCTATCTTTTTTCATGTTGTTGAGTATCCCTATAATCTTTACTTTATCTGGTCATAGGCATCTGGTATCAATAGATATCTATCTATATCTGATAAATTGCTTGCCTCCATTTCATTTACAACTTCTTCTGGAGAATTTTCCTGTTCTTTCTTTTGGAGTCTGTTTCTTTGTCTTCCCATTTTAGCTGCTTCTTAGTATTTGTTTCTATGTATTAGGTAGATCTACACAGACTCTGGTGCAGATATATGTGGGATTCTGCCGGTGCCTGGCTCTGGTCAATCTGTTTGGAGCTATCAGCGATCCACAGCTTGTGGCTCCTTCTGCTGGGCCTGGGGTGTGCAGAAAGAACCAGGCTACACAGCATGATTGGCTTTTACCAGCACTGGGCCTGTGGGAAGGTCAACTAAAGTCTCTGAATTCCCAGAGATCTTCCTTTTCCTGAAGGCTTTCTGTTAGGCTTTGTCACTGAAATAGCCTCCAGCTGTGTTCAGGAGCCTGGCTTAAGCTACACTGGGTGGGGCAAGACTGACACCTGTGGGTGGAGCTATTGCTTCCCCTCAGGCTGATGCCACTTGGAGGTGAGTGTCTGTCTAAGAAAGATGGCTCCTGCAGTGTGGGGGATGACTCAGCACTGGGATCCTGGCAGCTGATCCTTCAGTTCTCTCCCTAGAGCCACCAACCCCAGACTCTCCTCTCTAGTCCACTCTGCTCTACCTCCGCTGGAGCCCAGGGTAAGTGGCTGCAAACAAGATTTTTGTGCATTGGCCCTTTAAGAGGCTCTCTGAGTCTCTAGCCATCTCTCCCTGGTGGACAGAAACCCTGCTAATTTTCACAGCTGGATGTTATTTGTGTTCCCTTAGTGCTCTAGGTTAGCAAGCCCAGCTTTGGTTTTATGCCTCACACTTGTCAGTGGGAACCCTGACCCTCCTTCCCTGGCCCTTGAAATATCCCTCTGGAACTTCAACTGCTGTCCATGGGAGTCCAGCCAGCCATCTCACACCTCCTCACTTCTTTCCAATCTCAATGTGGTCACATGGTTTCTTCCATCTGTTCTTGGTTATATGGCTTTTCTCCAGCTAGTGTTCAGTTGGGTATTCAGGATGATTTTTCTTTACTTTAGTTGTAATTCCAGTTTGGTCCTGAGAGGAGGTTAGTGTAGCTTCAACCTACTCCTCTGCCATCTTGGGTTCTATTAGTTGTAATTTTGATGTCCCATCTTATACTGTCTTAACTACTGGAGCATTAAATTACTTTTCAAATGGGATATGTGAGTTCTCCAACTTTTTTTTTCAAGATTGTTTTGGCTGTTCATTAGTCCCTTGCATTTCTCTATGAATTCTAGGATTATCTTCTCAATGATCAATTTCTACAAAAAAAGGCCTCTGGAGTTTTGATAAAAATTGTGTCAAATCTGTAGATCAATTTGTATAATATTGCCATCTTGACAATGCTAAGTCAACCAAGCCATTAATATGGAAGGCTTTTTCTTTCACGTAGCTCTCCTTTAAGTTCTTTCAACAATGTTTTGAAGTTTTCAGTGTACAGTCTTGCACTATTCTGTAAATTTATTCCTAAATATATTATTCTTTTTTATACTATTGTAAATGGAATTGTTTTCTTAATTTCATTTACAATTGATTATTAGTATGCAAAAATATACTTTATTTTTGTGTATTTATTTTGTATCATACATCAATATATACATTTGTTGAAATCAAAACATTAATATGTGGTTTTAAAAAAGAAAAACAAAAGCAGTTATATGTAGAATGATATTGTGCTAATCACTGAAAATACTAAAGGATTATGTAATTTTACTGATTAATCAAGTCTCCTTTGTGAGAGAAAAGACTACGGTTGTTCAACAGAACACAACAGAACACAGCTAATGACTCTTGATGGAAAATAACTACATTTAATACTAGTACTCCAAAGAGTAAAAACGACTCCCCAAATCAGTAACTATGGCCATAGAAGAGAGCACTAACTTTTATTCCCTTGATACTTACTTTGAGCGATCTCACAAACAAAAAGGTATTTGTTTTCTTATAAAAATACTGTCTCTGTCAGTATTGGACTTGCAT
Source organism: Anoura caudifer (assembly GCA_004027475.1). Taxonomy (NCBI): domain Eukaryota; kingdom Metazoa; phylum Chordata; class Mammalia; order Chiroptera; family Phyllostomidae; genus Anoura; species Anoura caudifer. The sequence goes on along the minus strand of PVKU01001677.1, from coordinate 5,260 downwards.
CTGTCATAATCAGTCAGCACCCAAGTCCCAGGATCTCTGTGGCTGGCATTTTTCTTTCTATTGTTTATATCTTGAGACACCCTGAGAATGAATAGGGCATCTTTACTGTTTCTTCAACCACATCACAAATACCACAACTCTGCTGTTTGGGAACTATCAACAGAAAGTGTCAGTTATCAATCAAGCAGATAAGGCTCTTGTGGTGCAGAACTTCTTGTGGACATTATTATCTAGTTTTCTTAACTACTGAGATAGGCAGGTCCATCTCTTGCAGTAGTAAAACACATTTCATTTCTTCCAAAGATCTCTTGACATTAGCAAATCTAATGAACACTTGGTACCTATGCAATGCTCCCCTTAACTTTTACAGCTTACACAGAAAGCAATGAGACCGGAACTGCTGGAGACACTGGTCTTTGAGCTTCTGTACATGGAATTAAAAGAAAGCAAACCATATGAAATAAAATGGGCCACATTCATTTTCCCACTGACAGGATGATTTGTCTTCAAGGGTATTAGGCCTCATCAGACCTCTAAGAAACACCTGAGTGAAACAAGCCAACATTTATTTAAGACAATCTGTTTTTATTCTCCTAATGTGCATTGTTATCATGTAAATAATCTAAATATTCCTAGGATGATTATAAATAATTAGCCTTCCAGTACATTCTGTAAAAATAGTATTAATAGCCCTGGCTGGTGTAGCTCAGTGGATTGAGCGTGGGCCTGTGAACCAAAGGATCGTTGTTCGATTCCCAGTCAGGGCACATACCTGGATTGCGGGCCAGTTCCCAGCAGGGGACACACAAGAGGCAACCATACACTGATATTTGTCTCCCTCTCTCCTTCCCTTCCCCTCTAAAGATAAATAAATAAAATCTTTAAAAAAATGGCATTAATAGCTGTTGAGTGACTGTGTTCCGTGCATTGTTTTAGTGCTTTTTATACCTGATCCTCAGTTTAATGAAATTTGATAACAATGAAAAAAAATCACTTTACCTCCCAAACTAACTTAATAAATTTGTGTTCATTAAATAGACATTTAAAACAGTATTCATATATACATATTCCAATATTTTTCTTAACAGCATTTTAAGCTTTTCCAAAATTACCATAGAGTCATCAAAAACAACCGCCAAGAGTTTTTTCCTGAAAGACTAGAGAAGAAAATTTTGTATCTGTCATCTAAAATTGATTAGTAACGACTTTGGCTAAGCCTTGAAACTAAGATGACACAGATTTATTACACAGGAATGAGCTGACACTGGCTTCCTGCCAGGAACAGTATGCACAGATAGAGAGAATTGCTTTTCTGAATATAGTTACAGAAAATACAATATTTACCTCTGTAGCAATCTGAGACTTATGAAGCTAGTAGTGAATGCTGTATATAAAAAGAAAGAACTTAGGTTTTGGGGAGTCAGTGGAAGTGCTGGTTACTTGGTGTGGTGTCTCTTTACCTGGTTTATCTGAATGTACTGAAACAGAGAGAAGGTTCTCTTACTTCTGGCAGAGGTGGGCTTAAGTAAGGAGCACAGGTAAATCCTTAATCCTCTCGCAATACCTTCAGGAACAGAAATACTGAAATGTTAAAATTGAAAGAGCCCTTAGAAGCAATACATCCACAGCCCTGATTTTACAGACAAGGAAACTGAGGCAAAGATGAAACATGAGCATACTTAAAGCTTTTAGACCTTGTGTCATCCCTTTTCTCCTGTGTGTCATTTAAACATGATGCCCAGAAGTTCTGCTGGTGGGACTAGAACTTGGGTCCTCTGCAGCTGAGTTGAAACAAATGCAAAAATAATTTTTGTTAGTTGTATAATGACAAAATAGCAAGGATTATTGACAGTAAGAATCAGCATATTCCATTCGCAGGACAGCTGACTGTCTGCATCGTGGCCCTCTAGGGAATTTCAGGTACATCCAAAAGAACTGGCATTCATCCCAAATGCAATTTCCATCACTGGACAGTCTACTAAGGCAAGGCACCCTGTGCTTCACAACCAGCTTCAGGGTTTTCTACCTACAAAGGCTAGACAAAGACTGGCCTGCTTTCAACAATACCACTTAGCTCAAGTACAGACCTCTCAGGTAGGAGGCGTCTATACTCATAAGATAAAATGAAGCTAAGCTGAAAAAACTTTCCTACTATGTAAACTGTGATCTATATCTATATATCAGAGGTTTATGGCAGATAATATATCTCTTAAATATTCTTAGAGTAGAAAACTATGCTAAACTATAATACATTTACATATATGCTATATGTAAATGTATTTTGAGCTGGGGGATGGGGAAATTCAGAGGTGCTGGGCAAGTGTACAAACTTCCAGTTGTAAGATAACTAAGTTTCGGTATCTAATGAACAGCACAGTGACTAATGTGGTGCCCACAGCTAATAATACTGTATTATACACTTGAGTTGTTGTTAAGAGAGTAGATCTTAGGTGTTCTCACCATAAAAAAAAAAAAAAAAAAGTGGAAATTATGTGAAGAAATGGAGGTGTTAGCTAACTGCTACGGTGGTAATCACTTTGCAGTATGTAAGTGTATCACATCAACACGTTGTGCACCTTAAACTTACACAATGTTTCTGTCAATTATATCTCAATAAAGCTGGAAAAAAATTAAAAAGAAACTTTGCATTTCTTTTTCAATATTAATTAGGTTTATACCTCACCTTGTTTATGTTAACAAGAAGAGTAGCAATTGCACTAAATGATGTCTTTCTAGGAACAAAATTAACTTTTGAACTGTTACTAGAACAATTAAGTTCAAGCTTCCTTGTCTAAGAAAAAAAACTGATGTCCTTTCTAAGGTACCTTAAATATTGAGAACACCTCTTACCAAAAGTCTACGTTAGATTAAGAGATTTCAAAATTTTCAGTTTTGCAGTTCTTGGAGTAAAAGCAAATTTCTAAGAAATAGGTCTTATTCCTTGTTGAAACAATGAATTTCAACAGCATACACAATGATTATTTTCTGGAAATTGGGATATAAATACATAGCACTTGGATTAGAGGTTGCAGGGAAAACGGTGTTTCCTATTTCTCTCATTATATGATTCAATTAAATTGAATAAAAAATTTATCCTGTTATTACTATTCTACATTTAGTGAATATTTTTACTGATAGTGAGTAATAATACAGGCTCCAATAAGAAGAATGTGTTTGCTCAAAATGTGAATGTTTGCTCCTCAAGTTTGACTATGGGGTGATAATGTTGTAATGCTGCCACCTTCTGGAGGTTCCAGTCTCCACAATATTGACTTGCTGGTTTTATTTAAAACTGAAGTTATTGGAAAATCCAATGCTGCTACATTTGTTTCTCCAAGTGTGTTTCTAAGGGGGCGGGCAGTGGAGGGGGAATCTCTGAGGTTCTGGGAAGGGAAGGGAAGGGAAGGGGAGGGGAGGGGAGGGGAGGGAAATCATAAAGGGATGATTATAGAATAGAAGGCATCATTTCTGTTCTGTTTTATAAATGACTGCAGTAGCTAATGAACAGAACCCATCTTGATGTAAAGACACCATCTGTCTTTCCCCTTCCCTTCCATTTAAATCAGACATAGGGTCAGAGCCAACAAAATCATCCCCAGGTCCCCCCGACCTGTCTCTGCTTCTGTTTCTATGCACAGTGGCTGGAACAAGTCACCACCACTCGTCTGCCATAAGGGGGAACATGCTCTACACATTAACACCCTTGGACTCCCAGCATGAGGACAACCTGATATTCACAGGATTGGAGAATCGATCTCCTACTCACTTCTCATGGTGTTACAATTGCTTGGTAGGGTTCTGTTGTCAAAATTATCATCATCATCACCATCATCATCATCATGGTCATCATCAGTGGTGCTTTCTCTTCCTCCCTCTGTGCAGGCTCAGAGCTGATTTTAGGAGCACTCACAGGGTAAAGTGCTCTATGGCCTGCCCCAGTGGTCCACTCTGACCAGCCCCCTCTTCTGTTTGGCTTCTCCTAACAAAGGACACATTCTCAGAGGCCCAGCCCATAGTCACCAATCCACCTCGTAAAGCCTCAGCCATTACTGAGATCCTCTGCCAAGGCAAGTACTGGGTGGAAATCCCATCATAAGAGGTTGAGGAAGATAGAATTTATACTGAATATAAACAGTGAAATGCTTCTTGATCAATCAAGCCATGGTTCTCAAGGCTCAGAACCTCAATGGTCTGTATTTCATGGGAAAAATGTGTGGGATGGGCAGTTTATCTCTGTCCTCATTTCATCTCCTCAGGCAATCCAGTCTCACCCTCTTTCCAACCACACACATACACATGTGCACAGATACACACACACACACACACAAACACATTCACTCTTTTCTCTTCTGACTTAAATCCAAATGCCTGAGTCCTTAAGTGTCACACAATGGAGGTTTTCAATGGGAAACTGAAATTTTTGAAGAAGGGAGAAACCTGAAGTATAACATATTTATGAAAGTTTAACAGGCTGGGACTTCCGGCCAAGATGGAGGCATAGGCAGACGCACTGTGCCTCTTCTCACAACCAAATTAAGGACAACAAAGATGTAGAAACAAGAAAACAACCAGAACTCAGAAAATCAAACCGTTTGGAAGTCCAACAACGATTCATCCAGACCGGTAAGAGGGGCAGAGTAGCGGAAGGAAAAAGCGGAGGTGCGGACGGGCACCCAGGCAGCAGCGGCTGGCAACCCCCAGGTGCACAGGTGGCGACTAGCAGACCCCGGACACGGGGCGGCAACTGTGCAGAACCAGTGAGGCCGCACAAGGCAGCTGGCTGACCAGGTGGTCCCACATTCACGCACAGATAATCCAGGCAAAGGGGAAGCAGTGAAAGGAACTGGAATCTGAGAGTGAGTAAAGCAACCGCCATTATCTCATCTTAGACCCTGCCCCCACATACAGCGTCACTACCCAGCGACTGGGCTGTCCCACCCTGGGGAACACCTGAGGCTCCACCCCTCACTACGTAACAGCCACGACTAGATAAAACAAACAAACAAACAAACAAACAAAAACCCAGAAATGAAAATGGCTCAAACTGGAGAACAAATCAAAACCCCAGAGCCAATTTATCTAAGCGATGAAGAGATTGCCAACCTATCAGATGCACAATTCAAAACCCTGGTAATCAGGATGCTTACAGAATTGGTTGATTTTGCTCACAAATTAGATGAAAAAATGAAGGCTACAATAAGTGAAATGAAGAAAGATGCATGGGGAACCAACAGAGATGGGAGGAAAACTGGGACTCAAA
>PVKU01001676.1:88749-279720 GCA_004027475.1 Anoura caudifer | reverse complement strand
AAACTCACAGATATTAACGACCACACCTAAAACAAAAGCAAACTAAGCAAACAGCTAGACCAGGAGCAGGAACACAGAAATGGAGATCACATGGAGGGTTTGCAACAGGGGAGTGGGGGGAGGAGAGAGGGGGAAAAGGTACAGAGAATAAGTAGCATAGACAGTGGGTAGAAAATAGACAGGGGGAGGGCAAGAATAGTGTGGGAAATGTAGAAGCTAAAGAACTTATGACACATGGACATGAACTAAAAGGGGGGAATGTGGGGGGGTGTGCAGGGTGGAGGGGAATGATGGGGGAGAAATGGGTCAACTGTAATAGCATAATCAATAAAATATCATTCTAAATAAATAAATAAATAAATAAATTGCTGATCTGCCATTAAATTGCTGTAGGATTTTGAGTAAGGTACTTTCTTAGTTAAGCCCTAGTTCTTCAACCATAAAAATCAGGAGAGTAAGATTTGCCTCAGTGTGATTTATGTGGTTTAATGAAATAACACGTGTAAAAAGTGCCTGTCATTGAATAAGTGGTTGACGATGGCCCTTCCTTGCCTCATATTGCCAGGTCTTTATGAAAATCTTCCCCATCTCAGAACCTGTGCATTTATTGGGTGCTTTATAATTCATAAAGAGATATAAAAACATATAAGAAACTTTTTTGTTTTAAATTTATTGATTCTGAGAGACAGAGAAAAAGGAGGAGGGGGAGGAGGAGGGAGAGAGATTTGTTGGATTTATTGTTCCACTTATTTACACATTCATTGGTTGGTTCTTGTATGTGCCCTGACTGAGGATCAAACCTGCAACCCTGGTTTATTGAAACAATGTTTTAAGCAACTGAACTATCTGGCCAGGGCTAAGAAACTCTTTCTATCCCAGTTGAGGCCTCCTACCTAATCTCCCTGACTTTACTTCTCATTTAGTCTGCTTACCATCTTCAGACTAATAAACCTAAAATAGCCCTAGCTGATGGGGCTCAGTGGATTGAGTGCTGGCCTGCAAAACAAAAGGTCACTGGTTTGATACCCACATGCCTGGGTTTCGGGCCAGATCCCCAGGTGGGGGCATGTGAGAAGCAACTGATTGATGTTTCTCTCACACATTGATATTTCTCTCCCTCTCTTTCTCCCTTCCTTCCCCTCTCTCTGAAAATAAATATATAAATAAATAAATACTAATAGTAACCTTAAAATACTGTACATTAATGTGAGAACACGTAACAGCTCACTGTTGCCTACTGTATAAAATCCAAACTGCACCTCTTAGTTCAGATATTCTATAATCTTGTTCCAAACCTACATGGCCAAAATTTATTTTCACTGTTGGCCAGAACATACACCCTTATCAGGAAAATATCCTCATTGTCCACATGTCCAGGTCCTTCCTGCACTGGAGCTTCTGATGTTGCTTTTTATTCATTCACAAAGTCTTTTCACCTCTTTGTCTATTAACCAATTCAAGAATTCAATAAACTTTTAATGAAGGCCTATGAAGAAGGTGTCATGGTAGCAATAGCTCCAAATCAGTTTCATCTTTCAATACCTGTTTCAAATCCCACCTTTTTCAACAAAAATGTCCTTAATAACTTCAATACAGAATGATACCATCTTCTGAAATCCTTTAGCATTTACAATGTCTACCACACATTTTAATTTATATGCAGTCTTGCATTCTCTTAGTTTTCTTGATGATTTTTTAAAAAAATCAAGCCATGAGGAACCATCATTTTATCTTTCATTTAAAAAATAAGAATCAGATATTTATTCAAATATTTATTGAGCATTACTATGTATTGAGCACATTACTCAAGGAATCCAGTAGTGAGCAAAGCAAAGTCTCTTGAACTCCAAGAGAAGTGGGTGGATAGAACATGCAGAGGGAACCACTTGAAAGAGATGTGAGGCTTTGGCTGGTGCACCTCAGTGGTCTGAGCACAGGCCTGTCAACAAAGGGTCACCAGTCAGATCCCCAGTCAGAGCACATGCCTGGGTTGTGGGCCAGGTCCCCAGTTGGGGGTGTGCAAGAGTCAACCACACCTTGATGTTCTCTCCATCTCTTTCTCCTTCCCTTCCCCTCTCTAAAAATAAATAAATAAATAGAATTTTTAAAAAAGAGGAATGGGGCTTGTGAAAATGGTTAGCATGTCTACAGCATTAGTTACAGGAAGAAATGTAAAAGGAGGGGAAGATGGTAAGTGTACTCTGGAGCCAATTTTTGAAGATCCTTAAATGTTAGTTAGGCTTAAGATTTTAAAGTTGACCCTATAGGCAGTGGAAAATCAGAAAAGTGACAAAGAAGTTTGCGTTTTAGGCAAATAACATTGATGACTGCAGAAGTTAGAGCAAAAGTTGACAATAAGTTGATGTCCTTGGCTGACTAATTCATTGGTGTCCGTACAAACCAGCATATTTTGGTCCAACATTCATTAATGGAGACAGGGAGAAACTAATATTCTTTTGATAAAAATCATATTCTGAAACAGATGAAATTTTCCTAGTGCAAACAGAATAAATTATCTCTTTAAAAATTGGCAAAATAGTTCCTTCATTTATATAGTTCTCTTTCACTCATAGTTCTGTTTTATGATTTTCTAAACTATAGTGCTTTTAGGGGAACATATAAAAGGATTTAAAATTTAGATACCAAAATTAGTCACTTCTTCCAAATAGCACTACACAAAGCATTATTTGGTTTTAAAATTTCAGCAGAATGACAACTTTCAGTTAATCACACATAATCTTTGGGAAGAAATTTTAATAAAATACATCTGCCTGACTAGGATCTTTTTTTTTTCTGCTCCAAAGCACTGTCTACTTATGGATATGTAGAGACAGACCCTGTGGTGAACCTCAGTGATTTCCCTCCCAGTGTTCACACCTCTATGTAATCCCTTCCCTTTGAATGTGGAGAAACTGTGACCTGATGCTAATCCATAGACTGTGGTGGAGGGGACATAATGTCACTCTCCTGGGTTACATCACATTATATAAGCTCCTTCATAGCAGGCTGGAGCTGGACACTCTCCTCCTGGGCTGGACGAAGACATAGCAAGGTGACCCCTACCTAGGCCTGGGAACACTCTCCTGCCAACAGCAAGCAAGAAGCCAGGACCTTCAGTAATATAACCGCAAGGGAATAAATTCTGCCAACCACCTGAATTGGCTTGGTAGTGGATTCTTCCCTGGTCAAGCCTCCGGTCAAGAACACAGTCCTTCCAAAACCTTGATTACAGCCGCCTGCGAGCTGAGCAGAGGACCTGGCCACGCTGTGCCTGAACTCCTGCTCCATGGAAACTGTGAGATAACAAATGTGTGTGTTTTAAGTGTTCAGTTTCTGGTAATTTGTTGTGGAAAAACAGGAAACAAATGTAGCATATAAATATAATCCATTTACATTTTGCTAGTTATTTAGAGTTCTATGAAAACTCAGTTACTTGGCACCATATTTCTAATTGATTCAAATATTTTTATGCCCCTTGTAGACTGAATCCCTCCACCCATACTGCCCTATTGGCCTGCCCCTTCATCTAGTTGCTGGTTCAACCTTGGACGAAAATGCAGACAGAGAGACAAAGGAAGGGGCTTTGTCATGGTCTAGGTAAGCTCCTCAGCATCTGGGCCACAGCAATGGAATCAGGGAAGAGGAGGTGGCAGATGCAAAGAACAACTCAGAGTTTTACTTTATATTTTGACTAAAGCATTGCCTTGTGAATCTATAGTATTGTACAGTTATAACTGATGCTCATAATAATGATTCTAAGGCAGGATTGGTAGGCATCCAAGAAGCACTAAGTGAAATACAGGAGCTTTGAGAGTATTTTTAATGTTCTAGTTCTTGAGATGTGGGTACACAAATATTCATTTTATTATTATGCTTTGTTATATAGGTTCTTTTGTAAATATTAGTGCACAATTTAAAATACAAATAAACATTAAGATCAGCCTAACATACTTCTTACTGTTAATCGATTTCTCTTACCCACCAGGAAAGGACTGCACTGTTTGAAGTAGTGTCAGTTAAACACAAATTCTGCTTACCAGAGTATCACACTCCCGAGGGTATAAATCACTGAGATTGTTTTTGTCACCCATCCTTTGTAACATAGGTAGAATGAGAAAACGAAAGAGTAGGGAGCAAAACAAACCAGGATGAGAGGAAAGAAAAGGAAAAACAAACAAATTTCTTTTTATATTGCTGAAAAGGTGAAGAGGAAGATCTTGGATGAAGAACAGCCGAGTTTGCTGGGAGAAGCAGATAGAAGAGAGAAAACACAGAATTATATGTAAAAGAGACATGAATAATTCATACCACATGTAAATTAGGTACTGAGAGGTTGAGTCAAGCACAGAGTGGGCTTTCGGGCCCACTCATGAGCTCTTTTAGACATGCAGCTTCAGACACAGCAGCCATGAGGTAACAGGCACAGCAGTTGTCTGCAGCAGTTTCTGCTGTATACGGCCTGGAGCTTCTTCATCATTGCCAACATTTTCAATCAAAGTTCATGGGGTAAAGATAGAGTAAGACACAGTCCTATCATCCAGGGACCCTTACATTAGGGGCACAGGGAGTCAGAAGAGAGGCACTTAAAACTTTCTAAGGCAGGGATCCACATCGGTGGCCAAGGAGCTGAATTGGGCAGGCAGACATGTTTCATTGGACTACCACTCTGCGAGTGCATGTGCCTATGTGTGAATCTGAAAATCGTGGAGCACCCTCCGTTCTTACCTAGTTCCCACCATTCCCAAAAGTCTTAGCATAACAGTTCATACAGCCTAGCTGCTTGGTCCTTGAAGGCATTTGAGTTTGCACCATTCTTGTGTAAGTGAATAAATTTGATTCTTGGGTTTTTTTTAAATCATTCTTCTATCACCTTCTTACATAATAATGGTTAACACAAGGGTATTCCTGACTAGATCAAAAAAGTCCTTTTTAAACTAACAGGTGCTACCTCCCAATTCTGTGCTTTCTCTTTGCTAATGTTGTGTTTGCCTTTGTTTCTAGAATTATGCAATAGACTGATAGTTTTAATGATTTTTCAAGAATAATCCCTAAATCCTTTTCTTGATCTGTATGTTAGAGGATTATTTTCTGCCTAGACACATCACTAGACTGGCCTCCTTGCTCCCCAATTAATTATTAGCTTGTCTACATTAAATTACACTTGCCATCTGCTGATAAAATCACAAAACTCTCCAAGCCTTTTCCATTTTTTCACTTTTATTGCTGGTTTGATCTGCTTCCTATCAGCTGAATCAGCTGCAAACTAGGGGATTTGGTTTCTAATTTCTTCTTCTAAGTTTCTTCTCCATAGTGGAATTTCTTTGTGAAAATTTCCTACAGGGTATATGTATGTATTTTATATACATATGGTTTTGAACACTTAACACAAACATCAGTATAACCAAGCTTCCTGGAAAGAAGAAAGAAGTAAGAAATGTACTAGGTGATTTTGAACAACTTCACAATGGGTCGCAAAATAATGAATTCTAAGAGGGATATGTAAAAATAGAATGAATAATGAATAGTAGAAATAAAAAGAGATACCTCAAAATATAATGCAGAAAAATCAATATGAAACAAAATAGCATTCGTAGTAAATTTGAATCACAGAGCTCAATTTTAGGTGTGCAAGAAATAAAGTGTTGTTTTCTATTAAACAATTGAATTTGTATTTCAGGCCCTAATCCTACAAGATTTGCAAGCTTCCCACCGCAGCCCTCCTGGAGTGGTCCTCCCCAGGATGTGATAAAGTTCTGAGGTCTCATATAGGGTCAATGCCCATGTATTAGTTTGCTCAAGCTGCCGTAACAAAAATGCCAGAGACTGTGTGGCTTAAACAACAAAATTTATCTTATCACAGTTCTGGAAGCAAAAAGTTCAAGATCAAGGTGGCAGCAGAGTTGGTTGTCCTCAAGGCCTCTATCCTTGGCTTGTCTTTTCGCTGTGTCTCCACAGGTCTTCCCTCTGTGTGTGTCTGTGTCCTGATCCATTATAGGGTTACCAGTAAAACTAGGTTAAAACTAGGTTAGTTTTACTACCTATATGACCTCATTTTAACTTAATTACCTCTTTAAGGACCTTATCTCTAAATATAGTCACATACTGAGATGCTGGGAGTTAGGTTCCAACATATGATTGAGCTGTGCTGTTGAGAGCTCAGCTTAGCCCATGACAACCTACAGTTGGGAACCTTCTGGCAATGAGCCAGTGTTTCACTCACAGATAAGAGCATTATCTCTGGCCAGGAGGTTCCTGTCCATTCAGGTCAACTGCTTTCTGCTACTTTTAAGCAGTGTTGGAGTATCAGGATGGGTCCACAAGGCTAAGATCCACCATGGCTCATGCCCTGAGCACATCTTGCACCATGTGAGACACCAGCACCACCACCACTCTGTACCCTAGAGCACCAATTGTCAACTATTTCATCTCAAGGCACACATAAACTAATTACTAAAATTCTGCAGCTCATCATAAAATATATATTTTTGCTGATCTGACAAAAATAGGTATAACTTTGATTCATTCACACCAGATGGCTAGTGTTATGTTGGCTCTTGTCATTTTTTTTATTTAACAATCTAGGGGAAGAGATCAGTGCCTTTGACTGATAGGTATTGCATGTTTTAAAAATTCTTGTGGCACACTGGTTGAAAAATCACTGTCTTAGAGTAATGACAGAGTGACCTCTTCTATTCCAACACTGTCAGTCCTCACTTCTGTCATCCAAGTGGGAAATTTTTCTTTTTGTCTTTGAGAAGGCCTTGGTAGACTCTAGTTCCTGTCTGCTACTACCTTCCCTAAGGTGATGAAGCATCTGCTTAAACTGAGAGGAACAAAAATGCATAAAAAATAAATTAGAATCTCACACTACTCTTTGGTTACATATGACTAATACACATGTCCATGAGTAATTGTGGTTTTTCCAATTCCGGTGTTCTAAGAGTTCCATTTTGTATTTTGTAATTATATGATTTTCTTTCAATCCAGAATGGTAGAGTCTTATAAAAATGGGGTATATTATTAACAAACATCATGACAACAAGTATTCATTGAGGACCCACAGTAAACTTTACACTGAAGATTCATGAAATATTTTTGACCTTAGGGTACAAAACACAAAAATGGAACAAATAACCAACACATGATAATTGCACTTGAATATCCCTCTTTTAAAACATACATGTTTTCTGTTTTTTTAAAAAGTGTGATACATGATCATAGTTAAAAACTTGAAAATCTTAAAGTGAAAATCACCTGTAACCCTATCACCCAGAATTCGTCCATTAAGTTTTAGAACTTTATTATACATTTTGACAAACTTTTTAACCAGTTGTTGCTCATTTGTTTATTAATCAATTATGTATTAGATGTTTACTATTTGTAAAGAAGTCCTTGTGTTTTTGATAACTTTCTAAATGCAGAATTTCTTACAACAGAGTTGACTCATGCCCTTTGGACCCCAGCTTAGGTTGTTCCAACAAGACCCGGATAACAATGATTGCCAAGCACCGAACCTATGACCCACCATGAACAGATAACAGCAGCAGGTCTTAAACAACCTTCCCTCCCACTTCATCTTCAGGAGGAATCCAGTGATCTCATGGGGCTCGAGAACCACTGCTGGGAAGCTTCATATCCTGCAGCTTCATAACAAAAACAACCACCAAAAAAAACGTGCCACGGATAGTAAGAGCAAGGACTCTGGAGACAGGCTGCCTAGGTTTAAACCCTGATTCTACCCCCACATTTTACCTGTGTGACCTTTGATAAGTTCCTTAGCCTCTCTGTGCCACAGTATCTTCAGCTATAAAGTGGGGATGACAATAACTGCCTCGTCATAGGCAGTTGTAAGAATTAAATGAGCTGGTACATGGGAACTCTTAGAACAGTGTATGGCACATAGTAAGCACATGGGAAGTAGTGGCCATCATTCCATTTTAATTTTCAGATATTGTGCCCCAGATGTTCTGATACACACTTTTTGTCTTATGATTTTCACCCAAAATGATTATATTATCAATGGTATGAGCAAATTAGTTGACAAAGAGGCAGAAACCCAGTAAATAGTTGATTAAAGGCTATAGTATGCAAACTTTTGAAAAAGATTTTATTTATTTATTTTTAGAGAGGGGGGAAATGAGGGAGAAAGAGAGCAAGAAGAATATTGATGTGTGAGAGAAACATCAACTGTTTGTCTCCTGCACCAGCCCCAACCAGGGACTGGGTGTGCAACCCAGCCATGTGCCCTGATGGGAATCAAACAAGCAACCTTTCACTTTTTGGGATGGTGCCCAGCCAACTGAACCACACCAGTCAAGGCTGTAGTCTGCAAACTTTTACATAATAACTAGTGATGAAAGCTGCATTCTGCTATGAGTAGATTGGCTGATTTAAAACCATCTATTTCCAGTGAGCATTTTCCCAAAGAAGAGAGATGTATTTTCCTTCCTCTTTTTTCCCTCCCCGACCTCCATCCTCAAAATGTTTTATATCAGGAATGAAAGAAAGCAGACTCCAAGGTCTGCTAACTGCAAGTTCAGTTGGGAACAGGTGTCACGACTGGCACCTGAGACTTCTAAGATCCACTCTCCATCTTTCATCTCCACCTGTTTCACCAGATTTATCCATGTGGTGGGAAATATGTACTCAGTTGTTCTCAAGTTTCACATGTTATAGTTTGTGCTAACAGAGAAATACTAATTGATCTCTCTCTCTCTTTTTTTTTTTTTGCCCTGAGGCCAAAAAATCCTAGAGCAAGAGCCCATGGGCTCTGCTTCCAGGTGCCCTCTCCTGGGCTAGTCAGTTATGGTTGGGGTAGAGTGAGTCAGGTTAAGGACAGGGCAGGGTACGCCCCAGGGAGGTTGAGTTTCTAAGAGAAAAGAGATGCTGGGCAGAACATTCCATAAAAGTGTAGAACCAACAAATATATACCAATGAGTGGTTACCCAATGGATAAGAGCATCTATCTTTTTGTTATTATAAAAAGAAATAATAAAATATACTCTTAACTTACTTAAATGTGCCTAAAATTGCAACTCAACTGACTTTTAAAATACTATTTACAAACTCTTAAGATTCTGGTTTCAGAAGTGAAAGCTAGCATTTCCCAAAGGAGAGAAGAGTTCATGTAACTGCTCTTTTTTCCTAGAAAATAGAAACAAGAACCAGCGCTCACAGCATGTACATTAGACTATGTCTGATCAGGGTTACAGAATCTGTGGATGTGATATGTGGCTTAAAACAAAGAGGGGCTAGAAAGGGAAGTGTACTTGGTAAGAAGGTTTTGTTTGTGGATTTATTTGCTTACTAGAAGCAGAGACAGGAGAGTTCACCTCAATTAAGAACTTACTTTGTACTAGGCATTGCATCAGGAGTTTAACACACATTATTATTTAATTTTTACCACCCTCCTAAAGACAAAAAATTATCCTCATTTTTCCCACAAGGAAACCAAAATGCAGTGAATTTAAGTAATTTCCCAAGTTAACAGCAAACAACGGGTGAAGCTGAGACTTTAGTTTGGAATCATCTGCAAGTTGGCTGCAGGATTCACACTGTCTGCAATGTGTTTGCCCAGCAAAGCAGAACAATGAGAGAAGTGGTCAGAGTTGGGTCGGAAATGGGATAGAGTCCTTGGTACCACTGTGGGTGAGTTTTCAACTTTGAAAACATAAAATATGAAGTTGACGACTTAAACTTTAGTTACTTAAAGTAATTTAAGAAAATTATCAGAATCACCTCTACTATCCTATGGGGAGAGGAAGACATTGCATAGAGAAGGAAAAGAACATAGCAGTGGAAGGGAAAGTAAAATAATTTACATATCTGTTCAACAGTTCAGAAATTTTTCTGTTGCTTTTCTTTTTTAAATGAGGCTTGGGAATGAGTTAAGATATAAACAATTATAGCATCCCTTAAGGATATAGTAAGAATCTTTCAAGATATAAAACACTAGTTTGGGTTAAGCCAGAAAGATTCTTCATCACCTAGAATTTTAGTATTTTACAATCTAATATTTTTAAGGTATTTCAAAGTTTTAAGATAGTTATATGAAAATATAAAATCATCGTTGTTATCAATGCTCTTCATTAACATTTTTAAAATATATAGAAAATTATATGGAATCTAATAGTCCCTGGCTTAATTAATACTTTTTAAGGGTTTGTAATTATAAAAAGACTCTGAGGAAAAGATTTTATTAAAACATTTTTTAAGGGAGAGTTTTTTTTTTAAGATTTTATTTATTTATCTTTAGAGGGGAAGGGAAAGAGAGAGGGAGAGAAATATCAATGTATGTTTGCCTCTCGTGTGTCCTCTGCTGGGAACTGACCTGCAACCCAGGTATGTGCCCTGACTGGGAATCGAACCATGATCCTTTGGTTTGCAGGCCCGAGCTCAATCCACTGAGCTACACCAGCCAGGGCTAAAACATTTTTAATATTCATTAAATGTCAACATTTTGTTCTTTTCTAACATGAATAGTTCAGGAATATTTGATATCCTATGTTAAATAACAGTTTCACCAAGTTCTTTCATTTTTTTCTAGCCCATACTTTCAAATTTCAAAACAATAGTACATAATGGAAATGTCAATTCTTTTCCATTATAATAATGTAAATTATCAGTTTCTACCACCTCCACAGTAACTCAAGTGCTATTGAAACTTGTCACATAATATAAGGATCTGATTTGAGCACTACTCCAAAGATAGAATGATCTTGCATCCACTCCTGCTTAGCCTTTGATCCAGGCCCTTACCCTTTCTGAGCCCCAGTTTCATTATGTATCAAATAATCTTGTCCCCAACTTAATTTTAAAGTTCTTGTGAAGATGAGGTGGGATCAAGGACCGCCTTACTCCTGCTCCCAGGAAGCCTGGTCTACAGTGGGTATTCAGTGAATGCTTGAAGGGTGCATTGAACAAGGAAATCCACCTGAGGAATCTAAAAATAAAATCAGTCATCTGTAAACCTCAGGTCGACATTGCTGCCCACCGTTAAACTTTCACTACCATCTGGAAACAGTGCATGTGTTTGTGTACTTCATACTAACCAGCTATGGATTCACAGCCAAAGAAAAAAAAAGAAATGTACCATCCAAGAACGTATATGTAAAAATCAACTTAATTTAAAGACTTTAAAAATGGTTAAATATTAACTTTCATTCATCCACTTTTTAATTTCAAAACAGAAATAAAATTGAGTAAAATCTATGAATAATTAAAACAAACTTCATCCCTGGCCCATGTGGCTCAGTTGGTTAGAGCCATTTCCTGTAACCTGAAAGGTCATGGGTTCGATTTCTGGTGAGGGCACATGCTTAGGTTTCAGGTTTGGTCCCTGGTCGAGGCAGATATGAGGCAAGCGAATGATCAATGTTTCTCTCTCACACTGATGTTTCTCTCCCTTTCTCTTCCTTCCCCTCCATCTCTAAAATCAATAAGCATGCCCTTGGGTGAGGATTAAAAAAATAAATAAATGAAATAAACTTCAGTTTAGCCTTAGGGCCACTTAAGGAAGACAGGGAAAGAAAGAACAAGACAAAGAAAAGGAAGGAAAAAGCCCGCTGGTATGGCTCCCTCACCCCAAGAAACAAAATCCACCTTGTTGTCTGAAACTGCTTTAAAAAATACCTGCCTTAAAGTGTGCAAGATGTGTATGCGCTGTCTGAAATTGTTACAAAAAGTTGGGGGAGGGGTTTCAATTCTTACTTTGGAAGGATAGGCAATCTTGAAATCACTTCTCCTAATATCCAGTGAAGGAAGAGAGACAACCTCACACTTTGGTACTTTGGAAGGAAAGTGGACCCTGACACTTCATTTTATTAAAAAAAAAAAAAAACACCTCATGAATCATCTTTGATTGCCTCATGATCATCTTTGTGATTGCCTTCTTACTTTCAAAGACTCACTGACAATTGCTTTATCACAACTACAGGAAAAATGGGTCCCATGGCCCAAAGAAATTAAGCCAAAACTTGGACATACTTATGTCTCTTTTTATCTATCCTCACCCTCCAGAATTGCTATAAAACAGGTCTCTTTCAAAAAAATATGTCATGTTTTCAGGATGATCTCCCCACCCCTCCTCCTCCTCCTCTCCTGACACCCCCAGCCCCACCACCATCTTCACATCGCTGCCCCAGTTGACCTTTCCAGTGTCTCCTCCCCTTTACCAAAGCCCGAGCCACACTGGACTCTCCCCTGTTCTCCAAACATGTCAATACTTTCATGTCTCTGTGCCCTAGTCAGCTGCATTACTCTTTTTGCCTAGAAAAACATCTACTCCTTCTTCAAAGGCTGGGGTAACTTTGATCTGTAACAGTTATTCTCCACCCTAGGTGTGCTGGAATCACCTGAGAAGCTTTTTAAAAATACCACTGCCCAGGCCCCATCTGATTTAGTTGGTTGAGAACAACTCATCTATACCTTTCTGTGACCCTTTTCTTCTCCATGTAGGATGAATCATTCTTTCACACGACTTTCCAGAGCTTTCTCTACATATCTTCATCGTACCACAAGGCAGAGAATATTGGAGTTCTCACTACTCTCAACCTACTACTCATGGGTCAGACCTAAGGTCTCCTGGGCCTGGGATCTTATTTTTCATCCTTGTTTGTGTCCCATGTCATAATCACCTGGAGAGCTTTTCCCAGCAGACACCAAACCCTTATGAAGTCTACCTGGAATCTTGGGAGGTAGGTAGGAGAGCAGGATGGGTGCATAGGATGAGGTTTTTGTCTTTTCAATACGTTCTAAGGTGACTCTGATGGGCAGCATCCAACATACCTCCTACCCCCGCAGCTACTGCTCTGAAGACACGTGTGACTCCCTCCTGTCTTCTTTGGTGTTCATTCTGTCCCTAAGTCCTATTATCTTTCCCTCCAAAATGTCTCCCAATTGCATACCCATTTCCCCCTTTTTCATGGCTTGGTGTGTTGTAAGTGTCAACTCTCTCAAGTATTTTGCTCCTGTAACACCCTTTCTCAAACTTGTGCAGGCTTCCAATTGCTTCTTGAATTTACAGAATTCTTCCAATTGCTTCCAAATGCAGAGTAATCACAGGCTTTGAAGTTTTCCGCTAATATACCTAAGAGCCCTCTCTTGCCACAATTCTGGGTTCATTGTATCTTCAGTTCAAAATACTATCTTCCCTCCAGCCTCTATCACTATCCATATTCCATGCTCTATGTGAAAAAAGGGGGGCCTGGTTCCCCTTCTCTTCCCCCAAACTATACCACAGTTTTCTTAAGCAAAAAGCAAAAACAAAATTTGTTTTAAAGTCACTGTTTAAATCTGTGTAAAGCTTTTTCTCACCACTTCTAACATTTTAAAAAAGTTGTTGAGTATGCATCTTCGTTATTTTCCTTGGTGTATTTTGCTTTTTATTTTGATATGTTTCTTTTTTTGTGTGTTTGTTGGAATGATAAAGGAATCTGAAGCCAGAGACTTTACTAGCTATTTTTCTCAGACTTTTCACCCTGGGCAGGCTCACTGTTCCTATCTATGAAATGGGGATAATCATGGTGATGTCCACCTGCCTACCTGAATTCCGTGCTGCAGAATCACAGAAGATAAAGCACATGGAATGTGCTCTGTGAGTCCTAACCTGCTGTACAAATATGAGACAGTTACTATTACTGTCACTATTTTCTGCCACCAAAATTCATTTCAATAGTTCAGTACACAGCTCTATACCAACAAAATCTTGACTTGGAAGCATTTTAAGCTATTTTATAAGGAAGATGACACAAAATGTTTGTGTTCTACCTTCATTACATTATTATTCTAATGGTATTTATTTAGTTCCATGTTTCCAACAAGCCTCAAGTTATTTGCAGTTCTTTACGTGTCCTTCTAGCACTAAGTTGAAGTCAGCAGCAGAAACCACTTGAAGCCACAGCAAGGCACTGAACCCAGAAAGCCAAGTGTATTGTAGGAATAAGAATCCAGAATACGTGCTCCGTTCTCCCTGGGGTCTTTCTCAGCGGTAGTTCTGCCTCTGAAGCGACTTGAGAGCCCCAAAAGAAAAACACTGCATGCAGGAGCCAGCCTCCTGCCCCCATCTTTCCTTCAGCTCTGCCTAGGCGAGTCACAATAATATTTGGAATTGGCAAAGCAACTTCTTCCCAGGGCGTTCACTGCACTAAGACATTCCTCATTAATGCACACGGCACTCCTGTGGAGGAGGTGGGTGGCGAGCAATTTCAAACCCTTTTCTTCTATGCCTACCAAAGAGCCTTGGCTCTCAATAGCTGACACAAATGAGTGAACCGTTCTGGTTAAAAGATTATGATTCGCCCATCACCCCCCATTAACACTATTAAATCAACCTTTGTCCTCCCTCAAATCTGTGCAGTCGTGTGTGCGCAGAGTTTAAAAAGAACATAAAAACTGTCCTGGACGTCTGTGTGTGAGACCGGGCATTAGATATGAAGCCCTTTGTCTGGCTTTGGAAAACTCCCATAGGACAAATAGGATTAAACGTGACACCCCTCTTTCTCTGGCAGCCTCCTACAGTGCACCCCTTTTCACAACCTTTTGTCCCTGCACACAGCTCTCCAGCTCTTTGCCAGAGCTGTCATGGTGACCGTCCAGAAATTCCTATGTCTCCCTCACCCTCTTGCCCCACTCAAGCAAGAATTAACTGCTTCCATTATATAAGAAAGGGGCAAACAAAACAGACGCCAAACCATCCAACTTGGGGTATCCCAAGGCTCCCCATTCCTGCATCCATGCTGGAGGCCCAGAGCCTTCACGCTGGCTTCCCAGAGTTTCCCCCATGACAACTCATCTGGAACTTAGAGCAACATGACACATTCTGGTCTTTTTCTAAGTTCTCCATCACAACATCTACTCTGCTAAATAACTGTATCTACTGATGGCAGTTTGAAGTTCATCACACAGGAGAATAGAAGGGGATACAGGAACTAGCACTTAGCAAATGCCTAGTATATGCCAAGTGCTGTGTTAGGTCCTGCACTATCATGTCATTGTCACGACAGCCTGTAAAAGAGGCAGTAATATCTCTGTTTTGTGATTCACTCACCAAAACCCCAGTGGCTTAGCATCACAGAGGTTTAGTTCTCACTTTCAAAATATACGAGGGGGGACCCATGAAACCTGGAACTTATTTATTAAAAATTGTGTATTTATTCTTACATGTTTAAACTTCAGTCACCTTCCAAGTACTCTCCATTTGATGTAATGCACCTATTGAGATGTTTTTTCCACTGCTTAAAAACCATTTTTGCTGCATCGTATTCCATTGTGTAAATGTACCACGGTTTGTTTTTTTTTATCCACTTATTTACTAATGGGCACTCAGGCTGTTTCCAGCACTTTTCTATTGTACACAGTGCTTCTATGAACATACAGGTGCGTAAGTTCTTTTGAATTGGCAGCAGAAAGAAAGAAGGAATTCCTAACTTTTGTGATGCCATGGATGGAACTGGAGAATATTATGCTAAGTGAAATAAGCCATTTGGTGAAAGACAAATACCATATGATCTCACCTATAAGAGGAATCTAATGAACAAAATAAACTAATGAACAAAATAGAGCCATAGACATGGAAACAAGGAACAGACTGACAGTGGCCAGAGAGGAGAGGGAAGGGGAATAAGGTGGAAAGAAGAAGAGACTAGTCAAAGAACATGTATGAATGACCCATGGACACGGATGGACAACATTGTAGGAACTGACAATGGGGCAGGAGGATGGGCGGAGGAGGACAAAGGAGGAAAAACTGGGACAACTATAATAGAATAACAATAAAAAATGATTAAAAAAGAATTTCCAAGTCCCCCTTCAAAAAAATATTTTTGAACTCATCAATTTTGATGCTTTTTAGTGCTTCCACTGTTTTTTGTTTCACCTCTTCTACATTGGCAAAACGTTTCCCTTTAAGGAATTTTTTCATTCAGGGAAACAAAAAAACATCACTGAGGGTGGGGCATGGGTGTCATGCTGTTTCTGGTCAAAAACTGCTGAACACTCAGCACGATGTGGGCAGGTATACTTGTAAATCACCCATCATGAAATGGGCAAACATATTGAGTCTTCAAAAAAAATTCACTGAAGCCAAACGCAGCCTCTCACAATAACGCCAGCTGGTACATTGATACAGGTGGGTTCCTAGAACACTCACTTAGTGGGGGGAAGTAATTCCATTTTTGAGGGGTGCCCCCTTTTATTCATCATACCTCTGCTCCATGTGGCTACTCAGGCACCCAAGTGATGGAGGCACTTCCATGTCATAGCTGCACCATCTGGACTCCACAGCCACCTTAGTCACCAGGTAGAAGAAGAGAGCCTAGAGGGAGGGTCTTGCACAGGCTTTTCATTGCTATAGTAGAATCACTTGTGGTCCCATTTCATTAGCTAAATACTCACATGGCCCCACCTAACTCACTGTCAGGGGACAGGAAGATGCCTGAAAGGAGGCAGAATGTTCCATGAGTAGCTGTGGACAAGCCAGGTCAGTAGAAATATCAACATCAATAACTATGTTCTGTATCTTGAAATGCACATATCACATTTGTAATGGTTGCATAAAACTCCACTGCATGACTGTACAATACTCGATTCATCACAGCCTCTATTTGAGGACGTTTAAATTGTTTTCCATCAATTAACTTTCTTTGAACACTTATCATGTGCAGGGTACAGTACGTAAGGGACCAAGAGGGTGTTACAGATTCAGAGGGGAAGTCAGACATATTTACAAATAAATGCCATTTTAATAAAAGGCAGATTTTGATGAATGTAACAAGAAAACTACCAAGTCCTTTGGGACTGCAAAGGAAGAAGTCATTTCCTGCCAAGATGCTAGGAAAGGACTTAGAGGGGATTTATCCATTTTGATTGGCCTTTCAAGATTAATTAGTATTTTCCAATGGGTAAAAAAAAGGGGGCTCAAAAGCTCTTGGGCAGGAAAGCTCAGAAGGTGTTCAGGACACAGTAACCTTCTGCTGTGTGGCTTAGGTGAGGGTGCAGGTGGGGGAGGCAGGAGAGATGAGGCCAGAAAGTGCATTGCATTCAGACAGAACAGGAGAGTGGTGAGTGCTGTGTTTGGGAGTGTGGATCTGGGGAAATGGGGAGCCACTCACTAATGGCCTCTGAGCACAGGGATGCTGTGGCAAGATCCATCTAGACTCTCCTAGAGACAGCAACCATCAGAGTTTCCCTTCCTCCCTTTGGGAATTTCTAGTCTTCATGAACATATTTATTTTCCTTCTATCCTGGGGTTTGTAATCAAACACCAATTTAATCTGCCTAAACACATATACCACAGAATCAAAGCTTCTGTTTTATCCAAAGAAGCCTGTAACGAGGCATTCACACTTCTTTAGCTTGTGGGGGGTTCTTCTTCTTATCCTCTTTGAAATTAATATTCTTATAAAATATTGCAACTTCAGAATAAAGATCAAGGAATTAAGCCCCGTGCTGTAGTTTTGTTCTATTATATTGAATTTGGCTATGCTGATTCTGGAGCTCCCTGTTGTGACTAAAGGCCAGTTTACCAGCTACTAATCATGTGCTTTTGCCAAATACTTAGCCTCTCTGTGCTTTAGTTTCTTGATTTAGCAGGAAACAATATCTATTGATAATTTGTTCCTTCCTTCAGCTGATATGATGAAGTATCTTCCATGGGCCAGAAAATGTACTGATCAGAGATGACCTTAGTGAAAGCACTTTATCCTCTTCCAAAGAAAGGAGGCAGGGGAGGAAATGAATGAATATTAATTACACGCCTACTGTGGGCCAGCACATCTCTTTGAGGTTTTACATGTGCTATGTCAATTGCTTATGACGTGACTCCCATGGGAGTGGTATTTCCCCCATTCTATGATGAAGAAGTTTCATCCTGGGCTGTGGGCTATGTTATCGTGGGCTGTGGACACCCACAGTAACTGGCACAATGGCATTTGGCTGGTGAATGGCAGTCCCAAGTTGGGAGTCCTGCACGCTGCTGGATCCCAAGGCTCCTGCCAATTCTACTCCATCATGGCATGAGGCGCTGCAAGCTGAAGCTTCTGTTTGCCACACAGTGCTTTTCTTCTCGAAACTATCACTGCGCCTCTTGCTGTCCATGGGAGGTAAGAAAGAGACATATTTTGGCTCTCCTGACATACTTTTCTGGAATTCATTCAGCTGTGATAAATCAATCCCAAAGTTCTGGCTCTAGGTTGCTTCCCCAGCCTCCAGCTGCCCCTGGCCCACCCAGCCAGGCTACTTTTACCAGCATCGTTGTCGCTGGAGGATTCCTCTGAATCACCATTTGGTCACTCCCTCTTAATTGCTCACAATTACCCAAGTTCCTTAGCCCTACAATAAGCAAGGAAAAGGGTAGCATTTTCTAAGATATATGTGTTTAGTGTCACTGGCAGATTTGTAAACTTATTAGTGCCTCTGCATACCATATAATTAAGATCAAGATCGAATTATCCAAGAGTTTTAAATAGTGCCTGCTGCTATTGTGTGCTGAAAAATCCTAAGGAAAAAAATATTTGCCTTCTTCCTTTTTTTTTTTTTTTTTTTTTTTTACAGCTTACCTCTCCCCCATTTTCTCTGAAATTCTTATTTTCGGAAGATGCCAGAGGACCTCTGGATTTAGCTGGACTGCTGAAAAAGTCCCACTATGTTGAAACACTTTGCTTTTAGAAACATCACCATATCAGAAGCATAGGGATACATTCTAAAACATCTGCTGTGGTACCTTCTTGACAGAGCTTGCAGTGCCAGGCAGGTATGTATAGGCAGATGCTCAGATGTTGGGCCCATGTCTTGGTAAGACTTGAGCACAAATGGCTCAAGGCTGATGCTTCAGAAGGAGAGTTGTATACAGCTATATAAGTTATCAGTGCCATGAACAAACAGATAAACACAAGGATATATGCCCTGTGGGGGCCCAGAGAGAAAGATGGGACAGAAAAGGGATAATCCTGGCAGGAAAATCTCAGACATCCACACAGCAACATTTTCAATGATATGTCCCCTAGAGCAAGGGATATAAAGGAAAGAATAAACAAATAGGACCTCATGAAATTAAAAAGCTTCTGCGTGGCTAAAGAAAATAGCATTAAAATGAAAAGAGAACCAACTATATGGGAAAATATATTTGCCAATGATACCTTGGATAAGGGTTTGATCTCCAAAATATATAAAGAACTGACATGACTCCACTCCAGGAAGACAAACAATCCAATTAAAAAATGGGCAAAGGACTTGAACAGATAGTTCTCCAAGGAGGACATACAGAGGGCCCAGAGACATATGAAAAGATGCTCAGCATTACTAGCCATCAAAGAGATGCAAATTAAAACCACAATGAGATACCACCTCACACCCATCAGAATGGCCATCACAAACAAATCAACAAACAAGTGTTGGAGAGGATTCGGAGAAAAGGGAACTCTAGTGCACTGTTGGTGGGAATGCAGACTGGGGCAGCCACTGTGAAAAACAGTATGGAATTTCCTCAGAAAACTAAAAATGGAACTGCCTTTTGACCCAGCAATTCCACTGCTGGGATTATACCCTAAGAACCCTCAAACACCAATCCAAAATAACCTATGCACCCCAATGTTCATAGCAGCACAATTTACAATAGCCAAGTGCTGGAAGCAAACTAAGCACCCATCAATAAATGAATGGATCAAAAAACTACGGTACATTTACACAATGGAATTCTATGCATCAGAGAGGAAGAAGGATGTTCCGTTTGTGACAGCATGGATGGAACTGGAGAGCATCATGCTAAGTGAAATAAGCCAGGCAGTGAAAGACAAATACCATATGATCTCACCTTTAACTAGAGCCTAATCAACAAAAGAAAAAAGCAAGCAAAATATAACCAGAGACATTGAAATTAAGAACAATCTGGCAGTAACCAGAGGGGTGGTGGGAGGGGATAATGGGGTTTTCAGGACAACTACAAAGGACACATGGACAAAACCAAGGTGGGGGTGGAAGCAAGGGAGAGAGGTGGGTTTGACTGGGGTGGGGGGCAAATGCAGACAACTGTAACTGAACAACAATAAAATAATTAATTAAAAAAGAAAAGGGATAATCCAGGCACATGTATGAAGTGCCCGATCCAAGACATTGTTCTGGGCTTGGCCCTGTCTTAAGTGAGCTGAAAGTCCAGTGGGGAAGGCAGAACAGAAAGGCAAAGAAGATATACCTGTGTGGTAAGTGATGAATGCTTGTAAGCAGAAGGTGCTAGGGTGTATGGGTGAGTGAGAGAGTAGGAAGGGTTTCCTTAACTAGGAGTTAAGCCGGGGGGAAGGACATCCCAGGAAGAAGACGCAGTATAAGCAAAGCTTCAGAGGCAGCAGGGATCGGATCAGTGAGTAGTTTAGGGGTCACAAAAAGCCCCATACTCTAGCAAGGTAAAACAAAGGTAAAAATGGTGATTTTAAGTAGAAAAAAAAATGTGAGCGGATTCCTATTAGAAACAACAACCCACACTGAATGAGTTATAACTGAATGGCTTGGATACAAGAGCAAAGATCAGCCCTGGCTGGTATGGTTCAGTGGACTGAGCAATGGTCTGTGAACCAGAAGGTCACAGATTTGATTCCTGGTCAGGGCACATGCCTGGGCTGTGGGCCAGGTCCTCAGCTGGGGTTGTGTGAGAAGCAACTGATTGATGTTTCTCTCCCTCTCTTTCTCTCTCCCTTCCCTCCTTTCTAAAAATAAATAAATAAATATATAAATATATATTTTTTAAAGAGCAAAGATCAATGAGAATAGTAATTCCTAAGTGTGGTGCTTAGGCCAGCAGCAACAGGGTCACCTGGAACTTTTAGAAATGCCACTTCTCAGGCCCAGCCCAAACCTGGTGCATCAGAAAGTCTGGGGGTGGAGCCCAGCCCTCTGTGTTTAGCAAGCCCCTCAGGTACTGCTGATGCATGCTCAAGGTCTAAACGAGTCCCCTGCAATAAACCAGGTAAACAAGGATCCAGGTGAACAATGGACAAAGGCAATGGTAGTAAAAAAGTAGAAAAGGCAACATATTGAGAATATTTCTGGTGAAATTCCTTTGTACCTCTCTCATAACATTTTCCCATTTTCTACTGTGTCTCATCACCTCCCTGCGTGTTTTGTGTTCCTGGTGTTTTAGGGGCAAAGACCTCATTTTTTCCCTGGGCTCTTGCGGTCCCCTGCATCGTCCCTTGAATACAAGTGGAGCTCAGGTGAAGGTTGGCCAAGCAATACTGCATTGTATCTTGCCACAGCTGGTTGTGGGCCCCAGGGGTGGGACTGAACCTATGAAGGACTCTGTAAAGTCTTCCTAGGAAGGGGAAGCTACAGGGAGAGGCAGCTATGTTCACAGCAACACAGAAACCCAGAATGCATAGTAAGCGAGGCAGAGAAGATCGAGAGAAAAGTGGGAGAGGAAAGGGGGCTGGGAAGGGCCAAAGGAGGAAGAAGAGAGACGAAATGGAAAGGGACAGGGAGGAGTCAGGGAGGGAGAAGACAAGAATAAAGAGAAAGAGGAGTCGGGGGAAGGTAGTGGATTTGAACATTAACTCCCTGCTCTACAATCCCAGCACTCCCAGCTCTAGCAGGAGCTGTTTCTGCCACTACTGGTGTAGCTCCAGCCATCCTCAGTTGCAGTGGCCCTTCTTCAGGCCTCCATACCCACAGATGCCCACTGCAGGTGGACAAGGCCCCATGATCACCCTCTGGGACCCAGGCATGAACCCTGAGCACTGGAACCTCCTCTCTTCCTCTGCCTTATCGTACAGTATCTCTACGGTGTGTAAGCTGTTTTAACATACTTTGAGAAAGACATGTGTCATCATGATGAAGAACATGGGCTGGGAGTTGTGAGTTCATATCCTTGCTCCACCACATGCTGGTACTGAGAATAGTGCATAGCATACAGTAGCATGCTTAAATGAATGCATGATCAATTAATGGCTGAGTACTAGTTTGAAACCAGGAGCAAATCAATCATTCTGAGCCTCAGTTTCCTCACCTATGAAATGGGGATAATAATAGTATCTATCCCATAGGGTTGTTGGGAGAATGAACACTATGTCAAGTGCTCCTGCGGGGCCACTCTCGGGCAGTGGAAGTGGGCTTGCTGCCCTGGGGGCAGGGGAGAATGGCATTTCCACCACCCACTACAGCAGTGCTTCTCAGTGCGGTCAGAACCACCTTCCTCATAGTCAGCTGGGGTAGGGGCTGAGTGTGGATAGGCATCAGAGACAGGGATTTCTTGGCCCTCCTCCAAACCTACTAAAAAAGAATCTTTAGGGGTGAAGTCTAGAACCCCACATTTCTACCAGTTCCCCCAAGTGACTGTCAACTCATGTTTAAGAGCTCTATATTAAGGATTCAGTTTATAAATTAAAATAGTCAACACATGAATATAACAGTTCACACTTGCAAGCAATCGGGCTTCAGCATGGCCCCTTCAAGATTGGAATTTAGGATAAAAATGAAAGACCATAAATTCTGTAATGGAGTAACAAATATGTTATCTTAACACCTGGCACTGGAATTCCTCTTGGAGAGGGAACTGTCTTTAATAAGCCTGTTGACACTGGACACTGATATCCAGGGGACATGAATTGGCCTTGCTAAGGCCTCCCCCCCCACCACCCAGAAAACCCTGTTCCTGAACTGGTCTTCATTTAAAATGAGGAAGAGCGAAAGCAAATAAGAAGGAATGGTGGGTTGAGGAAGGCTGGAGATGTGGTTCTGAAATAATTTAGGGACTTTTGGGGAACTAGACTATGTAAACTTGAATTTCAACTTGTTTGCATTGTTGTAACTTACAACCTCTTTCTCCTCAATCTCATTTCCAGGGCTCTTATACCTACAATTCTAAGTGTGAATACTTTTATATCCTTTCCCCAACAAGAACTGTGAAAGAAAATAGTGCCACCGTTAGGCAGGGTTTATTCATTGACTTCCCATTCTACTTCCTCACTCAACTGTCAACTAAGTGATTGCCAAATCTTGCCATTTTTAAAAACAGGCAACAAAAGGCAAAAGGCCATAAAGGAAGAAAAAAGGTAAATTGCATCACAATGTAATTAAGAATTTCCATTCATAACCATTAAGAGAATCAAAGATGACTCATAGAATGGAAGAAGACATTCGCAATATGTATATCTAACAAAAATTCTTACCCATAGGAAAAAGCCTCTTACAAATCTGTAAGAAAAAGAAATAATCACTCAATAGAAAAATGGACAAAAGACATAAAGAGTCAATTCAAAAAAGACATCCAAAAGGCCAGTAAACCTATGCAAAGGTGCTAAAATTAATTTGTCATTAGGGAAATGCAAATTAAAGCCAAAATGAGATATCACCTCACATCAACCAGAATGGCTAACAGGAAAAAGGCAGAACATACTCAGTACTGGAGACGACGTGGAATGGAACTCTCATAGACAGTTGATAGAAGAGCATATCGGTATAAGCGCATTGGAAAACTGTTTCTTAGTACCTATAGAGCTGAGCACATACGTCTCTGTGGCCCAACATTTCCACTCTTCAGTTTTTACCCCATATAACAGTGCACATATAGTCACCAAAAGACATTTACAAAGATACTACATAGCAGCACTACTCATAGTAGCCAAACCCAGTAGAATGGATATTTTTGTCCTTGGACCTTTACAGAGCAATGAGAACAAACAAATACAGCCACATAACAACATGGATGTCTCATGAGCATAAAGCTGAGTGAAAAGAAGCCAGACATAAGTGAGTACATATTGTTTGATGCTGATTAAAGTTTAAAGACAGGCAAAACTATTCAGTGCTGTTAGAAGTCACATGATCATACTTGTAAGGGTCTAGCAACTGGAAGACAGCATCATGGGGACTTCTAGGGTGTGGTAATGTTCTTTGATTTGGGTGTAGGTTACATGGGTGTGTGCTTTTACTTAAATTCATCCAACTGGACACATGACTTGTGTATGATTTATGTATTATATGTATTTTGTATTTCAATTAAAAGGTCTCTTAAGCCAATGAGATAATAAAAAGAAATGACAAAACAAAAAAACAAACCTAAAAAACTGAGACTTAGGCTCTACCTAGGCATACTGAATGAATTAAGTCTTTGGGAGAAGGAACACGTTGTAGCAGCCCCCAAAACGTCTTCCTGTGACTCTCACTTCCCAATCTTGCGTGTTCATCTCCCACACTCACTAGAACCGCCCTGTGCAACCAGGAGGTTCTTGTGGAATAAATGTTGCAATGTGCCTTTTGAATCTAGATCATATACAACATTTTGCTTTCTACCTTGCTCTCCCTCTTGGATCACTCTTTCTAGGAAAAGCAACCACATTAGAAGGACACTCAAGCAGCATTGTAGAGAGGTCCTTATAGTGAGAATGGAGGCCTCCTGCCAATAGCCAGCACCAGCTTGCCAGCCATGTGAATGAGCCGTCTTGGAAGCAGATCCTCTAGGCTCAGTCAGGCCTTCAGATGAATGCAGCCCTGGATAACATCTTGACTGATGTCATGATGAGTCTCTCATGTCACATGAGAGACTCAATACCACCTAGATAAGCTTCTCCAAATTCCATACCTAGCAAAGTGCTATGATATAATAAATGTTTATTGTTCTTTGAAGCTGCTAAGTTTTGGAACAATTTGTTAAGTGTCAACAGATAATCAATACAGGCCAAGACATACATATATACAATTTATTTTTTTAATTATATTTTATTGATTATGCTAGTACAGTTGTCCCATTTCTCCCCCTTCATTCCCCTCCACCCTGCACACCCCCTCCCACCCACATTCCCCCCCTTTAGTTCATGTCCATGTGTCATAAGTTCTTTAGCTTCTACATTTCCCACACTATTCTTGCCCTCCCCCTGTCTATTTTCTACCCACCATCTATGCTACTTATTCTCTGTACCTTTTCCCCCCTCTCCTCCTTCCACTCCCCTGTTGCTAACCCTCCATGTGATCTCCATTTCTGTGTTTCTGCTCCTGTTCTAGCTGTTTGCTTTTGTTTTAGGTGTGGCTGTTAATATCTGTGAGTTTGCTGTCTTTTTACTGTCATATTTGTTATCTTCTTTTTCTTAGATAAGTCCCCTTAACATTTCATATAATAAGGGCTTGGTGATGATGAACTCCTTTAACTTGACCTTATCTGAGAAGCACTTTATCTGCCCTTCCATTCTAAATGACAGCTTCTCTGGATAGAGCAATCTTGGATGTACACCTTGACTTTCATGACTTGGAATACTTCTTTCCAGCCCCTTCTTGCCTGTAAGGTTTTTTTTGAGAAATCAGCTGACAGTCTGATGGGAACTCCTTTGTAGGTGACTGTCCCCTTATCCCTTGCTGCTTCTAGAATTCTCCCCTTCATTTTAATCTTGGCTAATGTAATTCTGATGTGCCTTGGTGTGTTCCTCCTTGGGTCCACCTTCTTTGGCACTCTCTGAGCTTCCTGGACTTCCTGGAAGTCTATTTCCTTTGCCAGATTGGGGAAGTTCTCCTTTATTATTTATTCAAATAAGCTTTCCACTTGTTGCTCTTCTTCTTCCCCTTCTGGTACCCCTATAATTCAGATGTTGGGACGTTTAAAGATGTCCTAGAGGTTCCTAAGCCTCTCCTCATGTTTTTGAATTCTTGTTTCTTCCTTCTTTTCTGTTTGGTTGTTTCTTTCTTCCTTCTGGTCCACTCCATTGATTTGAGTCCCAGTTTTCCTCCCATCACTATTGGTTCCCTTTGCAATTTTTTTCATTTCACTTATTGTAGCCTTCATTTGTTCCTCTAATTTGGGACCAAAATCAACCAATTCTGTGAGCTTCCTAATCACCAGAGCTTTGAACTGTGCATCTGATAGGTTGGCTATCTCTTGGTCACTTAGATGAATTAGCTCTGGGGCTTTGATCTGCTCTCCTGTTTGAGCCATTTTTGGTTTTGGTTCATTTTTGTTTTGGGTCTGGTTGCCCTTTTATGCAGTGAGTCTTAGGTGTTCACCAGGGTGGAGCAGTCCAGTCGCTGGGTTATGATGCTGTATGTGGGGGCAGGGTCCAAGAGGGAACAATGGTGCTTGCTCCTCTCTCTCTTGGATTCCAGTCCCTTCCTCTGCTTCCCCCAAGCAAATTGGGCCCTTCTGGTGCTGGTTTCCATGTGGGTGGGCTTGTGTACATTCTAGGACCCTGTGGGTCTCTCCAACAAACTCTCCTGTGAGGCTGAGAGTCTCTCCCGGCACCTCAACCCCCACAGGTGTTTTTAATCAGTGCTTTTAGGCTTATTTCCCAGTGCTGGGGCCCTGGGTTGCACAGTCTGTCTTGCTGCCAGTTTTCACCTGGTTTATCTGCACGTGAATGTATGACTGTGGTCAGCCGCCTGCGTGCCTCGCTTGGTCTGCTCATATTTGTTACCCACGATCAGTAACTGCCGCCTGTGTGCCCGGGGTGTGCCAATCGCCGCCTGCACATCCGGGACCACTAGCCACTGCTTTTTCCTGCTGCGACCCCTTTCTGCTGGCCACTGACTCCGCCCCTCTTACCGGTCTGGGTGAATCATTGTCGGACTCCCATACAATTCAATTTTCTATCTGTTCTGGTTGGGTTTTTTTGGTTCTATATTTTTGTTGTCCTTAATTTTGGTTGTGAGAGGAAGCACAGTGTGTCCACCTATGCCTCCATCTTGGCCGGAAGTCCATATATACAATTTAAATTCAAAGAAATAATATACTTGTTTATAAATTAACTTCAATAATATTTTGTATCTTGTTTGGCATCTTTCTATCTTTTGTTACTTTTATAAGAACACTTAACATGAGCTCCATCCTCTTAAGAGACTTTTAAGCGTGCAATACAGTATAATTATCTACGGGTACAATGTTGTACATCAAATCTCTAGAACTAATTAATCTTGCAAGATTGAAATTTTATACACATTGATTAGCAACTCCTCATTTCCCCCTCCCTCCAGTCCAGGCAACTGTTCTATTCTTTGCTTCTGTGAGTTTGACAATTTGAGATACTTCATATAAGTAGAATCATGCATATTTTAAAAAACTTCCTAGATTTGGATATACAGCCATGGTAAAACACTTTGACATAATATTTTGCTTCTACCCCTGGTATAGCACCTATCATTTTGTATTAGTGATATTTCTTGCTGGTCCTCCCTGATCAACTGTGAGCCCATTAATTGAGGGAATGTTGTTTTGTTCATTTTGGTACAATGAACCCAAAAGAACACAGGACCCAGAGTGAACAGTCCACAAATATTTGTTAAATTGGAGTGATCCTGCTAATAGTCACACAGGGTAGAACCTTTCATTGCTGCCAGCCAGCCACACCTATTTAATGTAGCTTTTTGATTCAATATATATTTTTAAAGAGCCTACTTTGTTTTCTCAATAAAAATTCAATTTATTGGGGTTACATTGGTTAGTAAAATTATATATGTTTAAGGTATACAATTCTATAATACATCATCTATATATTGTGTTGTGTATTCACCACCCCAAGTCATGTCTCTTCCCATCACCATTTATCTACTTTGAATCAACACTGGACTGGTGTTGGAGGTGCAAAGAAGAGAAAGGTCAGTCCTTGTAGCCAGGTGTTCAGTCAAGCAGGAATGACATTGAGGATGCCAGGGGGCACATGTCATGTTTGGTGAAGGAGCCTTAGATAAAGTGATCAGTTCTGCTTGGCTGAACCTGCGATGTTTCCAAGAGTAAGTGACACTTGAGCCATGTCCCATAGAGTGACTAGGAGTTTGCCAGGTGGACAAGGGGGAAAATGCATTTTGGGAAGATAAAGAGCCATGACCATGACTAGACCACTTGAAATCACGCAGAGTGTTGGAGAAGGGCAGGAGAGTGAGACATGAGTGGCTGGTAGGGAGGTTGACTTTATTTTGTAACTAACGGGAAGTCACAGAAGGATGAAACAGGAGAGTAGCAGAACCCAACTTGTGATTTCAGAGATCAGTCTGCTTGCAGCATAGATGGTGGGTTTTAAGGCAAAACAAAAGATCTTGGGACCATGTGGAGGAGATAGGGGTATTGTAATGATCCAGGTGGGGAAAGGGGAAGGCCTTATGGTTGGAAAGGTGGGGAAGGTATGAAGGACATGCCCCTACTGGTTAAGAAAATAAGACTGCGGTCAGAGGATTCCCCACCTTCTGTATAAAGGTTGGTGGAAGGGAGGTGCGTAAGAGGTATGTTACACAAGCAATGTTTTCTTTCCAAATTTTCCTCCTTGGAACCAGAAAAAGAAAATTGGAAAGGAGAGAGGGGGTGGGATTCAGGAGGAAATATAACACATATGCTAATGTCACTTGGAAACTATAACCAGCTCACAACTTCCATCTATTATCTTAAGTGAAAATACATTTTTAGCTGAAAAGAATTATTTTAAAACATGGGTGTGAAATAAATGAGTGCATGAAGCCATGTTGTCCAAAAGGCCTCAGCAGAATGTTTTCCTTACATGGCAGCCTCAGGGTAACACTGCCAGCATTCTGCAGTCCCAGCAAGGATCTGTGCTTTTGTCTCAGTGATTTGCAATGAAAAGAAAAACAACAGAAAAACGCTTATCTAAGAAATGCATCTGAAACTCCATAGCTGGCAGGTGCTTAAGAGCATTGAACAGATGTCTGCCTGATGCACCAAAAGTCATATATGCACATTGAAAAGCACGTGTGCTCTGGTTTCCTGCTACTGTCATGGAGAAAATATACCAGACATGTGTCAAGGGGGCTCTGCCTTTCCTTCCTGACTATTATCCTGCAGGACATGGAGCCCATGTTGATGGCTACTCAGAGTCCTCAGCTCACTGGCCTTTGGAAAGGTCTTAACTGACTCTATCTACAGCAGATCCTTGGATAACATCATTTCATTCAGTCATTTCATTCTCAATGTTGATGAGAAAATAAAAAATTCATTCCCAGCCAGGGCCACTGTGTGGAGTTAGAGGTTCTCCCTATTTTTGCATGGGTTTTCTCAGGGTACTCTGGTTTCCACCCACGCCCCAAAGATGTACACAGTAGGTGACTGCTGTGTCCCAGTCTGCGTGAGTGTGGGTGGGTCTGAGTGGCCCTGAGACAGAAGGGAGCCTGTGCAGGGAGGGTGCCAGCCGTATGCCCTGAGCTGCCGAGAGAGGCTCCAGCCCCCTGTGATCCTGGAGAGAGCAGGTTGGAAAACAATAATCTTGTTTTTTTATTAATTTTTCCTGACTATATTTATATCTCACATTTATCTTAATGTTTAATATTAGAAGTGTTTTGGAGGTATATTTAGAAGTTTGGTGATGCTTTTGTGACCAGACATGCTACAGGAACATAACACTTCTTTATATCAAAACTGGTTTTGTCATACATCGTTTTGCTTAAAACTCCAGTTTCCAAGAACCTATCAATGATGTTAAGTGAGGTACTTCACTGCCTCCAAGCAAGACTAACCAGCTAACCAAGGATTTCTCAGCAGTATCTGGTATTTTCTTGAAGTCTTGCAAGCCTTCCACTCCTTCATGTTAATAATGCATCCTGGATGCCCTTCTCACAAGTCTTCTGTCATAGGTTTAGGGCAGTTATCTGTCACCCCTCAGTCTCCTTCTCAACCAAACCTCTCCCCATCTCACCAGCTCCCCATAGTGATAAGGTCCTTCCATTTATTCTCAAGATGACTCTCACCCACCCACCCTGAAGAACTCACAATTATAGAACCTGCTTTACATGAGAGGCAGCCTGGGGCACTTGGAGGAGCTAGGAATCAGAAAAACATGAGTCTCTATCACAGATCTTCCCCTCCTCATTTGGGGCAGACACATATCCTCTTTACCCCTCTGACTCTTCCTGCAGAAAATGAGGGCAAAGCCCCTTAAACAAGACAATCCTTCCAAGTATCCAACTGTGAAGGACACAGGGAAAAGCAGTGGGTTCTCTTGTGTGGAAATCTTTACACTCACAGTGCTCCTATCAAAGGTCATCACTAAATGTATTTCACACACAAGGAAGCTGATATTGGGGTAGATGACATGACTTGCTCAAATAATGAAGCAGAAAGGCCAGAATTTGAACCCAGGGCTGCTCACCTCCAAAGAGGACCCTCCCTCTACACTGTTGTGCCTTCCTCCATGACCCTCACTCTTCCCATCATCCAGATTTCTTTACTGCTTTCTTTCCCTCTGCCTATAGTCAGGGCTGTACCACTGTTAGAAATAAAATCCCATAGCCTGAGTTCCGGCCAAGATGGAGGCGTAGGTAGACACACTGTGCCTCCTCACACAACCAAAATTAAGGACAACAAAGAAACAATTTAGAAACAAGAAAACAACCAGAACTGATAGAAAATTGAACTGTATGGAAGTCCAACAATCATTCATCCAGACCAGTAAGAGGGGTGGAGTCCTGGCAGGAAAAAAGTGGAGGTTGGTAGACCCAGGCACACAGGCAGCAGCTAGTGGACCCCAGGCATGGGGTGGCAACAGTGCAGACCCAGTGAGGCCGCACAAGGCTGCTGGCTGACCAGGTGGTCCCACATTCAGGCCGCACAAGGCTGCTGGCTGACCAGGTGGTCCCACATTCTCACACAGATAATCCAGGTGAAGGGGAAGCAGCAGAAGGGACAGGAATCTGAGACAGAGCAAGTGCCATTGTTCCCTCTTGGACCCACCACCACATACAGTCACCACCCAGCGACTGGGCTGCTCTGCCCTGGGAAACACCTAAGGCTCCATCCTTCACTATGTAACAGCCGCCACCAGACCAAAAGAAAAACCAAAAATGGCTCAAATGGGAGAACAAATCAAAGCCTCGGAGCCAATTCATCTAAGTGATCAAGAGATAGCCAACCTATCAAATGCACAGTTCAAAGCCCTGGTGATCAGGATGCTCACAGAATTGGTTGATTTTGCTCACAAATTAGATGAACAAATGAAGGCTACAATAAGTGAAATGAAGGAAAATGCACGGGGAACCAATAGAGATGGGAGGAAAACTGGGACTCAAATCAATGGAGTGGACCATAAGGAAGAAAGAAACAACCAAACAGAAAACAAGGAAGAAACAAGAATTCAAAAAAAATGAGGAGAGGCTTAGGAACCTCCAGGACATCTTTAAACGTCCCAACATCTGAATTATAGGGGTGCCAGAAGGGGAAGAAGAAGAGCAACAAGTGGAAAGCTTATTTGAACAAATAATAAAGGAGAACTTCCCCAATCTGGCAAAGGAAATAGACTTCCAGGAAGTCCAAGAAGCTCAGAGAGTGCCAAAGAAGGTGGACCCAAGGAGGAACACACCAAGGCACATCATAATTACATTAGCCAAGATTAAAATGAAGGAGAGAATTCTAGAAGCAGCAAGGGATAAGAGGACAGTCACCTACAAAGGAGTTCCCATCAGATTGTCAGCTAATTTCTCAAAAAAAACCTTACAGGCAAGAAGGGGCTGGAAAGAAGTATTCCAAGTCATGAAAGTCAAGGCGTACATCCAAGATTGCTCTATCCAGCAAAGCTGTCATTTAGAATGGAAGGGCAGATAAAGTGCTTCTCAGATAAGGTCAAGTTAAAGGAGTTCATCATCACCAAGCCCTTATTATATGACATGTTAAAGGGACTTATCTAAGAAAAAGAAGATAACAAATATGACAGTAAAAAGACAGCAAACTCACAGATATTAACAGCCACACCTAAAACAAAAGCAAAC
This sequence comes from Anoura caudifer, assembly GCA_004027475.1. Classification (NCBI taxonomy): domain Eukaryota; kingdom Metazoa; phylum Chordata; class Mammalia; order Chiroptera; family Phyllostomidae; genus Anoura; species Anoura caudifer. The sequence goes on along the minus strand of PVKU01001676.1, from coordinate 248,058 downwards.
AGCTAGAACAGGAGCAGAAACACAGAAATGGAGATCACATGGAGGGTTAGCAACAGGGGAGTGGGAGGAGGAGGGGGGGAAGATACAGAGAATAAGTAGCATAGATGGTGGGTAGAAAATAGACAGGGGGAGGGCAAGAATAGTGTGGGAAATGTAGAAGCTAAAGAACTTATGACACATGGACATGAACTAAAGGGGGGGAATGTGGGTGGGTGGGGGTGTGCAGGGTGGAAGGGAATGATGGGGGAGAAATGGGACAACTGTAATAGCATAATCAATAAAATATATTTTTTAAAAAATCCCATAGCCTTAAAAAGGAAGGACATTCTGACACATTATAACATAAATGAACCTTGAGGACAATATGCTAAGTGGAATAAGCCAGTCAGAGAAAGAGAAATACCATATGATTTCACTCATATGTGGAATCTAATGAACAAAATGAATGAACAAGCAAACAGAGTCAGATTTACAGATGGAGAGCAGATGACAGCTAGTGGTGGTGGGTGTAGTTTAAGGGGTAGAGCAATAGGGCAAAAAGGAAAAAAGACACATGGACATGGACAACAGTGTGGTGATTGCTGGGGGAAAGGAGTATAAGGGGACTAGAAGGTAATGGAAAAAATACAATAAAGATTAAATAAAAAATAAGTAAGTAAATACCATAAAAATCCCCATGGTCCTGTTTACCATCTCTCTCCTTTCCCCCTAAACACCTGAAAAGAATATGCTAAACTCAGTTTTCTTTCCTAAACTCCTTGCCACTTCACCTCTCAGCCACCAGGCATTTGCGAAGCCCTCTTCCTTAACCCTTCCCCTTGAAAGGTTGCCTGTGAATGCCTGTCTTCCTCCACTGCTGGCATGATGGGCTCCAGGCATCAGTGCCCAGCCCCTGGCTCCTAGGACCCTGTCCTCCATTTTTCTGATCATCCCTTCTTTATCTCCTCGCCACCCCTCTGCCCACTCCCTGTGAGCCTTCTCCCTGTGCACTCACTCCCGAGGTGGTCTCCCCCATCCCCATGCCTCAGTTCTCCTCCTCTGTAAATATCTTCGGCACCCAATCTCATCTGATCCTATGGCTCATTTTGAAATAAACATCTGTAGCCTCTTCTTTGCTCTTCTAAAATGAAGATCAGAGATATAGCTACCTACAGACAGAATTTTTTAAAACTGCTCTGATCTCTAACTGTAGTTTAAATGGCAAATTTGAGTGAATAGGTTATAGCAAAATAATACATAAGGCCCTTGGCAGCATATTAACCATGTCTTTTATCTTCTGTATGCTGCTGATTTGACATCTGGGCCCTTGCTGACCCCGAAGGGACTGCCCCTCCCACAGCTAGCCCACTCCTAGAGACAGTGAGCAAGTTGCCCAAAAGTAGGCTTTTCAAATTCAAACCAACCAATCCAGAGCCCACAACCGAACCACCCCCTACTGCCTCTCACACTCTGGGACACTATCCTCTTGCTCTAATCAACCCAAGGTTAGGTACTTGATGACTAGGCACAGCCTCACACCCCAGAATCTACTGAAATTATTTGACCTGCTCATCTTAAACCCGCTCCCCTGCCTCACTTGTTTCTTCCCATGGAAACCACAAGGAAGGCTCTTGCCCACATTTCCCCCTCACTCCCTCCGCCTCCTGACCAACGCTGCTGCTTCCCCGTGTGGCTGCCACGGCTCAGTGTGGCCCCTCCTCCTGGGAATTGTGACTAACACACCATTACTTCAATGGCAGCCATCTTCTAATCTGTTGGCCTTACTATACCTCAAATTTTCTATTAACACACTATATTTTTAAAAGAGACAGAACTACACCACCAGACCTAAGAAAAGGGTTTATCGATACAACTTATAATGAATATGCTTAGATTTAACAAAAGTCAGAAGATCAGAGGCCATTTCCTAGAAGGACAGAATAGAAAGCAGAAGAATGGCTAGACAGAGGGATGAATTTAGTGTTAAGTATTAACAGAGCTGATTGATTTGTAAATTATAAGAAAAAGAGGAAAATACTTTAAGTAGGGATAAGATGCCAAGATAATACATTATAGAGGAAAATAAGGAAGTTTGATATTCTTGCAAATCACCCAGCCCTTTTTGAGAATCAGTGTCAGAATAATCCCTTGCAATAACATGAGGTGTGGGGGTATCACAATGTTGTGTAAAAGACATTCCAGATCTTGAAACTCCATCACAGGTTGAAGCAGACATCCTATCTCAAAATGTCTGGCAGTTTGTTGTGAAGTCTTATGGGAGGTGGGTAAATCCTCCCTTGTGTGACCAGTCTGGGCATGGCAGGACATCCAGTGTCCCTCCTAGTAAACATCAGTAGCACACTTTATCATTGTGAGAACCAGAACTTCCTCCGTGGGCTTTCAAGATGCCCACATTGAGAAACCACTAAATTGGACAACTCCCAGGGTCCTTCCAGAACTAGTTCACTTCAATTCTATGGTTCTAAGATTGGATTGCTGAGGCTTCACAGATGAAGTCTATTGCTAATGTTCTTTAAAATATGAGAGTTACTCTTGCTAGTCACCAAAGGCCATTACTATAAACTAGCCAGAACATAATGAGAAACAAAAGGAACAGAAATAGAAGAAAATAACAACAAACCAAACCACGGTGGCTTACATTTGAGAGCAAATTACCATCTCTAAATGAACATCAGAAAAACTACTTTTAGATCTTATCAGAACAATTGTGTGAGTAACTATAGTTCTGGAAGCACAGTATGGGGTCAGCACTCCTCAAGTCACCAGGTTCTGAGATATGGATCTGGTAGTGTGTCCTCGGTGGTTTAGAGCTTAGGCTCTGGAATGAGATAAAACTAGGTTCAAATCCCAACTCTGCCACTCTGCAGCTGTGTGGCCATGGTTAATTTACCTGGCCTCTTGGAGTTCTATAATTGGTAAAACTGGAACCAGATGCCTAATTTATGGACAGTTGTAAGAATGAGCTAATGCATACAAGGCTTAGCCCAATGCACGGCACTTAAAAAACAGTGTAAGCTATCGTTAATTTCTACCATATCTGATCTTTTATTTTCAAACTGTCCCTCAGAGGGCACCAAACACTGTCCTAGAACTTGAAAAAGGTGTTAACTGTCCAGTTTTTTTTCCCCAAATTATCAATTTGTAAAACATGTGCTAAAAATCCTAAGCATTGATGTCTGAGGAAAGAAATGTAGCAGACTTTATGTGTGCTTGCCCCTTCACCATTGAGAGGTCTTGTGCCTAAAATAAAAATGCTCAACTTCAAGACTGGCAGTTTACATGAAGATAGATGTATAACCTTGAGGTACTGGGGCCACCGCTTGAAACCAGCAGCAGATGAAGGACAGAGCCATGAGAGAGGCCTTCCCATGGTGCAGGTGATAAGGGATGCCACGTTTGTACAAAATTTAAACATAAGAATACAACTGACTAAAAGTCAGTCTGTTGGTTTTTTTAGATCACCATGTTCCAGCAATTCTGAGTAATGTCAGGGATAAAATACTGCACAAAACAAGCTTTTGTTATTCAAAATTGTAAAGACTTTCTGTGAGTATGATTGCCTTTTAATAATATAAATGTAAGCTTCAATTTTCTTACTTATTATTAATGATCCCATTATCTGGCAGATGATTCAGAGAACTCCCAGTTGTGCTACAGTGTCTGCCCCATGGATTCAGCTTTGTGCATTTTCCTTCCAGCTTAAGTTCCTATGAGTTCAGAAACATTCTTGAGCAGCAACTGTCTCCAACACCTGCTTAAATAGTAGAGTCAAAATTAACCATGATAACACAGTGATTGTAAAGACAAAGGAGTAAACCTTATCTAATATACAGGGTTGGGCAACTGCCCTCCCCAGGGAATGACTTCTGGGAAAGTGGCGTGGACTTGAGGACCCAGCCTCTGCTTAGTCCACTGCATTCCCAGGTTACTTCATTGATTCTCTTCTCCCACAACGGACAGATGAAAAAACCTGTGTCTAGGATAATGGTCACTGCCGGGAAGCTGTGAGGAAGTTGCGAGGACAAGCTGAGGAGGAGCTGTGACCCAAATATGAGACAGAGATGAGAACAGTGTTTTGTTCTTATCTTAATGAAAAAGTGAAGAAGATCTGAGTTGTCTGGGCTGTTCTTGTTAATTACTTCATAATCCTTGGTAGGTACATATATGTGTACATAGTCTGTCCAGAAAGTATTCAGCCATGCACTATGAACAATAAAGACATTTACTGAAGAAGATACAAGATACAAGAAACATTGTACATAGGACGATGCCTTGGTCTCCTTCAAAATAGCCACCTTGGGGTTCCAAACAGTTTTCGCAGTCACCATCAACTGCCCCATTGTATTTTCTTGAATCTCATCAACAGTATAAAATCTCTTCCCTTTCAAAGGTGATTTTAGTTTTGGGAAAAGCCAGAAGTTGCAGGGCACCAAATCTGGGCTGTAGGGGGGCTGAGTCACCTGGGTGATTTGACATTTCACCAAAAACTCTGCCCGAGACATGATGCACAAGTGGGAGCATGGTCATGATGAAGCTGCCAATCACCAGTTGCCCATAGCTGCAGCCTTCTGAATCATCTGAATAGTTTCCATGGAGGAATGTTAAAGCTTAACACAAAATTTGACAGATTCATTTCTCTCACTCAGTCATTTTGAATGGCCACACGGTACATATGCTCATTCAACAGTGTCTATAGCCCCCACTAACTAGTACAATGAAGTCATTATTGTTCACACATGAGCATTCCAGTCCACTCACCTTGCCTGCCAGGTTACATCAATGTCATGCAAACTATTCTCATTATGTTAACAATGGCTGGACTTTTCCCAGATAGATGCTCTCTTCCTCTCTGTCTCTCACTCTAGATACAGATAAATTATCTATAAATCTATATATAGATACACAGGTATAGATTATATAGATAGGTATAAATTATATATCATATATAATAAATTATATATAAATCTAAATATAGATATATATATCTAGATCTATATATAAATATTTATATAGAGATATATATTGATATCTATATCTATATCTGTATATCTATATAGATAGACAGCCAAATATGGGCTATCTATCTATATAGCTTGGGTTGCCATAATTTGCTTGGGTTGCCATTAGAAACTACCACATACTGAAAAGCTTAAACAATAGACATTTATTTTCTCATGGTTCTGGAGGCTGGAAGTCCAACATCAAGGTGTCAGCAGGTTGGTTTCTCCCGCGGCCTCTCTCTCCTTGGCTGATAGATGGCCATCTTCTCCCTGTGTCTTTCCTTGGCCTTTCCTTTCTGTGCATCTGTGTCCTAATGTCTTCTCCTTGTAAAGGCATTAGTCGTTGGATTAGGATCCACCCCAATGACCTCACTTAATTTTAATTGCCTTTTTAAAGGTCCCATCTTCAAAAACAGTTATATTCTGATGTATACTGTGAGTTAGAACTTCAACATATGAATTTTGGGTGGACACAATCCAACCCATACCTGCTTTTAGTTCTGTTTGAGCTTCCTGCCCACACCCCTGCCCCTGCGATCAAAACAGAAAATAGTGATTAAGCACAGATCCATCAGAGCTTGGCTTCCTTAAGTCTCCCCCACCCCCATTTTCTCTGTATGATGATAACCTGCCACCTTCTCTTATGTGCCTTAACTTCTCTTTTTCTGCATGACTGTACTAACATAGAAGATGTCACATGGGTTGAAAGTGCCATCGTTCCAATATCTCAGTTATAACAGAAACCTAAACATCACACTGACCTTATATTTCCACAGCACTTTACAGTTTACAGCTTTACTTCATAATCATTATTTGATGGTTACCATAACTTTGTTAGGTGAGTGTGGCTATCCTCATCTTGCAGGTGAAACAAGAGTAGAAAATGAGAGTAGAAGAGACCATCTGGAGACTGCATAACTAGTAGCATGTGTTAAATATGATCTGCAGAGGCCTCCTCGGTAGCTTGATGGACATCAAGGACAATCTTAAGGACATTAAGATTCCCTCTAAGATTAAGTGCACATACAGGAGACAATGTTGCTCTTACTCCAAGGACAACCAATCAACCTACCAATGGCCAGAATAGGTCATAACACTTTTTAAAATCTCTAACTAAGAATGAATGGTCTTTGGTTCTTTACACAACAAAGGCAAATAAATATATTGAGGTGGGGAACCTGCAAGTAAATTTTTAGTCTAAAATAACCCTTTTCCAATCAGCAGTGTGTAGAACTTCTCTCACATTGCTCCCCCAACTTCACTTTCTGGCTTTTTAGAACTAATGACAGACATGGTTACCCTTCTTTTACTGTTCCTTCATTTAACTAACAGACACTTGTTGAGTGCCTTCTATGTGCCTACCTAGTACCATGAGGAGCTCTGAGAGGGGAAGAAGCCCCAGGAGAAATAGGATTTAGATTTTTTGTTCTAAACTAATATGATCTGGAATAAAGTAAAGGAGAGAGAGAAGAGAATGAAGAAAGGAATATCAAGTGTGAACCAAGTAAATATGTGGCCACATTCAATTTTCAGGTAAAATTCAATGATGCAATGGATGAGGCCAATTAAAAATTATGTTTCCTTGACAATTTTTGTGAAAGATTCTCTCTTTGACCAGACTCTAGTCAGGATCTCTGAGCCTTCCTATCCTTTGGGTCCCTTAACCTTGGCCTATAAAAACTGCATGACCCTAGCCACCTTAAAGCATCTGTCTGAGAGAAACAAAACCAACCAACCAAACAAACAAAAACCTCAAGACAATTTACTGCCTGTTCTAGTCAACATCTGAAGATAGGCCTTTTACCTGTCTTTATAGAGAACTCAACTAAAAATGATTTTTGGTAGTTTCCCCCTTATCTGCAGCTTTGCTTTGTGAGATCCCAGTTACTTATGGTCAACCACTGTCCAAAAATGTTAAGTGAAACATCCCAGAGATAAACAATTCGTAAGTGTTAGATTGTGCACCATTCTGAGTACCTCATCTCATTGTGTGGCATTCTATCATCTCATACACTCACAAGAAGAGGAACAGTGAGTGAAGTGCAGTAAGATATTCTGAGAGAGACTGCATTTACCTAACTTTTATTACAGGATATTGTTATAATTATTCTATTATATTATTAATTATTGTTACTCTCTACCTATGCCTGATTTATATATTAAACTTTATCATAGGTTTGAATGTATAGGATACATTCAAAAAAACATGCAAAAAAACATAGCATATATAAGGCTCTATCTTATTCGTGGTTTTAGGCATCCACTGAGGGGTCTTGGAACGTGTCCCTCGTAGATAAGGGGTGGGGGGATCTACTGTGAATTGTGAATCCTTCCTCTGTCCTTTAAGATATATGTACACCTGCTACAACTCAGGAATGTCTTTCTTAAGGACCTGGAAGCCATTCCTTGAAATGCAACCCTCAGAAAGGAGAGGACCCTTGCCTCCCAGTCTGTGGAAGGATAGAATCTGAATTTCAATCATTGCCAGCTCACAGACACAGCTGGCCTACTGGCATTTACACTGGCCAAGATTTCGTAATTCTTCACTTCCCTGACTTTTTGCAAGCCCCTGGATGCTCCTCCCCATTGCCTCATTTTGCGGGCTGATACTTGTACATCTGTCCCCTTGAGGTGGTCATCTCTGAGGAAAAAAAAAAGATGGGAGAAGAGAAAGGCAAAACAGGATGAGAAAGGAAAGGACAGTGGAGGAAAGCCAAAGGAAGAAAAGTAAGGGAAGACATAGGAGGGGAAATTGGAACAGGTGTCATAGGCGATTAAACAAATTCCAGGATTGAAAACAAAACTGTATGTTACATTGAAAATTATATCTAAAGCTTTCCCTCAATAATGTGGGGAAAGAAGACATGAAAAGCTAAGGAGGTGAGACTAATAGAGTTGAGAGCAGACTGAGGTTGCTTCCCGATTTTATTGGACAGTGAACCTGGTTTAGGTTCAGTGACAATAAAATAAATTCCAACAGTGATCACTGAATTAGCATTGTTGACATTCCCACCTAGTAAATTTTTCCACTTCTTAATTATGCCTTTTTTAGATGTGTCTCTTTATTTTAATTATATCTAATTAAATGTAATTGCATATTCTTAGATCACTTTATTATGGCTATGAGCGGAAAAGCACATTGCCAAGAAGAGTGTGCTGACTTTCGGAATATTCTCTTTATTCCTCTTTCCAGCTGCCACTGTGTGCAGGGGGAAAAGTGCGTATCTGTTTCCCACTATCAACTACACCCCTGCGGCATACGTTCTTGGACACTGCTCCTATTGAGAGATGGGATCTCTGTACTCTCTCCTGGAAACTGAGTGGGTTTTTGTAACTATTTAAGATCAATAAAGTGCAGTGGAAGTGACATATGTGTCATCTAAGTGTAGGTCATAAAAGTTAATGCAGTTTCTGCTTTGCTCTTGGGAATACTCTCGACAACTCCAGTTGCTGTGTGCACAGCCCAACTGCCCGGAGGCCAGAGAACTAGTAGGAATACCAAATTAACTCCCAAGGAGGCCATGGGGAGAGACCCTGAGACTGCAGAGAGAGGTGGCTGAGCAGCCTCCAGCTGCTTCGGCCTTTCCTCCTCCCACTCTTCCAGCTCTAGGTATCAACCGCTGGATGTTGTTTTAAGCCATTATACTTGGGCTGACTTATTTTATGCATAACAGCAACAGTCCCTCTTCTTTCCAGTTTGCCACTTTCTTCTAAAGTGCTGGGTTCCTGTTCTTCTGATTTGGCCTCAAAAAATGAAGTGGCTCAGTGATTGAGACATAGAAAGCAGGCACAGGTGTGGATATTAGAATGCAGCCTCTGAACACAGGCCCATCGATCATATTGTCCCCAGAGCTTCCCCTTTGTTGCTGTGACCAACGAAACCTTAGCCCTCCTTTGCTTAAGAATGCTGTCTTCTCCCAACACCCACAGTTCAGAAACTTAACAGACAAAAACTGTGCAAAATAAGTCTAATTTAAATTAGTGTGATGGCAAGGGCCCGGGTTTTGATGCAAGAGCTGTCTTTGGGTTTTTGCCTCACTGCTTGGTTTTGTCATGGAAAGGAATCACCATCCCTTTAGCCTTTGTTCTTCCTCTCTGAGCTGGAAACCATACCTCTCATACCGATTTCACCATGTCATTGGGAGACCCATATGTGATAGCAGATTTGAAACATGTTGTGAATTGTAAAACAGTGACCAAACATAAGAGATTATCAACATCACTACCTCTGATAAGTTTTTCATTTGCTTTAATTTCCTCATCAGCAATGAGGGGACAATATAGCACTGCTTTCCTCTTGCTCTCACCAAAATTCTGCTATAAATGTTGACAATAATAGCTAAAGTCACTCAGACTGGGGTGTGGGAGAGGAAAGATCAGGGTAGAATATGTGAAGTAGAATACAGGGTCTCTAGTCAACAAAAACACATTGAGTGGTGACTATATATAGGCACTAAGCTAAGATTCTGGGTGTACTGCATCAAGAAGTGGTTCTTGCTCTCAGGGAGATTACTGTCCAGTGGAATGTTACAGACACATATGAAGTCTATTTCAATACAGTTTAGTAAGAGGTAAAATCAGAGAGGGCAACCAATGTGGGCTCAGGTCTCCTGGATGGTGATATAGCAAGGTAGTGAGAAGTATAGAGTCTTACCTAGCTGCTTGGGTCTGAACCCCGATTATACCCCTTACTGCTGTCTGACCTTGGGAAACTTATTAAGATCACTTGCCTCATTTTCTCATAGGTAAAAAGAGAATAATGACCTTAAAGAATTGTGAAAGAACTTCATAAGCCAATACATATAAAGCATTTATCACAATGTCTAGGACAAATACTCAAAAGTATGAACTATTATTATTATTAGATAGTGCTGTGGAGCCTATATAGGGTGGAGCCCAGAGTTTTGTAGGAGGAAATCAGGGAAGGCTTCCTAGAGGCAGTGACATCTTACCTGAGAACTGAAGTATAAGAATTAGCAAGTCAAGGGACAAAGGTATTGTGAGTGAGGTGATTATATGCCAGGCAGAAAGAAAACCCAGTTTCTTTGAAACAGTGCTTTCTCAAACTTTCATGTTCATAAAAATCATCTAGGAATCTTGTAAAGTGCAGATTCTAATATAGTAGCTCTGGAGAGGAACATTTCTAAGAAAATTCCTAGGGAATACTGATGATGCTGGTATCTGTTCTACACTTTCGTTCAGTAGCAAGGTTCTAACTGGATGCAAAAGTCTCAAGAGGAAACTATGAGCTATTCAAGAATAGCTGGCACTGCCCTGACTGGTGTTGCTCTGTTGGTTGGGCACAGTCCTGAAACGTGAAAGGTCACTGGTTCAACTCCCGGTCAGGACACAGACCTAGGTTGTGGGTTCAGTGCCCAATCGAGGTGTGCACAAGAGGCAACCAATTGATGTTGCCCTCTCACATTGATATTTCTCTACCTTTTATTCTTCTTCCTTTCCCCTCTCTCAAAAAAGAAATAGCTGGCACAAAAATTGTAAGAAATGAGGACTGAATGAGTGTTAGTGGCTATTGTGCTAGGGAAAACACAGAGTAGGAGAGATGAGATTTGCAATGCCGATCATGGCCTAAGGGGCTAAATCACAAAGGGACTTACAAGTGAAGAAAAGAAAGAAATTTAGTGGGAACATGGGTTGGAGGAGACCCACACTAGAATGAAGGAGACCAACTAAGAGGCTTTATCTGTTAAATGATGGTGGCCTGAACTAGGTGGCCTTGCGGATGGAGAGAAGTGGAGGAATTCAAGACCTATAAGAAGATATAATCAACAATTTGGTGATGATTTGCTTTAGGGATGAAGGGGATGGAGAACACGAGAAAAATGGGCATGAGGTTATCAGGTTCATTTCAGCTGCCTACAGTTCACATATAATAACAAAGCACATGTAGAATAGCTGCTCATCAATGGTACCCATAGTCAGGGTCTTCTCCATCATAGATGCTCCTGCTACTTTTGGCAATTGTTGACTTTTCTTATTCAAACTACCTTCAAAGTGCCTCAGTTTCTACTAACTACTCAAGGCTTAGTAGAGAAACACAAAACCAGGAAAGTAAATCTGTACTTCAAAATTTAGTACTTTCTTAATTTTTTCATGTTATGTGGTGTTTATTGGCCTTCCCAAACTAGCTATTACTTTGAGGGCAAGTGCAGTATCAAATCTATTATTTCCATTCCCCACAATGCTGATGACCAAGTAGGCACTTCATTCATGCTGGTTGACTATTTGATAGAGTAACATCTAGATGATTAGATATCAATGTAATTTATCTCATAAAATGATAAAAATAATAACATCTTTAAAATGAGTGTTTTACACGCATTATAAATGTCATCATCTTCTTTGGTTCATCAGAATCCTCTAAGACCCTTATATGCAGACAGTTTGTATAATAACTTGTTTGATTATAGTTTCATCGAATAGTTTTTAATAGAATGGAAGCGTATCTCATTACTGTCAAGCTCTACTGCCATCTACTGTTCATGCAGTAAGTTAACATGCTGTGCACCCCACTGCCTATATTCTTCACGAGTCAATGTTTTCTTCACATCTTAATGGCTTTCTATGCTTTAAGCTTCAATACAGAGTACATGTCATTTTCTAATAATTTTCAGTGTTTTTATGAAAATTCAGCATACTTTTAAATTCAGACAATTTTCTCTCATGGGCAAAATGTTTATGCCTTTATGGAATATGAAGCATTTTAAAATTTAACAGCACAATGATATTTTCATAGGCTTCCCCACCATCCCAAAATAACTAAGATAAAAAGGCAATGAAATTTCTGAAAAATTTTTCCTTACCTCTAGTAGACACCATTAAACTGAACATCTACCTTGTTTACACTCCATTTAGGGTATAAATCTTACTCATCGTTCAAGATCTTCCTTTCAAATGATACCTTCTCCATGAAACTTTCTCCAATTCTTCATTCTAGAATAAATTCTTCCTTCCACAATTGGTAATTGTAATAATGGACCACATAGTGCAAGGACAACAAAAATTCCAATTAAAAAAAAACTTCACAAGTCATTTTCCATTATTCCCTCTTCTCTATTGGTTAGTTTTTCTTTTGCAGACAAATATAATAAAAAGGGGCTCTCAGCTGTAACAATATTTACAATATTGTTTTAAGAACCGACCATTTTTGAAAGGGCAAGGACAGAAGCAGAAATACGTGTTGGATAATCTGATGAAATTTGAGGCAATTTGTCTTTGCTGTAAGATCTTAACCAACTTGCTATACTAGATGGTGAGGATTTCAAAAGTTAGTGAAGTGACAGCAGAAAGGGACAAAACTCCTTGCACATTTCGCATCTAATTCCCTATTTTAGAATGAAAAATGTCAGTTAAGAAAAGTAGGGGAGGCACCAAAGAAGGAAAACGTATTTGAATAACTTTCTGGCATAATTTGTGCGTCTGGGAGTATTTCTGTTGGGCTGTATTTAATGGGGAGGCTGTGCAGTAGTGTTCAAAGCCCTAATGGCTTGGGTTTCATAGATCTAAAGAGAAGTCTAGTCTGTGCTACAAAGTAACTGTTTTTTTTCCAATATTTTATTTATTTATTTTTAGAGAGGGGGGAAGGGAGGGAGAAAGAGAGGGATAGAAATATCAATGTGCGGTTGCCTCTCGAATGTCCCCTACCGGGGACCTGGCCTGCAATCCAGTCATGTGCCCTGACTGGGAATCAAACCGGTGACCCTTTGGATCACAGGCAGCACCAAAGTAACTGTTTTATTAAGTCACTTGAGCTTCCTTGCAGGATAGGATCACTTTCTCCTCTGTGCATTGTACGTATTTATTATACCTAGGTCTTTGGATGCTTTTCCTCTCTTATTCAAAGTCACAGCACCTTGGCGCGGCGTTCTCTGGAAGTCTGCAGTGTGCCGCCCTTACACCTGGCTTCTTCTCCGGGGGAACAATCACCGATTCGATCCCTCACTTGGCAATCTCTTCATGGAGAATGGGTGAAAATCGCCACAACTGATGGCAGCCCCGCGCTCTGAAAAGCCCTTGTAGGACTTACTACTCAAGTGGAGGGGCAGAAGTCAGGAACCTCTTCTCGTCGTCCCATCTTCCCCGGTCTTTTCAGATACCGAATATTTGAAAGAGTTGAGTTAAAGCCGTAGACGTGAAGGAAAAGGAGAGCTTGTTCCTGGTAGGAACACAAATCTGTGAGTTTGGCTGTGCTTCCGGACCCAGGTGGGGATCGACTTCCGGCTCTGACTTCCTGTCTCCAGAGTTTCTAGTTCCGCTGCTTCCGCCCAGAGTTGCTCTAAGCTCCGACTAGGAGCAGCTACTTCCGCCAGCAGTCCCTAGCGACTGGCACTTGGAAACTGGTCCTAAAACGGCCTCCTCCCTTTCCCCTCAACCCGCCCGTCCTCGCTGGGTCCCCAGGTGGCGGCTGTGGCTGCTGGGCCTGTAGCAGAGCATTCGCTCTGTCGAGTCCTGGGTCTGCGGGGGACCGGGAGGTGCGGCTGAAACGCCCTGGTCTGGCCCAGCCCGGGTCTTTCCGCAGCCAGTGACAGAGGCCACAGGCCTTGCTGAGCCCACCCTGTCCAGGGGCGGGGCCCGGCCTCCCCGCCCCGGACCCCGCCCCTCCGGCCTGCCCTGCGCCTGGTCAGTTTCTTTAGCCCTGCGGCGGTGTAACCGCCCTCCTTCTCCTGGACGCGGCAATCCCCTGGCTCCGGCTGCTGGGGAACATGGAGTTTGCGGAGCTGATTAAGACCCCACGGGTGGACAATGTGGTGCTTCACCGACCTTTCTATCCGGCCGTTGAGGGGACCTTGTGTCTGACTGGCCACCACCTGATCCTGTCCTCTCGGCAAGACAACACGGAGGAGTTGTGGCTCCTCCATTCAAACATCGACGCCATCGACAAGCGGTGAGTGCTCATCCCGCCCCTTATTCTGCAGGGAACCTGGGGTCCATAGGTGGACCTCTGAGGAAACGCGCCCCAGTGTTTTCCCTTTGGCCCGACCAGCCAGCAAAATGAGCCCTGTCCGGCCTTGACTGAAGATTTGAGTTTTTGAAAGCAGAAAACCACCCATAGGAGATCCCCTGGTTTCTAGTAAATCTGAATGGAATTCCCAGGGTGATCACATAATTGTTATCGTCCTTATCATCATTTTTGGTACATGACACTATTTCAGTGGATTTTCTTTTCCTTGTACCATCATATTCCTTGAATATGTCCATCACAGTTCATGAAGTTATGATTCAATACGATTTAGGTAATGTCAGTATTTGCCACTTTTGAGGAAAATTCAACTCAGTATGTATGGTCTAAATTCCACAAAACTCTTTCTCCCCTGAAAGAAATGATCACATTTCTCTTTACTTCTTACCTTTCATTTCACCCATTTAATACTTCCTACTATGGGAGATTATAATGTCTTTTACTTCTCTTTTACTTACTTCTGCTTTTGGAAAGAACAGAGTTGGCTTAAGCAGATGTGTTAATTAACCTCTTTTTTTTTTTTTTTCACCCAGAGTCTATCTTTCCAGGGTAGTATCTCAGAGTCAAAAAACTTATACTTCCATCTGCAGTCAAAATTCCCATTTCCCCAATGGCTGTGTACTTTAGCCAGGAGAAGGCAAATTGATTACCCAGTTTACACTAACATGTCAATGAATGACCATAGCTTTACCTGTTACCTCTCAAGAGAATTTGATATTAAGAAGATTCCTAAAGAGGTTATACCTTCAGAGAAAATAATTTCTAATGGTAGAATTTGAAAGAGTATGGGTGAAGCGGTAATCGATTTTTTTTTTTTTAAACAGAGGGTTGCTGTTAGACTCTGCATGTCACCTCTGGGGCAGAGGTTGTCAGTGCTCTCTGTTGGCCGGCATGATAAAGTCTAAACCCCTTAGTCTGTCACCCGTGGCACTCCATGTTGTTCTGTCACCAGCCTACTGTTCCCACCGTAGGTCTTACCATTCCCTTTCATGAACTTTTCTTTGCTAGCCAGTCTTCCCTATTTTTGCCCATTCATGCCCTGCATTCTCTCATGTCTATATTATACAGACACTGAAGGAGGTAGAGGGAGTGCCTTGCCCCTCCCAAGTTTCTTAAACATTCACTGAATGTTATTTTATTGCAGATATTTTGTGAGGCATTAAGGACACCATGGTGGATAAAATATATTTCTTTCAGGAGTTTATAGGCTATCATCTAGTTGTTAGCCATCTCTCGATATTCAGTCTAACCATTTCAACTGCCATCTCTTTCACAGATTCTTCTGTTAATCCCACAACTAGAAGTAATTCCCCTTACCTTGAAATCCTATAGCTCTTTAATTGTGTCCCTTTCATAAATGTATATTAAAATTTGTATTTGGATGGCTACATATATGTTAGCCCCTTGATGCCAGTACTCACATTTTGTTAATTTTTATTTCCTTCAAAATGCCTAACTGTGGCTTGGGCAGATAGGCACATAGGAAATAAAAGAAGGCTTGACCACTGAATGGTCAGTGAGCCATTGAATACAAATTAAGAGTTTCTCCACGCCAGCAACTGTCTTTTCTTTCTTATTTACTACTTTGTGTGGTTGCTTTTCAGTCTTTCATCATATCTACCTAGCATTTACTACATGCTGGGCCTTGTAGGGCTTAAGGAAGTATTTAAGACGTGAGCTTTTTAATCTGTTTTGGGGTAAAAGACAAACTGCACACCCATTTGTCTTTTTCCTGGGGAGCAGCATGTGGTAATGGGAAGAGCGTGAGGTAGGTGGTCAGATCAGAGGTTGTTTGTTGCTTTCAAGAAATGTTTACTTCCATGTGCCTTCCACCTACTTCACTGTCAGGGCTCTGCAGATGTGGTGGTGACTCAGACGGATGAGGAGCTTATGTATTAGTGGAGGAGGTGGACGTTCAGAGAAATCAACAGATAAGTGGCAGGAAGGAAAATAAAGGCAGATGGGAAGATAGAGAATGCCAGGAAGATGAGCGACACTTGAGTGAATGACATCTGAATGAAAGGAAGAGGCTAGCACTGTGACTGTCAGAGGAAATCATTTCAGCCAGGGAACAGTGAATACAAAACCTGAGATGGGAACATGCTGGCTGGTGAAAGGAAAAACAAAGGCCAGTGTGGCTGGAGGGCAGTGAGCAAGGGGTAGAGGCTAAGGGGACAGCAGAAACTGAGGTGGGAGGGGTCAGCAGGGGCCCATCTGGTAGGGCCTTATATGTCATTGTGATGGTTTTCATGGGAAGGCCTTGAAGAGTTGAAAGCCAGGAAGTAGCAGCTGATAGACTTTTTAGGAGATGATTCCGGTTGCTGGCAGAAAATTGATTCCAGAAAATCAAGAGTGGAAGCAGTGGGCCCGGTTAGGAGACTGGTGAATAGTTCAGGTAAAAGGTGGTGGTGACCTAGAGTAGAAGTAGGAGAGGAGCAGTCAGATTGGGGATGTACTTCCAAGGCTGAGCCGTCCTGCCTCGCTGGTGAGCTGTAAATGGGGTGTGAGAGGAAGAGCAGCCTTAAGGATGACTCTTTTGGTTTGCCTCTTGTCAGACAGGTGCCGGTGGACAAGCTCCTTAACCTCTGTGAACCTCACAGAGGTTCTCTCATGTAAGGGGAAGATAGCCCCTCTCATGTTAAGTGGAAATTTATATTGGAATAATGCTCTACGAGCTTATAAAAAGCTTTTATGTACACTGCATACATAATTTTATTTGATTCTTTCAGTAGACAAGGTTGTACACAAGTTTTACAATTGTACTTGCTTTTTATGCACCTCAGATATAGACGGTTGAATTCATTCTACTCAATTGATGACTCATCATTCATTACAAGGTTTTCTCAGTGTTTCATTTTATTCTTC
Organism: Anoura caudifer; assembly: GCA_004027475.1. Taxonomy (NCBI): domain Eukaryota; kingdom Metazoa; phylum Chordata; class Mammalia; order Chiroptera; family Phyllostomidae; genus Anoura; species Anoura caudifer. The sequence goes on along the minus strand of PVKU01001676.1, from coordinate 231,216 downwards.
TTTAGCCCTAATTTTCATTCCCATTTTTCACCTCATCCTTAATCCCAATAGGTAACTGTGTTAAGTGTTGCTGTTTGTCCTTGGAGATTATACACACACACACACACACACACACACACACACATACATACTGTGTGGGGGTGAGTGCACGCATGCATGCGTGAGTTTAATTTACCTGAGTAGGATTATGTTGAGGATCTGGTTGTATCTCAGTACTGTTTTTCAAGATCTTTTCATATTGCTCTCCGTATGTTCATGTCACTGCTTCTGACTGCAGCAGAGCTCATCAAAGTGTCTACAACATTTATCTGACCCTTTAGATAATCTCCAAGTCCATCATCCAAACACGTCTGGTAAGATAAACATATTCATTTGGGTCCCAATATAGTCTCATGCAAGAGTTTCTCTGAGATTGTGCCTAGGATAGGATGGAGCCGGAGAGGCGGTGTCTAATTCATTTCACAAAGTAACACTAGATAGCTCTCCACTATCTGTCTCCACAGAGAGCTAACATAGCTATCTCTGTTACTCTCTCCAGACAGTAACATAGATAGCTCTCCAGAATGACTACTCTGCTTTGCCCTCCCATGTTCTTACCAACATTTGGTATTATTGTCTTCCTAATTTTGGCCAATCTGATGATAGTGAAATAGTGTCTTTTTGTTTTAATTTGTATTTCTCTAATTACTGGTGAGCTTAAGTATTTCTTTATGTATTTGTTAGCAATTCGATCAAAAATTGTTTCCTTTCTGTGAAAAACTGGATTTGGTGTTGTTCTTGTGTTGATTCGCGCCAGTCCCTTGTGCGCCCTCCAGCTGTTAAGTCTTCACTTACATAGTGCGAATGTCTTCTCCCAGTCTCTCATCTGTCAGTTCATTTTCCTGGGGTGCCCTTTGTTGAACAGAGGCCCTCAGCTTTAATGCAAAATTTGTCAGTGCTCTACTCTATGGTTTGTGTTTTTAAATTCTTACTTTAAGAAGTGCTTTCTTATCCCAAGGTCATTAGATGTTCTCCTACATTTTCTTTCATATTAGCTTTGTAGTTTTAGTCTTCATTTTTAGGTCTGTAATTTGTTTGGATTCTACCTTTGTTTCAAGTGTGATAAGTATCCAACTTTGTTTTTTGCACGTAGCAAGTCTGTTTTCCTAGACCAGCATCTAACAACCCATTTTTGACCGGTTTTTCGTATATCAGGTAGTATATGTATGTAAAATATTTATACAACTTTTGCTCTGTTCAATAAGTTTTGTAATGTTGTGTTTTTGTTTTAATTTGTCTCTGACTATTTTATAATTTCCTTTGTGACTTCTTAGATCCATTGGTTGTTTAAAAGTGTGTTGTTTAATTTTCACAATTTTGTGAATTCTCATTCTTTTTTTTGTTTGTTTGTTATTGATTTCTAACTATCCCATTGCAGTCAGAGAATATACAGGCAAACATTGTTTTATTAAGCTTCACAGTGAGATCACAACCCGCTTTTTTGCAGTAGCTGCTCTATTTTGGTTCCTGGAACCGAAATTGCAGTATCTCCAGTGCATGCCTGCTGTCTGTATCTGTGGGAAACACTCGATATACTAATTATAGATTTGTTTTGCTATTCTTTGAAGTAAGGCCCCAGATAATCTTTGATAAATGATTTGGTCTAGTATAAATTATAGTTGAAAATTTTTTCAGTATATATATATTTTTTAAATAATTTATGGCTTGCATTTTTATGATGCAGTCTTGACTCTTGCTTCATTAGACTAATTAGGGAGAAGAAAGTTAAATATAGATGGTGATTATAACTACATTCTCTTTTCACAGAAATAATCATATGCTTAAAGTCAGAAATATATATGTTCTAAGCATAATTTATAATTGTTTACAGATTTGTGGGTCCCCTGGGTACCATCATCATAAAATGTAAAGATTTTCGAATAATTCAGTTGGATATTCCTGGGATGGAGGAATGTTTGAACATAGCCAGTTCCATTGAGGTAAGTGTTTTGGAAGCAAAATGTGATGAAAATAAATAGTAATGGAAAAGAGCCTTATATTCTGACTCAGTGTGGCTCTTATGTTTCTTCATTAGATATTTGCTCATGTTCTGTGATTCAGATATTGCAGACTGATAGGAAAAGCTTCACCCTGATTCATGTTATAGGAATGTAACAAGATTTTATTGACATATAGTAGTTTTTAGATTTACTTATTCTCCCAGGTTTATCCATATTACAGCATGTGACAGAATTTCCTTACCTTTTAAGGCTAAATGATATTTCATGTATAAGAAGATGAGCTGAACTGTCTTACATATCTGTCATTTGGAAGTGACACAGTAATGTTGATTCGGCTGAATTCGCTGCCATGAGTAAGAAATGCACGTGGCTGCACACAGCTTCTAGGCTGTGAAATGGAAATGCGGCCCTGTTATTTGGGCAGGGGAATGCTACTGACCCAGTCCAGTAAAGCATGTGGTTGGTTGGTTGTTTTGTTTCTTTTTTCCAGGTTTGGGGCTGCGTTTTCACTGACCTGTCTACATTTTTCTTATCCGTTTTCTAACTTGTGAAGATAGATGGTTGGTGGGTGGTATTGAAGTTGCCCACAGTGAGGCATAGTGGTGAAGAAATAGGGCAAGACTTAATACTCCACTTTCGGACTGCATTACTTAGTTCTGTTAGCATCTGGCACTACTCAGTTGTTTACTTAGCTGGATAGTATCTAATGTTCTATAAAAAATAACTGATTATATAGATGCCCTTACAGCTGAAGGGAGGTCATAAACTATGAATCATCCTCATAATTTGATATCAGAATGTGAACTCTCTTTTGTTTTTACAGTTTAGTAAATACACATAGTCAACTTGGCCTCTAGCCTTTACTGTCTTTCAATTGCTCTCCCCCAATACATTTTGACGTAATTTTAGAGTAGTAAGTAAAATTCTTATATAGCATAGTTGAGCTATTTGTAATCAAGAGACCATATACCCAAATATTTTGTTTGTGACAAATAGATTCCCATTGGAAGGATAGATTGCCAAATACCCAGTTTTCTAAATTGTAGCAGGAAGTTTGATGAAGCCTTTCAGCTGCCTTTGGGGCTGAAATGTTTTTAGTTCTTTCAGCATTAATGTGTTTAAAGGAAAAGTCCTATCTCTAGTGACATAAAATGTAATCATGACAAGTGTTTATTGTCCGCCAGAGTGGTTGTTGACTTGCCTTTAAAGTAATAGTTGTACCAGTAACAATGGAAACCAGTATGGAGGTTCCTCAAGAGATCAAAAATAGAACTACCATATGATCTAGCAATTCCGCTTCTGAGTGTGTGTACAGAAAAACCAGAATCATTGTCTTGAAGAGATGGCTGTACTCCTGTGTTCATAGCAGCATTATTCTTAATAGCCAAGGTATAGAAACAACCTAAGTGTGGATGGATGAATGGATAAAGAAAATGAGAGAGAGAGAGATTATTCAGCCTTAAAAAAGTAATCCTGCATTTGCGACAGCATGGATGAACCTGGAAGTCATTATGCTAAGTGAAATAAGCCAGACAGAGAAAGACAAATACTGCATGGTATCACATATATGTGGAATCTTAAGAAGTAAAGCCGAACTCATAGAACAGAGAGTGGAAAAGTGGTTGCCAGGGGCTGCGGTGTGGGGAAAATAGGGAGATATTGGTTAAAGTTACGAACTTTCAACTATAAGCTGAATAAAGCCTGTGGATCTAATGTATAACATGGTGACTCTAGTTGATAACACTCTATTGTTTAATTGAAATTTACTAAAAGATTCAAACTTAAATGTTCTCAAAAACAGCAGCAAAAGGTGATGTGAGGTGATGGTGGGTCAACTCAGTGGGAGGGAGGGATCCTTTCACGATGTGCATGTATTATGTTGTACCCTTTAAATATTTTACAGTTTTATTTATCAATTGTATCTCAGTAAAGCTGAAATTTTGCTATTACAGAGAATATCTTCAAAATGAATGAATGAATGAATGAATGAATAGATGGTTGAACAGCTCTGGCCTCTTCAGATGTGAACTCTGTCCTTTCTGCTTCTGTTTGGTGTGATTGGCAGCCAAAGACCATATAGGAGTAGATAATGGATTAGCAAGCCATGCTGCTCCATGTTTTCTGTTTTTATGAGCCTTGGGAGGAAGACATCATGATTTACATGAAGTAAAGAAAAATAACTTTGGGTGGGGATATTTTTGTTAAACTGCTGAATGACAGGTTCAGCCTATTTCTTAGTAAGTCATGTGCCCATCCTTTTGCATCTGATCTTTCTGTGACCAGAAAGAGTCACAGAGAGTTTGAGAGTTTGAGGGGCATTAGCATGTTGTTGGGCCTGCTGCCCTGCTCCAGGTGTGTGTCTCCATAGTTACTGCAGTTTGCATTATGCTAATTGATTTTGGCACCTTCTTGTCTGGCCATAGAAATGCTTTCCATAATTCTCCTGTCTGAAGGATGAAACTGCCACATGACATGCGTCTGTTCCTCCTGTCTAGTTGGGTTTTCTGGTGTTGTCACCCAGAACTTAAGTGCTGTAGATGAATATAGGCTCATTGTGGGCCCGGCTTGAAAGTGGGTCAGTGTGGCATAAAGATATGCTGCTACCTGACCAGATGGCATTTCACACTAGGCAGGGGATGAACATTGAGGGAGCATATATGTGGAACATGTAATAGCTAACGTTATTTTAGAGTGTATTATGTGCCAGGCCCTGCTCTAGGCCTGTCACACGCACATGCTCTGAATGCTAACAGCCCTATGAGGTAGGTACTGTTATTTCCCCAGTTTTACAGCTGAGGAAATGGAGGCATGCAGTGGTTGCATAACTTAATTACTCTTGCACTGGGATCTGGAATTTGGGTCCAGCAGCCTGACTCCAGTCTGACTCTTCGGCCCCTAAGCTGTATCATCCTATTTTACAGTTACTAACAGATGCTGATGTTATATTTTATATAACTCACATATGTTTATATGGTTGATAACTAGATTTTGAGCCAAGGCTTTACAGACTAACAAAACCTGTTTGTTGTCTGATCCACCCCCCAAATATATGGTCTGTTTTATTAGGCTTCATTAAGTGTTTCAAGAAAGAGTTAATTCATTTTTCTCCTACAGGAGATATGCACATTACTTAATTCTTCTCTTCATTCATCAAATGCTAATTGAGTGTATGTTATGTGCTAAAACCTGGTTAGATGCTGGAAGCATGGAAATTAACTTTTCAATATGCTATAATTGTATCTAGTGATGAATACAATGTTAGAGAAGTGTGCCCATCATTATTAGGTTACATTAGTTTAATGCCAATATGGCCATTAGAAAGTGTTCCAAATTATGGTATATTCCTTTATCCTTTCTTTATTTCCTTTTCACCCCCTAGGCCTTGTCAACCCTGGATTCCATCACTCTGATGTACCCTTTCTTTTACCGGCCCTTGTTTGAAGTGATAGAAGACGGCTGGCATTCTTTCCTTCCTGAGCAAGAGTTTGAACTCTACTCTTCAGCTGTGAGTAACTTTTCAGAGAACTATGGGTATTGAGAAATAACTCAACACCTTACTTTACTGGCAAAAATAATCACTTTCTTTTGATGAGTAGTAAGGTGCATCTGACTCACGCCTTTTCTCATAACACTGAACTCAGGGCCCCACCCTGTCCTGTTTTCTCTTCTTAGCAGGGCAGTCAGTTTGTCTTCAATTCTCTTAAAACATGGTGCCCATAACATGTAGTCTAGATTGGAACTATTACTAACGCTTTATGGCAGCCTAAAGTTGAATTAGGTTTTTGAGAATTAAATTACTAATGAAATAAACTGAAATTCTATATCTTTTCACATGTGTTATTAAGGGATCCCCCTATGTTTTTGTTGTTTTATTTATTTATCATTTTTGCTTAGATTAAATCCTTTTTTTCCTAGTAGGCATCTCCTTTTTGGTCTGGCTAATTATTTAAGCAATTTGAATTTCTGTTATATTTTCTTGCAACTTTTGTAATCCAGATTTAATGAGAACATCTTTAATGCCTTGATTTGAGGTATTAACTTATTGTTGCTAGATTATAGAAATTTAAGGTAATCAAAGCATGGTCTCTTCCTTGTTCAAAGTTTAATAATTATCTAAGTAATCTTGTACAATAAAGCAAGTGCTGGCAAAAGTATCTACAAGCACGGGAGAAATGACATAATCAAATTTGTGTTAGAGAAAATCAATTCTGATGCAGAATGCTGGGAAACTGCTTAAGAGTCTACTATAATAATATAAAGAAGATGGTTGGATCAATAGCAGAGGGGTTATAGTACAGGAAGATTCAGGAAGTAGAATTAAAAGGAGCTGGCCACCCTCACTGCATGAGAGAAGTGAAACAGGCAGTGGCATCTGGGATGGTACTGCTAAGATGGGAAAGACAGAAAGAGAAGTGTGTTTGACAGGGAATAGGTTGAGTTTCAGTTTTGGAGATGGCAGATTTGAAGGGCCTGGATGGTATATATCATTGAATATGTATAAGAGGTAGTTTAGAGCTTATTCGAGAGATCTGTGTTAAAAATGAAAAGTTGAGAGTAGTCAACATATATGCTGTGGAAACCATAGGGAGAAGTCAAGATTGACTAGGCAATGCATCTAAAGTGATAAAGGGGCAAAGGACTGAACCATTTAATGGGGGAGTGGAGGAAAAAGTCAAGGGAAGAACGAGTTTCAAGGAGGAGAAGATCAACAGTGCAGAAGGCTTCTTATTTATTGTTTGTCTCTCTTCTGGGCTAGAATATAAGCTGATCAAATATAAACTTAAGAGGCAATTTTAAAAATAAATAAAATATTTAGGAATAAATTTAACAAAGGAAGTACAGATCTATACACTGAAAACAAAAACAAAACAAAAAAAAGAAACATTGCCGAGAGGAGTTAAAGGATATCTAAATAAATGGAGAGATATACCACGTTCATGGATTGGAAGACAGTGTGGTAAAGCTTGGTAGTGGGCTGACTTATGTAAAGGGGCAGATAGTATACATTTTAGGTTTCATAGGTCATGCAGTCTCTGTTACAACTACTCTACTCTACTGTTATAGCTTGAAAACAGCAATGATAATCACCAATGAGTGAGTGGTTCTATGTTGGGCTGGATTTGGCTTGAGGACTATAGTTTGCCAACTCTACTAAGATAACTGTTTTCTCCAAACTGATTTATAGATTCAGTGAAATTATTTTCAATATTCCAATAGAGGCTTTTGTAGACATTTTAGGACAGGATTATCCTAAAATTTATGTGGAAATGCAAAGTTACCGGAATGGAGAAAACAACTTTGAAAAAATAGTTAAAGGATTTATATTTACTTGATTTCAAGATTTACTATAAAGCTACAGTAATCAAGAGAGTGTGGTATTGGCATAACAATAGACATATAGATCAGTGGAATAAAATAGAGGGTCCATGAAAAAATACAGTAAAAAGCCCTGGCTGGTGTAGCTCAGTGGATTGAGCGCAGGCCTGCGAACCAAAGGATCACGGTTCGATTCCCAGTCAGGGCACATGCCTGGGTTGCAGGCTAGTTCCCAGCAGGGGGCACAGGAGAGGCAACCATACATTGATATATCTCTCCCTCTCCCTCTCTCCTACCCTTCCCCTCTAAAGATAAATAAATAAATAAATAATCTTTAAAAAGTACAGTAAAAAAATAAAGATATATAGGAAAAAATAAAATGCAGTGTGCAGAAATAATCTCTCTTATTTGCAGTCAATTAATTTTTTGCCACAGGTGGCTAGACAATTCAATGGGGAAAGGATAGCTGTTTCAACTAATAGCATTGGACTAATTGGATGCACAAAAAAAAAGATGAACCTGGATCTTTACACTATCCATAAAAATTAACTCAAAAGATATTATACACCAAAACATAAAAGTTAAAACCATAACACTTTTTGAAGAAAACCCAGGAGAAAATCTTTATGACCTTTGATGACCCAGAGATTTCTTAGATATGACACCAAATATGACTGAAAGCAGATTAGTGATTTCCTAGTGTTGGATGTGAAGGGGAAGATATGGACTGTAAAAATATACAAGGGATTTTTGTGTGAGGTGATTAAAATGTTTGTTATCTTGATTGTGGTGGTGGTTTCACAGACACATACAACTGTCAAGGCTCATTAAATTGTGCACTCTGACTGGATCTATTATTTTATGTAAGTAATAAAATCACAATAAAGTTGATTAAAAAGAAAAAATTTAATGTAAAGGTTAAGAAGCTGGTTAGAAACAACTAAAGAGAGAATTAGTGATCTGTAATACATATGAAGTAATTACTCAGAATACAGAACAGATAAACAAGGAAGATGAAAAAAATGACAGAGAAGTTAGATATTTTCATGAATGATAAAGGGAGAAGAGCCAATACTTAGTAAATGGGAATTCAAGAAGAAGAGAATAGAGAAAATGGAAGAAAAGCAATATACAAATAGATAATGGTTGAGAATTTTCTAGAATTAATGAAAGTCACAAACCCTTGGATTAAGGTACCCCAGGAAATACCATGAAAGATAATCAGAAAGTAATCTTTACTTAGATGTATTGAGTCCAAATATCAAACAGTAAGACAAAGAACATCAAAACTAGCCAGAAAGAGGACAAATTATATACATAGTATAACAATATTAGAAGAGAAAGAAATAATTTGATAAAATTAAACATTTATTCATGATAAAAAACTCTTAGAAGTACTGGATTTGAATTTGTTTACTCTGATAAAGTGTAACTACCCAAACCAAAAACATACAAAAAGCAAATCTTTATCATTCCCTTTGAATTAAAGAGTGAGACAAGACTGTCCCTCCAGCACTACTCATGGCCAGCTCAGTGAGTCAAGAAGGAAAAATAAAAGGTATAAAGATTGAAATGAATGTAGCAAAATTGCCATTCTGTGTTGATTATGTGCTTGTCTACATAAGAAATGAAAAGAATCTTGAGATTATAGGCATTTGTCTATACCAAACACAATTTTGAAAACATAAATGAAATAAAACTGTAAGGTTTTAGACCTTTATTGAGAGATTTATAAAGCTTTATTGAAAAAATTAAGAAAGCTTTATTTATTTTATTTATTTTTTATTTTATTTAATTTTAGAGAGAGGGGAAGGGAGGGACAAAGAGGAGAGAAACGTCAATCAATTGCCTCTCACACGCCCCCCAACTGGAGACCTGGCTGCGACCCAGTCCTGTGCCTTGACTGGGACTTGAACCTATGACCTTCTGGGTCACAGGGCAGTGTTCAGTCCACTCAACCACACCAGCCAGGGGGAAAATATTAAGAAAGTTTAAAAATCAGGGGACACCATGCTCACGGATAGGGAGACTGAATATTAAAAAGATGTAACTATCTTCAAATCCATCTATAAAATCCACACAATCTGATTAAAACCCCAATGGGATTTTACCTGGAATGTGATAAAGGTTACATGGCAGAGCAAAGGACCACAAGGAGCCAAGTTACTTCTGAAGAACAGAAAGAAGGGAGGAGGAGACTTAGCCTACTAAGTATCAAGTTTATTCTAAAAGCTGTGGGACTCACTACAAATAGACCAGTGGGACAGGCTAGAGAGTCCTATATGTAAGGAAACGTAGTATATGGCAGAAGTGGCCTTGCCATTCAGTGGAGAATCTTATCGTTCTCCTGAGTAGGAAATCAATAAGTAATACCTAATAGTGAAAAATCAGGAAGTAACAGTATAGTCACATTTATTTAGATATTCAGAGGTAAATACATACCCCTCCATACACACAAGCTAAAAGAATTGAAAATTATTGTCTCTGGGGAAAGGAAATTAGGAGATGGGTAAGCAGGGAACAAGAGTAATTTCCTTTTTCTATATCATGGATCTTTTAGAAACTGTCTTTTTTAAATTGGCAACATGAATAACTTTGAAAAGTGAAAAATATAATTAAAAATATGATATTGTAGCCTTTCTGGTGTGGCTCAGTTGGTTGGAGCATCGTCAGGTAAACGGAAAGGTCATAGGTTTGATGCCTGGTTGGGGCACATGCCTAGGTTGCAGGTTCAGGACTGGTCAGGGCAAACAAGAGGCAGCTGATTGATATTTCTCTCCTTCTTTGTCTTGCTCTCTTCCCCTCTCTAAAATCAGTAAGTGTTTTTAAAAATGTATTTTAATGTATTATATAAAATAATATGCTTATATTTCATATATTTAATAATATTAATATATTATGTAAAATAATAGTATATATTATATAGTACATAATATATATTGTGTGTAGTATATATGTAATGTATTAATGTAGTATATTACATATATACATTAAATATTATATAGTATATAATAAAATATATATTTATGTAGATATTTCTAGAATATATATATTTATATATACATGATATTGTATCTTGTAAAAGTGTTTAAAAAATACTCTTGTCCTATAGTACATCTAACAAACAGTTTTGTCCTACTGGTACTGCAGCCTATGGCCAGTATGTTAGATCAACTCTGATTTACAGGAACATATTGAAATTTACATATACATAATTTTATTTACTTCTTTAAAAAGTTTTTTTGCAGTCTTCAAGTGGTTTTCACTTTTGATGTTTGAAATAAGTTGTCATTTGATAGTTTTATATTATATGCTTTTTCACTAACTACTAAGTATAACCTTTCTTAGTGATGTCATTATTCTTTTAAGAAAAATGTTGCCAATCTTTCTACATTTTTCTCCTTTTTTAAATAGTAGAATGGAATGAGGGATATGAAATAAGTGATACCTCTACTCTTGACTGCTCTGGTTCAGATTATACAGTCTTTCTGTTGCTGTACTTTAAGAGTGCCATTAACAAAGTAAATGGTCCCAAGAAAAGGATGCATAAAATGATGTTGGCCCTGACAGTTGGATGTATGTAATATATTTAACTTGGAGAATAGAAGACTGAGCAAGAAACAGCTCTCTTTCACACATTTGATGGGATGCCATGTGAAATAAGGAACCTGTACTGAAATCATGGTAAAAACCAATAGAGGAAGTTATAGAGCAACACATTTTGCTAAATATGAGGAAGAACTTTCTAGGAACTGGAGATACCTAGCATTGCAGGAAGCTGACTCTGAAGAATGAGAGCCTTTTCTCTGGAAATGTTAAGTATGGGATAGGTATCCTTCTATTAGATTCTTGAGATGGCTTCTTTATTATGTGAAAGTTGATCTCTATGGTCCTTTAAAATTTTTTGGATTATTTTGTGACATTGAGATACTTGCTTAGCTTTGAAGTATTTTGTGTGTTTTCAGACTGGTGAATGGAGGTTAAGCTATGTCAATAAGGAATTTGGGGTCTGCCCCTCCTACCCACCAATTGTCATAGTGCCCAAATCCATCGATGATGAAGCTCTTCGGAAGGTAGCTACATTTCGCCATGGAGGACGCTTTCCAGTGCTCAGCTATTACCATAAAAAAAATGGAATGGTAAGTACACTGTACTGCTGCTTTCTACTGAAAGACTTGGCTTGAGGATATTTCCTTAGAACCGTTTCGCTTTCTGTGTACCTGTCCATTGAAGTGGTTAGTCTCTCCTATTTTTCTTCATTTAAACTTTAGGGAATCAGGAGCACAGTGTTTTCTGTGATCAGTGTGTGACTTTGAATTCTTTCCATGATACAGCTCAGCCTTGGAGAAGCCCAGAGAGGTTTAGCCTCAGGACCCAGTACAAAGGGAACTAATGTTCATATGCCACTCAAAATAACACTTAGGCAGAGAGTACATTTTTCTGACCAGAATAATGATAAGATACTTTATTAAAATCATTAAAAATTTTCCTATGAAAGGTAAATTGAGCAGATGTTTTTATCTTCAAAAGGGAGAAGAGTGACACCTGTTGTTAGTCACAACTTAAGTAAACACAGGGGTCAGGAATTGAATAGGCAAGTGCTCGCTGTGTATGTGCTTCCCAAATATCTTCTAAATCCCGTTCTCTCCTCTTACTTTCTCTCATTCAATAAACTCTACTTCATTTTGAGACCAGCAGTAAATTAGAGGATAAATTATAGCCATCTTCAGTTTTTTCCCCATAATATTAAGTCAAACATGGATATTTAGGATAAAAAGATTTCTAAAAATCTGCTACTTTGGCATCAGACCACCTGTTTCTTTGCTCAGCAGTATATATTTTAACTAGAGTGCATTATAAGGTATTTTAATAATTGATGTTAAATATGCTCATGCACTGTGTCCATTTACATGGTAAGTGCCATCTGAGAGTTAGCTATGGTCATCCTCTAGATGACCTTTGCTGATCATGTTAAATTTCAAGGTAGTTAAGATCACAGGATATACTATGGAGTTGAGTTGAAATACTAAGCCTGGAGAACATTATGCTAAGTGAAATAAGCCAGTCAGAGAAAGACAAATACCATATGATTTCACCCATATGTGGAATCTAATGAACAAATTGAACTAACAAGGAAAATGGGGACAGACTCATAGGTGGAGAGCAGGATGACAGCTAGTGGGAGATAGTTAGGGGGTGAAGGGATTGAACAAAAAGGAAAAAGGACTCGTGGACATGGACAACAGCGTGGTGATTGCTGCAGGGAGGGGGCATAAGGGGACTAAAAGGTAATGTAAAAGAAATACAGTAAAAAAAAAATAACACTAAGCCATTCACAAGGGAAGAGATCAGTATAATAGTTATTGATTTCTTGAGTAAAGTTTCAAAAGAAAACCTTTCAAAGTATATAGATGGTAGTATTTGGAAACAAGTGGTTAAGAATTAGAATACCAAAAAGGATGAAAGAGAGCCACTGGAGAATAAATAATAACAAGCAGCTTTCAAGATATTGAAAATGATTCCCTGTGGTGGAGCTTTATCCAGCAGAGTTCTCAACACAGATGAGAATAATTCTACCAAGGCATGATCTGCTTGGGGAGGAAAGGTAGCCAATCTCTCAAAGGAGAAGGGCCTTGAGCCTGTTCCTCAGTGGGCTTTTATTGGGTTTAATCTGCATATGAATGCAGGGCGTAAAGCTCATCGATCATTGTCAGGCTGTAAAGATCAAACAATAGATAACATTCAAAGAATTAGGAGGGCTTATCAGAGTCAGGGTCAGATAGCCAAAGGTCTATGAAACTTTGGGGAACAAACTCATTTAATGCTTGGACCCTTATCATTTAAATTGAGGCCATTCTTAGCAAAGCAGGTTTCACAGGATTTTATGCATTCTTTCTTAGGCCCCATCACCTGGGGAACCGCCCTTTTAAGCACAGGGCTGCACCCACCTCCGGCATTGTTTTAGGCTTAAGTCAGGTGAGGGGTGTAGCCAAGAGATTAGGAGACTTTTTACAGAAAGAATGAGGACTCAGGCTATATCAAAGCTGATGGTTGAGAGTCTGTCACCCTCTTTTTCTATAGTCCCCTAAGTCCTTCCCTGATAGCCCCTTCACGACCATGCCTATCTTAGGCCATCCCTCCCTTGAAGAATCTTACCTGTCATTGGCTAACCAGTCATCCACCCAGGGCCAAGCAGGGTGATGTAAAGGGGGCAGAGGCTGTGCCCCTGCCGGGATGATAAGCTTTGTCTCTTTGGTGGCTTATGGTCCCAAGGTCTTTTTACTTAGCCTTAGCCATGGGGGGTTAAGCTTCTGAAACCAGGCAGGGCAGTTCCCAACAATTCCCAAAACAAGAATAATGGATAAAATTTTTAAAATTTTGCCGTTGATACCTTTTTCTTTATAATCCTGGCCAACCCTAAGCTTATGTCATTGAAGCTAAAGTTTGTTGGTACATAGGTTATTATTCTCTTCATTACAGGGCTAGATCAACTGGATAATTATTCACTGACTAATGAATTATAATATCTGATCTTAAAGAGGAACAATGATTTCATATGTAAAAGTATTTTGAGATAGTGAGAAGAAAAGTCATTTGAAAATGCAAGGCTTATTTTTGTTTTACAATTATTAACCTTGTCAATACACAGAAACGTGTCTTTGTTTTAGGATTGCTCCATCTCCACTGTCACACCTTTGTTTTTGAAATATTCTTAATATAGCTAATTCATTTCTGTTTTCAAAAACTTTAAAAGGAGCTACTGTGAAGTTTTAAACTGTATTGTGATCCTAGGTCATTATGCGAAGTGGTCAGCCACTGACTGGCACAAATGGTAGACGGTGCAAAGAAGATGAGAAGCTGATAAATGCCACCCTCAGGGCGGGAAAGCGAGGCTACATCATCGATACCCGATCTCTAAACGTAGCTCAGCAAGCTAGAGCCAAAGGAGGCGGCTTTGAACAAGAAGCTCATTATCCCCAGTGGAGGCGGATTCATAAGTCAATTGAGAGGTAAAAGATTTTGGAAACAGTGATGGACTCTATTTGAAGCTAATTAGAGTGGGCAAACTCTTAGCTGTTTAGAAATTACAAATCTATGCCTTAACTTAGAGTCCAAAATTGACCAGCTAGCCTATCATTTGGTTTTATAAGCAGAACGTACCTTGGATGCCCACAGTTGAGTTTTAGTCAGATAGTACAGTTTCTTTAAGTCAGCTCTGAAATTTTATCACCACAAGATCTGTTCCTCTACTTGTGGATCAGTGGTCACCAAGCCTAAACATATATGCTACACATAAGTATATTTTTTAAGTCAAAAGACTTTAGACATTTAACTTCCCCCATACCCACCTATTCTCACACCCTTTTTCCTCCACCTAGATCATCTCCTGTGCATGCTTGCAGTTACTGGTTTGTAAGTGCTTCTGGATAGGTAGGTGGGAGTCAGAACTAATAAAACAACGGGATCTGGTGCTGGCTGGTGTGGCTTAGTGGATTGGGCACCAGCCTGCCAACCCAAAGGTCTCTAGTTTGATTCCTAGTCAGGGCACATGCCTGGGTTACAGGCCAGGTCCCCAGTGGGGGGCGTGGGCGTGTGAGAGGCAACCTGTTGATGTATCTCTCACACACTGATGTTTCTCTCCCTCTTATTCTCCCTCCCTTGCCTTCTCTCTAAAAGTAGATAAATAAAGTCTTAAAACAAAACAAAACAAAACAGAAAAACAGTGGGATCTGAGCTGTCTTTAGGCACCCTACTGACAGTACTGGGTGGATCCATGGGAGGAGGAAGGCAGATGTCAGCCATGCTCTCCCTGACTTGCCACAAAATGTAGCGCTCCAGCCCTCCCCGCAAGCAAATAATTCAGCCCTTTGACCAGGGTTTAATCTGTTCAGATGAGGAACAGGTTACTAGGCATCACTGGCATTTTAAACATCTTTGCAGTCATGTTTAAATATTAATCTTTCAATATTTAATCCTCAAGTTTTTAGACAGCAAGGCAAATATTTTTATAGTATTTTGAGCTACTTTTGCTCCTGGATTTATTGGAGGCTGAGTTTTTGGTTTGGTTTCTTCCTTCATTGTTTTTTGTTTGTTTTTCTTTTCCTTGTGCTTGAAAGGTATCACATTCTTCAGGAGAGCTTAATCAAACTTGTGGAAGCTTGTAATGACCAAACACATAACATGGACCGATGGCTCAGTAAATTGGAGTCTTCAAACTGGCTGACTCACATCAAAGAGATTCTGACAACTGCCTGTCTAGCAGCTCAGTGTATTGACAGGTAGAGTACCTTTCAGTGTTCCAGAATGGGATGTACTCCGCTAACTAGACTCTGCTTTTATCCAGATACATGTTTACATATTAATGTATATCTCAAAGATATTGCAGGTTTGGTTCCAGAGCACTGCAATAAAGCGAGTATCTCAGTAAAGCACTTCACATGAATTTTTTGATTTCCCAATGCATTTAAAAGTTATGTTTACCTATACTGTAGTCTGTTAAGTGTGTAATAGCATTCTTTCTTTAAAAAAAAATGTATATGCCTTAATTTTAAAATACTTTATTTAAAAAAAAACGCTAACCATCATCAGAGCCTTCAGCAAGCTGTAATCTTTGTTGTTGGAGGGTCTTACCTTCAGTTTGTTAAAAATGCAGTATCTGCACAGTGCAATGAAGTGCAGCTCAATGAAACAAGTTATGCCTGTATGTTAAAGTTTGTGCTTACTCAATATAGCTTACGTTCAGATCATGGTATAAATTACTATGTAAGATAGTCGACAGCATTCATTTATCGATGATGTGTGTGCAGAGTTTGGCATTTAGCTGATAATTAGTTTGTTGAATGAACTGTGAACCATGTACATACACGTCTTTGATGACACAAGTTTTTTAAGTACAAAATACCTACTTTTTTATACAATCTTTAAATTACTAATCTACCAATTTTCCTTTTCTCAAACTGTGAGAAAGAAAAGTTTTCTTGTATCTTCTCAGAGGGCCAAACCTGCCTTCCTACTTTTGAAATATCAGTGAATGGAAGTATGTAATTTTGTTGCCCAGTAAAGTGATCCTTTCTAATCTCCCAGATATCTTATTACAGACTATTTGATGTGTGCCGATATAATAGGATCTCAAGTTAAGAAGACCTGATGGTAGTGATGTGAAGTATATGAAGTGATTTTAGTTTATTCAGTCAGTTGAAGGTTGCTGATTCTTGAGCCTTGAGGCGGAAGACTTGGACAGAGGCAGAGGACTGTGTAGGTTCTTGCGGAAGTTCCGCATGCCCTTTTTAAGCAGGGGTTCCCACTGAAACAATAGGTGGGTATGAGTGACACCACCATGTAGTTGGATGGCACTTTTCTTTGAGAATTTGATTTGTTTTATTGATGCTTCCAAACTAGGGAACTACGTACGTGATTTTTTAATGGGTAGTGAGAAACTGATCATGGGTTGCTTAAAATCATGGGGTAAGTCAGTGGCAGAACCAAGATGTCAGGATTCCCAGGCTGTCTGTCACTGTTCTTTATTTTAGATGGAGCTCATTTATCTAATAAAATATGGGAGTTAAAGACTAAGATTATATGGCAAAGAAGTGAATAATACAGAAAGATGAGATAATGATATTAAGGGTTTTGTTTCTTTTTAACCTAAGTTTAAAAGATTTCCCCTTACACGATAAGTACAGAGGCTCGTGTTTTCTTGCGAAACATGAATCGTGGCAGACGCTTGTTGCCATGTTGCCCGAGTCTTCAGCCGCAGGTCTAGGCAGGCCTGCGTGCAGAACGTATTTGTTATTTCCACCCTTGTGTAGTTTGGGCTGGCACCTTAAACAAACAGGAGCTTTCACAGTCTTTGGAGACTTGAAGGTTTGGGTTATTTTCCAATATTTGGTTTCTGATAATATATGTATTAGATATATATGTATTAGCTTGTTACTTATACTTCCATAAAAATCTGCCCTTATAATTAGTTGCTAAAAATGTAAAAATCGACCTTAAATTAATTGAATTAAATTCAGAATATAACACAGATAACAAAGATATATATTCAATATACATCAGAAGCCTTAAACTATTTGCTCATACCCTTTCCAGCCTACTCATTAGATTTCATGCTAAGAATGAGGTTGTTAACATAACCATAAGTTAACGTCAGGGAGTCTTATTTTTAAATTAAGAACTCAAACAATTCAGCAACGGACAAAAAGCTAAGTACATCATCTGCAGTGTCACAAAAATTGGCAGTAACTTTAATGTTCAACAATAGGATTAAGTAAATTGTAGTTAATCACTTAACAGAATATTTAATAATGGCATAGGAAAATGGGAAAGTGTTTATAATAAAAGTGGAAATTGTAAGAAATTACCTTTATTAATAGCTATGTAAAGTATATATGTATGCAGGAAGATCATTAACAGCAATAACCAAACATGAAACTTTTATGAGAAAGTGGTGAGCTTATTTTCTTTTGTTTTTCCAAAGTTTTCTTCACTGTCATTTCAACACAAGAGGTGGCAGGAGGTGGGGGGGATGTAGTTCATTGAGTTTTTGGTGCTCCCTCCCATTCTCTGTAGAATAATGGGGTCCCAGACACCTCCCAAGTGTCATGGTATCATTGCCACTAACTTTCTAGATTGAGTTTTATTTTTTTTAATGTTTTAAAAAATTTTTTCTTCTTGTTCATGTTTCTCAAAGTATGGTTCAAAACTTGTTTCCCAGATCCATTCCAGTTTACGAAGGCGCCCTTACAGTCAGCTAGCTGATGGTGAAAGGTAGAATTAAGGTTGGAGGGGTACAGAAAAATAATTTTGAGCGTTTGTTTCTAGGTTTGATGAGAAAAGCCTTTTTTAAAAAAAAATCCAAGAGGGTAAAGTGTTATTATTGTCATTTTTAAACCACAGAAAGTCTGGATCCCTGTTTGGCTTTAGCAAAGCTGCAATTAGAGACTTGACTTCTTGGTTTCTCTCTCTCTTTCTCTCTCTCTCTCTCTCTCTCTTTTATTTTTGTTTACTCTATTACAGTTGTCCCAATTTTCCCCCTTTGCCCCACTCTGCCCAGCCCACCCCCCGCTCCCGCAGTCAATCCCCACGCTGTTGTCCATGTCCACAGGTCTTTCATACATGTTCTTTGGCTACTCCCTTCCCCTTCTTTCCACCATTTCTCCCTCCCCTGCTCTGGCAGTTGCAATTCTATTCCATGTTTCCATGTCTCTGGTTCTGTTATGCTTATTATTTTATTTTGTTCATTAGATTCCTCTTATAAGTGAGATCATATGTTATTTGTCTTTCCCTGACTGGCTTATTTCACTTAACATAATACTCTCCAGTTCCATCCATGCTGTCCCAAAGGGTAGGAATTCCTTCTTCCTTTATGCCACATAGTACTCCATTGTGTAAATGTACCACAGTTTTTTAATCCATTCCTATACTGATGGGCAGTTAGGCTGTTTCCAGCACTTGGCTATTGTAAATAACGCTGCTATGAACATAGGGGTGTATAGGTTCTTTTGAATTGGTGTCTTAGGATTCTTAGGGTATATTCTCAGCAATGGAATCACTGCGTCAAAGGCAGTTCCATTTTTAGATTTTTAGGGAAATTCCATACTTTTAGAGTGGCTGCACCATTGTGCATTCCCACCTAGTTTGCACTAGGGTTCCCATTTCTCCACATCCTCCACCAGCACTTGTTGTTTGTTGATTTATTAATGATAGCCATTCAGACAAGTGTGAGGTGATATCTCATTGTGGTTTTATTTTGCATTTCTCTGCTGGCTAGTGATGTTGAGCATCTTCTCATATATCTATGGGCCATCTGTATGTGTATTCAGGTCCTTTGCCCATTTTTTTAAAAAGATTTTATTTATTTATTTTTAGAGAGATGGGAAGGGAGGGAGAAAGAGAGGGTGAGAAACATCGATGTGTGAGAGATACATCGATCGGTTGCCTCTCACACATCCCCAACCAGGGACCTGGCCTGCAACCCAGGCATGTGCCCTGACTGGGAATTGAACCAGCAACCCTTTGATTCACAGGCCACTGGCCAATCCACTGAGCACACCAACCAGGGCACTTTGCCCATTTTTAATTTGGATTGTTTGTCTTCCTGGTATTGAGTCATATTAGTTCTTTATATATTTTGAGGAAATCCTTTTAATCAACTACTAAAGCAGAAAAGGTAAGTGCCTACTCTGTGTATTAAAGACTGCTTTTTGTTTTTGTAAAGGGAGAAGAATTTTAGCCAAATGATTCTGTGAAATTTGTTATAATGTAAAGGGGTTCTTGCCATGGGCAATTTGGGACTTGGTATAATTTAATACTTTTTCCCAAAGGAAGCTCTTTCCGATATGCCTTATTTAGACTCCAAACTCTATAGAACAGAGCAAAATACATAAGACTTTGTACCAATGAATGTTTAGTATTAGCAGCTTCAGTAGACCATGTTGAGAGTATCCCATTTGTACTGTGAATTACCCCGTCAGGGAAGGAGCATCCATACTGATTCATGGAACAGAAGGAACTGATTCCACACTCCAGGTTACCTCCCTGGCCCAGATCATCTTGGAACCAAGGAGCAGGACCATCCGTGGTTTTGAGGCTCTGATAGAAAGAGAGTGGCTGCAGGTGAGAAAAGCTATTGTGTGTGCAGAGGAGCTGCTAATCATTGGTGTTGTGATCTTAGTTTGTGGAAGCGGATATAGTGTATGAAATTTTGATTAATTAAAATGTTTAAATTGTATGTTTCATTTTCTAGGGGATGATGAGTTTATCTTCCTCTCAATAAATGGTTGTAATCTTTACTGTCTATCAATTTCTGTACGTGTCTTTGCTTATATTGCTCATTTGGCACTTCGTTCCCTTAAACCCTTATTAGTTGTACTTTGTTACCCACAGAGGAAATACAAAGAATGTAAAACATAGTCTTGTCTTCCAGAGTTTAGTCTTGTTAGAGATAAGAGGCATAGACAAGGGGGAAGGAGGAGTAGGGATGTGTAATTACAAGGCGTGTGCTTTTTGACTTTCTGCCTTTTGCTGTAGTCTAGCTCCATCCTGTCTTCTTCCCCAGCCAAGTGAAATTCTTCTCATCCTTTAAGATACAGTTAAATGTCTCTGCTTTCCTGAAGCCTTGGGAACCTTAACCTCCTTCACAGATAGAATTGGTCCGCTTTCTTTGTGCCTTGTTTCCTGAACTAGACCAAAATAAAGTGAGTTCTTTGAAGTCAGGGAACCTTGCCCAATTTATCTCTTTACCCTAGGACAAGCACTGTGGCCACTTAAGGCTGAATGACAACTGAAAGATCTCATAACATAGACTGAAATCCCCCATGTCAGAGATCAATTTGTAAATACATATACTGTGTAATTTGTAAACAGTTGTTAAAAATAAATGTTTACATATATCTTGGAAATGAAAGTATCTCTGACGAAAATAATTTCTGGCCCTTCTAATTACACTTGGACTTATTGTGTGTTAATGCTGCGTGTACCATGTCTACCCTACCTGACAACTGACCTTCATCTTGTTAAGTCAGACCATCCTAAATAATGGTGGAAGTCTATTCAGCCACGTTTCTTATAACATAGAACAGACAAATTAGTATGATATACTTATATGTTATCATTTTAATGGCATCAAAATCTCATTAGCCACTGGAAAATGGTCATGGCATTATCTTTGTCACACAGAAGGACCCGAAGGTAAAGCAGGTCTGCGAAATACCTAAAACTGTATGATTTGGGATAAGGTCAGTACTCAGGCTCTGGGCGGGCCAGAGCCTAATGATTCCTACATATCCTTTGGTCAGTAGATGGCAGGCTCTTCCAGTTCTTTTGGGGAGAAGAGGGAAACTAAGGAGAGCTTTCTCTCTAATAAAAGGGTATTCATAAAGATCGACAGTAACTCCTCTCCCACATGCAACTAAAGACAGCATCAGGAGTGCCCTTGCAAAGTTTGTCTCACAGCCCCATGTCCATCTCCAGTTAGTGGTGAGGCTCATGGAGCTTACAGTAGCCTGCAATGCTTTGGACAGCTAGGCGGTGAGAGCCTTCCTTCATTTTGTACCTGAAGAGCTTATGTTGTTTGACTTTGCTCCAAATTAACGCAGACCTAGAAAAATGTTTACCATCACTGAAGTTCCTTATTCTTCTGTTTGCCATTCCAAGAACACTTGATGGCTGTGTCTTTACTGCACACCCTTGTTAAGTATTTGGAAATTACTTTAAACCAAGAAACAGCAGTCACTAAAATGATACAATGTTCCATTTGATATCACCGCACCTATGTGAAGTAATGTTAATAGAATGTGGGATCTCACTAGGAAATGACTGTCACATGAAAATTTTTCTTTTCTCGTAGGCTGGTCACCCGTTTCAACAGCGCTGCGCACAGTCAGCCTATTGTAATAGTAAGCAGAAGTGGGAGTCGCCTGTGTTTCTTCTCTTCTTGGATTGTGTATGGCAGATATTTCGTCAATTCCCTTGTTCTTTTGAATTTAATGAGAATTTCCTCATCATGCTCTTTGAGCACGCTTATGCCTCACAATTTGGAACATTTCTGGGCAACAATGAAAGTGAAAGGTGGGTACACTGCTCCCTTAGCGGCCATTTCATGGTAAGTTTTTTGGCCACTTCCTGCAAGAGACCAGGATTTGGTTCCCCATCAATGTTGCTTAGAAGATGGTGGAGACTACATTTTGTATAAATCACATGAAGTGTATTCTTATTTTGAGCCTATGACATGCTAGGTGAGAGCATATCCTAAGACTTTTTTCTGTTAGATTAAAATTAGTCCATATACCGATTAAAAATTTTGAGTAAACTGGGCAACCATTTTAAATTACAGTTTCCTTACATAGGATCATCGTGTTTTAATCTGCAAGAAGCATTAACATATAACCTATCTGTGCCTTCCATTCAGTTTTATAGAGTTGGGAAGGCAATATGCAGATAAGTTAAATGACTTGTCCAGGGCCACAGCCGGCTGGTTGCCAAAAGCAGGACCACAGCACAGCCTTCCCACTCCTGCTCTAGCCTTGGTTAAAGCAGTGTGTCTAACTTTAACTCCGCATCTCATATATTTGACTGTCGGTGTTGTACCTGTTAATCTGTCTGAGACCTACATTCAACAAAGGGATTACAAATAGGTTTTATCTCACATTCTGATTGCCATTTGGTAGAGCCTAGCAATAGTGCTGATTGGGAAGGATTCTGAAGCTGTGTGGGGCAGGCTCAGCCTGACAAAGTTCAGGGACTGGCTGGCCGTCGGCTTGGGGGCAGGGGCTGGACGGAGCAGCGGTGCAACCGTTTCCCATACTCGCCGTGCCTCGCTCCTCGGGACGCAGGCTGAGACTTGCCATCCTAGCAATTAAGTGCCAGTGCCACGTGAGTTCTGTGGATTCTCTTTATTACGGGCATAATTATATTCACATAGTTAACTTTCTTGAAGCTTATAAGTAAAAGTAGTTTTGGAGACAAAACCAATTTTACAGTAAAACTTCAGCTTGAACAGAATCCTGTGAAAATTTAGCGTATTATGTTTTTGGTTAATGTAAGGTTTACCATAAATTATCGTTCAATGCTTGTTAAAACTTTATTTTTTTCTAAAATGTGCCAGTTTACTTTCCATCCATAACAGTTTATTCCATGATAGAGAGTGTTACAGAATTTCAGGATTATTATGAAGACTGTTCATTGAATATGAACATAGATTAAATCTGTATTTGTATCAAGATACATATTTATTTTTAATCTGTTTAATTATTTTAAATTAAAATACAATTCCAGATATGACAAGGCCTTTATACATGGGTTAATGTTTAACACTGAACCTGACATGACCAGATTGTAGTTTTTTCCTTTTTGTTGTAAAAGTCTTCTTTTTGTTATTATTGACAATTATAATGCTGAATTTTCTGACATATTTTTGTTTTACAACATTTTATTCTTCTAATAAAAGCCTCGTATTCTGCCTTCTGACATACAGAGAGAAGTGTCCTATTAGGAGGAACATTTGGTAGTGATTGTCATAAATTAACTGCTCTAAAGGCAATTTTTTTTCCTTGATCAGATGTAAGCTGAAGCTACAGCAGAAAACGATGTCTCTGTGGTCTTGGGTCAATCGGCCCAGTGAGCTGAGTAAATTCACCAATCCTCTCTTTGAAGCCAACAACCTTGTCATCTGGCCTTCAGTTGCTCCGCAGAGCCTTCAGCTCTGGGAAGGTGAGACACGCATCCCTTACAAACTAAACTCTTTATCCTTAGCCGAGGGGCTCTGTCGCCTGCTCCTGAGTACATGCAGTAGTTGGGATTTGAAGATGGCAAGGTGGGCCTCACTCTTGGACTCGTGTGTAATTATTTCTCATTATTTTTTGAGGAACCCTCACACTGTATTCCATAATGGTTGTGCCTTTGTACAGTCCCACCCACAGTGCACAAGAGTTCTAATTTCTTCACATCCTTGCCAAGAGTTGTTATTTCATGTTGGGTTTCCCTCACCCCTTTGGTAGTGGCCATCCTAACGGGAGTGAGGGAAAGTACGTTACTTTTTGTAAGAAAGTTGGTAGATAGTAGGACAGGAATAGGTCGTGAGCTCCTAGAAGATGGTTCCTGTTTCCTTTATTAGGCAGTCGTTCGTTAGGACAGGCTCTTCCTCTGATGGCTCCTGAGGGGTTCATGAGGCCACCCTTCTAGTTAGGCTCTACGGATGCACACAGATGCCATCCACCAGTGCCGTAATGCAGACATGCCATTGTTCATGGGGAACAATAGTCCATGCTTACTTTTTAAATCTATTTGAAGAAGGTGTTTTACTTACATTAATTTTTCAGACTCCTGAAGCTTATTTCCTTAAATACCAAAGCCTATTTTTTTAAATAGCCAAAATTTATCTAAAATGTAATAGCCATTCATTAAAGAAAGACTACAAAATACCATTTAATTTCTGTTTAATCATTTTGAAGACAGTAAGTACCTCTTCATTCATCTTTGTAGCAAATGGCATAAGGCTTACACGGGGATGGTAGCTGTTCGGTAACTTGGACTGCTTTACCATCGATGTCAGTTGTCATGCCTTGTCCCGATGTGGTATGCCCTCCAGGACAAGTCACAGGTGGAGAGCTGTGTGCCCTTTACGTGGAAGAGGATCTCACGTTGCTCTGCTTCCTCGGCTTGAGATCAAGTCTGTTCTGTCACTTTTCTAGATGTCAGCTCTCACATCTTGTTCCCCTGGCATGTTTGTCAATAGCTGCTTCTTTCCTCTCAGCTTGAGCATCTAATCTTGTCGAGGTGACCCCCCCCCATCAGAATTGCGGGACAGTGGCCTCAGCCAGTCTCGAGGAGTTCTGAGTCTGAGTGTTAGTGCTTTGGGAACTTTTGGCTCATCTTTGCTTGCTCTCCTGATGGTTATAGACAATCACAGGTGCAGGATAAGCAGTCTGTTAAATGAGCGATTTCAGCTGCACTTCTTGTTTAAGACTTGTGGGGTCATTTACCTAAAAGCCACTGTCATGTTTAGGTATTAAGCATGAAATGAGAGACCAGCTTACTGCGGAGAAAAGCCAGATATGGGAGTTGGATGACCCAAAGGATGGTTTAACTAGTTTTTACCAAACATCATTAAGTGATAGGAGGAAATTTTGTTTTTACATGAATGAATTCCTACCACTCTATTAAGAACAGAGTTTCTATATGTGTCCAGTGTTCCATCAACTTAGACCTGGAAGAAATGATATGTTAGGTAAGTCTTCTCATGGTCAGTAAATGGAGTATAATGAGACTATTTTTTAGCCTTAAAGTGTCTCTCTGCTGCTTATATTTACATCACAGTTAACCATTAAGTAATTCCCATATTGAAGAACAGGATTTTAAAAACAGGCTCATATAGTAGAAAAATCAACACAGGTCAGTTGATCCTTAAGCTCTGTTTCTGTTTTCCCTTTCTGATTGAGAGTAACATTTGGACATACATAGAAAGACTCTTTAGGGCCCATGGCAGTTTGCTTCATGGAACATATTTTAATGAATCATAAAGCCTTTGTGAACTTGTCAGGTACTGACATGATGCAAGATGGGAAAGTTTTTGTACCTCCTCCCTTGAATATCTTTAAGCCACCGTGTTGGGATGGTATAGTTAACATAGGTCTATGTAGAGGAGAATATGTCTCCTTTTAGTGCATAATAAAATAAGAATTTTTGTTGGGTAAAGAAGCAGTTGCCTGTGTAATTTAAAGACTGCCTCTTAAGTCACAGGGAGAGAGAGCTCTGAAGTTAAAGCTTTTTTAGATAACAAAGTTGTATGGTCCTCTTTTTACTGGAACTCATGTTTTCAATAAAAGTGATTTCACACATGTAGGAGGTCTTACAGGTCTGAATAAAGTTCTGTAATTGTGGAAAAAAGATTTCTGTTCTGAAACTGGAAAGTTTATGCCATTATAAATTGTCAGCTTGTTTTCCTAAATATATTAGAGAATTTCATAATTTTTCAGGGGGTGAAGAATTAATGAGCAAGCATGTATATAAAAATCGTGGCTTCTTAAATCATGACTTCTTATATTTAATTGTACTCTTTCAATACCTCAAGATTCCTATATATTTTAGAGTATAATAAAACACAGACATGAACTGTGCCCCGGCTGGTGTGGCTTAGTGGATTGAGTGCCAGCCTGCGAACTAAAAGGTTGCTGGTTCGATTCCTAGTCAGGGCACATACCCTGGTTATGGGCCAGCTCCCCAGTTGGGGGTGTGGGAGTGGCAACTGGTCCATGTTACTCTAGCACATCATTAACGTTTCTCTCCCTCTCTTTCTCCCTCCCTTCCCCTCTCTCTAAAAAGAAATAAATAAAATCATAAAAAAATGAATTGTGAAAAAAAGAAAAAATAATACGTGGAATTATGTATTATCCACAACTTTAATGTTAATCCATTGTATGTATCTTTCTCTCTTTTGTTTTCCTTTCCTGGATTCAACAGGTATTTTCCTACGTTGGAACAGATCCTCCAAGTATTTGGATGAAGCGTATGAAGAAATGGTTAACATTATTGAATATAATAAGAAATTACAAGCAAAAGTGAATCTCCTTAGGAGGCAGTTGGCAGAACTGGAGACTGAGGATGGGGTGCAAGAGAGTCCCTGAGAGAAGCCCGCCCGCACTGTATAAGGACCTTCCCGTACCTGTGTCCCACCTCTCTCTCCTTCTGCCCTTCAGCTCAGTTTTACACAGTAGCCTTGAACTTAAGGCTTTAGATGTGAGAACCCTCTAATCTAACGGATTTCTCAATACTTTTTGAACGAAACTTACTATAATTACTCATGTTTCATGTGGCCTCTTAGGCCTTTTTACTTTAAGAGCAGGAAGGAGGTGCTAGTCATTTTATTTACATTGTATGAATCAGGTGACTGTGTAACATCATCTGTGTTGTACGCCATTTCATCACAGGTTTTTCTCTGCGTCCACTTCCCAGACAGAGCTTCAGACCAGTCAAGGTATGATTAATCTCTTTAAAGAATATGTTAGTTTCGAAAAAGTCCAGATGTTTAAACACTTTGAATATAGAAATATTTTTCAAAACTGAAATGGTGGATAAACCAAGAATTTTATGTTTAATGTGCCATTCCCAGTACTTTTGTCATTCTCTTTAAAATAGTTTTGGACTAACAAAGCTGAATTCTGTCTCATTCTGGTTTGTCAAGAAAGGAATTCTGAATATTTATTCAAGGTAAATTATTTTTACAAGGGCAACAGGTATAATCCTCTGATATTTACATTAACAAGTAAATTTAACAGTAGGCACTAAAAGTATGTGCAATAAAGAAATAAAGTAGGAATTTGTTACTGATATGGTATTGTTACTATTGAATTGGTTTTTCAGGTTTTATCAGATGCTGGATATAACATTAAACCATCATTTATAATTAGATGTCAATTTGTTCTAAATAAGCTACAAACATGGTTTCCTTAAACCAGAGATGCACTGCCCTTGTCTGAAGTTCTCATTGTGCTGGTTTATGTGCATATGTGTATGTTTTATTGTGTTTTGTTTTACTTTTAAGTATTCTAAGAGTTTACTAATACTAAGGTCACAGCTTTCATGGTGATTTAAGCCTTTTGAAAATTTATCTTGACCATTACATGTGAGGCAAATATAACTGAAGTGGAGGTGAACGTGTATGCGCCCGATGCAGCCATGTGTTAAACTTCAGATCTGAAATGTTTCAGTGGTGTAGAAACAGCGACGACTATATTCACGCTGTGCTGGTTTATGCCTGCAACTCTGAGGGCTTACAGTTCAGTGTTTTCCATGGACATTTCTGTTTTGTGGAGTTGCTCATTTTAGCAAATACTATCAATTCTAGTTATCCTTTAAAAGGATAGTTGAAAAGTAATCATTAATACCATTTCTACCCCATCTGTATATAACCATTTCAGTGTAAAATACCAAAACTGAACCCTGCTTTAGAGCTATGTATTGACCTAACAATGTAATTTTTAAAAACTGACTATCAAAATCTCTGGCTACATTCAGAAGCCTTAGAAAGTGACAAATTTTCTGTCTCCAGTTGCCCGTGCTTTATCTTTTTTCTGTTTCCTCAGACTTCTAGCAAAAAGCTGAACGACAATTTGTAGTCAGAACTTTCGTTTGGTAAACTTTTCTTCTCCTATGAGCTCAGTTTTATCCTTAACCTATTTTCTTGGCTGTAATTGTAAATCTCAGGGCACTAAAGCCCTCCCCAAAAGGCTAAGGCAAGGAGCAGAGGAGATGTACTCTCTTGATGTATGTATACAGATACATATATATACATATATATGTATATATATGTATCTGTGTTATGTGAAATGTCTATATTTTTTAAAAGGGGAAACACCCCCACTTTTCTAAGGCCCTCAGAATTGCTTGCTGCTTTGTTCAGGCAGCTGACCTTTTTGTTTTCTTCTAATTTTGTCTCAAGACTAGATGTGAAGAAGGCACCCATTTCCTTCTCTGTTAATGGGCACATAGGGAAAACCATCAAGACATCTAGATGGTTTTTTTGGTTTTTTTTTTTTTAGTAATTCTGTAAAAGTGACCCTAACTAGTGATATTTATTGGCCACAGGGCTTCTGTGGGTTTAAACAGGGAGGAGTTCTGATTAGGTTTGGTCATGGGGAAGCTGTGCGCCACCCGTGTACCCCCGTCTTCCTGGTGCACATTTGATGCGTGAGCTGGAGCACGATGGCATGGCATTTCCGTTTCTTTGGGTTTCTTTTATTGAGACAGGAATCTTAAGTTGTTTGGACAAGTGTCATTTTAGTATTAATTTATAATCAGAGATCATCTAAACCTCAGTTCTGATTTTAGCTGTAAAAACAAATTTCGGTATCAATGCACTTTCAAAAGGGTCATTTAATAATGTAAATATTAAAGTTTCCCCAAACTTGAGAACTCTGTCAAAAACAAGTGCATTATCAATATAACTGGAAGAGTGTTTTTAATAATACTACTAAGTCACCCATTTGTTGGATGAGAATACATACAACGGATAAACTCATAAGATAATACTTGTTAAACATTAATTTTGGACAGTTATCTTTGATAAATGTGGCTTTAAAATCTTTAATGAAGAGAATAGTAGCAGAATTAATGAGCAAGCAAATTGCCTCATAGGAGTCAATAATAATCAAGGAAGACATATTCAAGTTCTTGTATATTAGGCATCTTCTGTATTCATTTATAGTGAAGGCAGCTGGTTTACATTTTTAGGACCCAAAAAGTACTCCCCACAAAGAATATCTTAACAATACAAAGGATTGCTATAATCCTCTATCTGCAATACAGAGGTCTTCAGATTTAAATTAATGATTTTTTTTTTTTTTTTATCAGAAGAAAATGGCTGACAGCATAAAAATACTGAAGCCTTCAGTGGAAGGACTTTTCGGTAATTAATTGTTGGGTCAAAATCTTTCATTTTGATTTTATTTAATGGGAAGAAAACAAGCATAAATTGTAAAACCTAACGGGTTTAAACAACCTATAGAGGTGTTTATTTTTAAGAAAATTCAAACTTTGAAGCAAGATTTTAAAGTGATTTTGGGGGAAACTTTGGGAGATAGTAGACAGTCATTTCAGATCCCATACGGGAAATTCAGAGGCTTTTCTTTGAACCCTCCAGCCTGGTTTGGAGTGGCGACATGTCATTGCTTTTCATTTTAAAGGATGAAATTTAGTGAGGTTTTAATCTTTCATTCAGCTAGTACAATATTTATGTTAAATTAACACGTCAGTATAACAAAAGATTTTTGCTAGTGGTTGTCTCTTGAAGTGAAAAATAGGGACACTTTGGTGCATTTGAAAAAACATCTGCTTAAAGATGTAACTCCTGCAGTTAATCTGGTTTCAGAATTAGCTATTTTAATTGTCAGTCTTAACTGGGTTATCGGGTTCATTTCTTGTAAGGCCTTAACCTGAGGCAAAAGTTTTGGCGTTTATCCATATCCAGACCTAATGAATGAAAAGTGTACAAGGGGATTATGAGCACGCTTTATTGGAAAGTTATTTCCTGGACCAAAAAACGAGCAGTTTTTAGAATAGTTGATCCTCTGTTCCGGCAGCTTTGATTTACCGGAGAAGGAAGCCCTTCGGCGCGTCTGACGCAGGTTCACGTTGTGCCCCGAGACAGTGGTCCTCCTCCCCTCTAGCATGTCAGCTCTGCCTCCCTCCCAGGGCTGGCTACCAGTTAATACCAGATAGTATTTTTACGTGTTTCATCATCTTGACCAAAAAAAAACCGGAAAAGACTGATTTCACATTATTATTTATTCTCAGGTGATATAAAATGCTGATTTTCCTACATTATCAGTTTTCTGATTTTTGTTCTACTGAGTAAAACTGCTTTTACCTTCACTCAATCTTTATAATCTAGTGTCCAAACATCTTCCTTTAAACCAATAGCCCAGAAGAGACCCTCTGAAACTCTGACCATGTTTTAGAAAATCTGGAATTGTTACCTAAATTCCCTCTGAAAAACCTGATGTCCTGATTTTGAACAACACTGCAGAAACTCTAGTTTGTTCTTAACTTAGAGAAAAGGGGAGGGGGGGCGCGGTGAGGCTGACTGTAGACACTATTCTGTCCTGAAAAATAACTCCTGGTGAGAGCTTGCTGCCTTTTAGATCCATTGTCTAACCGTCGCTGAGTAACAGAGAACTATGTTTGTGATTTGTAATAAAAACAAGCCGTGCAACACTGCCTGCGTCTGTCTATCTGCCCAGCGCATCTGTTTCCCTTTAAAATGCACATATCTTTGGAGAGGTGGCTTATTCCACACACATACACCCCGACTTGTGTTGTTTAGAATACTTACAGCTCTGTCACCATCAACACTAAAAATGTTGTACTTGCACAACTTAGTTGTAAAAAGAATATGTATTTCTTCAATAGCGGGTATTTGAATTGTACTCTTGATATATTTGAATGTGACTCTTGGAATTAAGTGCACTATTATTCATGTTTTACACAATAAAATTGCACTATATGGCAAATGTATCTATAATGTATGCTTTGCTAAAACCTCAGAGTGCTGTAATTTACAGGTTTCTGTATTGTGAACCTGTCTGTATATACTCTTTGGGACAAATTCTGAACTTTCATAAGTCTGTAACATTTTGTTATTATTTATAATGTTCCCTAAGTGATAAGTTCACTCGTGTCCTAAAAGTGGAATCATTCATCTTGAGTTGGATGCTTTGTCTGGCTTGGTTTCCTGAATTACAAACAGTCTTGTCAAACATGATGCTGTTATCTCCGTGTGTAAGATTTGTGTATGGTGCGCTCCCTCTGCCTCAGAGGGCTGTTGCACAGATGCTAGTGTTTCAGTTTCTGTAGACAATGGAAATAAAATTTGAATATATTCAAATACTGGTAAATTAAACCTGTAGGCTGACTTTAATTTTTTTTCAAATAAGTCGTAGAGCAGTACAATGGTCTCCCATACACTGTTCACCTCGACTGAATAACTGTTAACATTTTTTTCACCTTTGAGTTATGCTCTTGAGTGTGTGTATGTTATTTTGTTGAAATATTTGAGGGTAAGCTGAAGACTCCATGCACTTTCCACCTAAGTGCTTGCAGGTGTTAGGAGCATGTATTTACAGACTGTTTACTTGGTATGTATTGATATGAATAAATTAATGAGGGAAAAGGGAAAGCTACCCAGAAGAGTTTGCCAACAATGAAGTGCAGAATGAAGAAATTAGAAAGTCACTATTTATCAATCACCACAGTAACAACTGACCTAGACAGTCACTATCGGTGGATGTTAAAACCAGTGGGATAATGTTCGTGAAGAAAAGTGTATAAAGCACATAGTTTCAAAGTATTTTTCCAAAAAAAAAAGTTATTGAGTACCAAGGGGAAAATAGCGACTACAGTGAAGGAACCTGGTAGCCACCACCGTGTCTGAGCACAATCAGTGCCACCAGTGATGGGACACGGCAACATCATGTGCCTCCTGATGTGATACACCAAGAACACAGCATCACTTCCGTGACGTTTTTGCAACAACTAACCAAGAAAAGCATAATCTGAATCTGATTATGAAGTATTAGGCAAACTTAAATTGAGGGGCATTCTACAAAATAACTGCTCTGTAGACTTTAAAGAAGTTATGAAGCTTATGGGAGAAAAAGACTGAAAACATTTTTAGAAGTTTGAAATTATTTCAAACATTTTTTAAAAGCACAAAAGTGAACAAAAAACAGTACGGCATATAGAACTGTAAAATCAAAATGAGAAAATATTTCAGCTGATACAAATGTTCCCCCCAAAATGAGATATTACCGGGGAAACTCTAACACATTCCAAGAGGATTATTTACCTTTCAACAAAACTTCCACATATACAAAAAAAAAAAAATCATCTCATATGAGAAATAACAAAACTCAGAACAGAAATAGGCCTAAACAAAACAAATTAGGAAGGTAGAAAACAACAGTTGAATGAACTCGGAAAAGAATATGAGGAGTAAAGACAAAGTAAAGTCATCTGAAAGATGAAATTATGAAATACTCAAGGAAAACTAAATTCAACTGAAAAGCTATTAAAGAAAATCATGAAAGGCTGAGAGTGAAAATAGTAAGTACAAAGGTCAGAGAGAAAGGGGTTGACAAAGGACACACAAGTAAGAGCCAATGTATGAATAATTGGAGTCCCTGAAGAAGAAAAAAAAATAATGGAACAGAACTATTAGTTAAATGTATAATCCAACAAAGTTTCCAGAAATAAAAGGTCTGAGTGGAATTGGATACAGATTAGTCGATATGAAGAGGAAAAATATCCCCAGGACCTCTAGGCAAGAAGAGTCAATTAAATGAGGTTGCTATTAGAATTCTCAACAGCAACATACAAAGTAAAACAATACAAGAACTTGGGGAATGTTTCCCGAGAAATCTGTGAAAGATGCGTTTCATCCAATTAGGAGATAACTGGAAAACTATAGCTTAGGGCGCTGTATTGTAACTTCAGATCCAAGACAGACAAAAGTAGAAGCAAGGGTGGGAGAATGTTATGTAGAAATTACGTATTTTGACAAAGTAGAAACAATGTAATTTTTTTAATAAAAGGGAAAAAGGAGAATAAGTTTATTGACTGTCATTTAAGTAGTAGGTAGAAGTCAAAGATATTTAAACAAAATAAATCAAATTGTAAAATGTCAAGTTAGGACAAAGGTGCCTATGGCAACCTTCTGGGTATATTACCCAAAAGAATCAAAAGCAAGATCTTAAAGAGATACTAGCACACCCATATTCATTGTAGTGATACAGGCAATAGCCAGCCAACCCAATAACTATTGATGGCTGAGTGCATAATCAAAATGTATACAATGGAATATTACAAAGTCTTGGAAAAAAAAGAAGGAATTCCTGTCACATGCTACAACATGGATGAGCCTGGAAGAAATTATGCTAACTGAAATAAACCAGTCACAAAAGACAAATACTGTAGGATTTCATTTATACAAGGTATCTAAAGCAGTCAAATTTGTAAAAACAGAAAGTAAAATGGTGGTTGCCAGGTTCCTGGGGAGAGAAAAGTTCAGGAAAAAAGAAACCATTTAAAAGGGTTTAGAGCAACAAGTATAAAAGACACATGGACAAAAACTAGGGGGGCTGGAAATGGGAAGGAGGTGGGGAGGGCTGGGGCAGTGGTCTGGGAAGGGAGTAAAAAAACTGTACAAGAACAACAATTAAAATAAAAATAAAGAAAACCGAAAACTGAGGCGGACATTGAAAAACCAGACGGTAAGGAGAATTCTTCAGGACAGTAAGAGCCCAGAGATCAGAGCGGAGACCAGGGCACCTGAAGCCCTGGGCCCAGCACTTGCTGGGTCTGCCACAGGGTCTAGGGAGGGAGCTGGGTCAACCGGTCCCTCCCCAGCCAAACAAGGGTTGAGCAGCAATGGGAGAGACCTGGTTGCTTGAAGTCACAGAGAGAGAAGTTACGGTCTGAGTGGCAAACATGCTGGGGCTGTGAGCACCCACGCATAATCCTGGGTGGAGTGCACACCAGAGCCTGTGCGACCAGAAAAATAAAAAAATTAAAAAGCATATAGAACTACAACAGCAAATTGACAGAGTAGGCAGATCCCTCCTCTCATTCCCACACAGAACCATCAAAACACAAGCTTCAGAACCAAGTTTATCGGGATTGTGGAATACAGTCAAAGGTTTACAGCAACCAAGGAAATGCTGAATAAATTAAAAGAAAACTGTGGCATTTTTACCTGTTATTGTCCTATGCCAGGGGTGTCAAACTCATTTTCACCAGGGGCCACATCAGCCTCGAGGTTGCCTTCAAAGGGCCGAATGTAATTTTAGGGCTGTATAAATGTAACTACTCTTTAACAGTTAAACCAGAGCTTGGCGCTGCCGCCGGGTAGAAACACGGTGCTGAGCTGGATAAAACAAGGTGGAGGGCTGCATTTGGCCGGCGGGCCCTGGATTTGCCACCTGTGTCCTATGCCCTCCATCCCCAGCTCAGTGGTAGTCTTCAAACCATGGCAGCCTGAGTTACCTTTGTGGGGTCCTGGTGTCTGGCTCTGAAGGGAGCAGGAAAGACAGTAAAAGTTTATTACTTTGGTCGGTTGTAACCTAGGGGCTACCTGAAGGACTGACAGAAGGTGTTCCTCTCTATTTTTCCTAACTCAGAACTCAGGCTGGAAAGGCTGTGAGTTTTAATTTTAAAAAATACTGTGAGGAGGACTAAGAAACTACAAATACCTGGTGCAAAATATAGTCAAGATACCTAAGGCCCGTAAGGAAAAGCTGGGGCAGATTCTTTGGGAAAGTAAGACATTTTAAAAAGCTTGTGTGTATGAGGTAATTTAGAAGGTCACAATCATACCTAAGTTAAAATGCATGTTTAGAAAAGCGTTGAGAAGACCTGCATTTTCACTTAGGAGTGATCCCTAGATTCAGTGCAAGCTTGGTGTTGAAGGAGGGCCCCAACACAGAACTGATCTGCAGAGACTGGAAGAAAGAACTTTTGTTTGCTTGTTTTTAGATTGTTGTGGGGTTTTTTTATCCTCACTCAAGGACACTTTTTCATTGCTTTTAAGAGACAGGAAGGGAGAAAGAGAAAAAACATCAATATGAGAGAGAAACATTGACTTGGTTGCTCTTTGACCAAGGATCAAACCCATGACCTGGGCATGTGCCCTGATTGGGAATCAAAACTGTGACTCTTCGGTCTATGGGATGACACCCCAACTGACTGAACCACACCAGCCAGGGCTGTTTTTAGTCCTTTCTGTAAACTCCTGGCATTAAAAAAAAAAAAAAAATCTCTGCCAAAGTATTAGGAGAACATAAGCTGCAGGAACAAACACCTCAGTGATCGCACATGATAAGGAATACAATCTTTGCAAAAAAAAAAAAAAAAAAGTTTTGAAAGGTAACTAAACAAATGGACTACTCTAGCCTTCAATAATAATAATAAAACAAAAAGCCCCCAGGAAATCCTGGGGAAAGGCAAGAATCTAATTTCTAGTGTTACCACATTTGTAATATTCAAATGTTCAATTTTCGACAACAACAGCAAAAATTACAAGGCAAGCACAACTAGACAAACCCAGGAAAGTGTGGTCCATTCGAAAGAACAGAATAAATGAAAAGAAACTATCCCTGAGAAATTCCAAACATTGGATTTTCTAGAAAAAACTTAAAAATTAATTTTCTTAAATAGGCTTAAATAGTTAAAGGGAAAAATGGACAAAGAATTGAAGGAAATCAGTAAAATATATTAACATATGCAAATATCAGAAACCTTGGAACTGAAAATTGAAAAACTGAAATGAAAAATTCACTACAAGAGTTCAACAAATTATTTGATCAGGCAGAAGAAAGGAATCAGCAAACTGAGATAGGAATATTGAAAGTATCCAGTCTGAGGATGATGGGTTAAAGGGACATTGAGAATCCTCCCCATTTATGCCCAAGCCGTGACCTTTATTATAAGAATAAAATGCAGGCGTGCTCTCTCCCAGGGAGAACTGGCCCTTCTCCCCAGGAGATTTATACTTTTAATATTTAACTGTTCCTTCAGGGACAACTGACCCTTCTCCCAGAGGGACCTGTTGGTTAGCTAAGTCACACAGGGCCCTTGGCGCGTAGCCACTTTTGCCTAAAACATGTTTAACCATAGTCCCCAAAGTGACACTTTGGAATCTCACTTTGGAAGGATGCTTCGCTCGGAACTTTCCCAGTCTGACCCTGAATGCTGTCTCTGGGATTCCCCAGCATCTGTGTTGGGGTGTTGGTGAACTGCTGTCTGGTGATGCATGATCTTGATTCTTGCTTTCGCTTTGCTCTCACGCAATGAAGAGCTTAGCTATTCACGTTTGATCTGGGGTTTTTATTATCTGCAAATCAGAACCTCCAAGTTAAGTGGCCACGATCTTGGTGGAACCTTCATAATGGCACAGAGGGCAGAATGAAAGAGAATTAAAAAATTAGACCTAAGAGACCTATGGTATACCATCAAGTGGACCAATGTATGAATAATGGGATTCAAAAAGGAGGAAATTAAAAAAAGAAGCAAAAAATTATTAAAGAACTAAGGGCTGAAACTTCCAAATTTGAAGAAAGACATGAATTTACAAATCCAAGAAACTTATTGATCTCTGAGTGTATTAAACTCAAAGCAACCCACACTGGGACGCATTATAATCAAACTACTGGAGGTCCTTAGAGGGAAAGAAGAAAATTGGAAGATGTAGCTGGATGGGTAGATCAACCTATTCTGTCTCTTAAGTTAAAACCCAATTCTTTGAAGAACTAAGACAATTGTCCCTATTTTAAAAATTTCTGTGAAATAAAAATGAAACTGTGGGGGCAGTTGACAGCCCATGTACCTTTACCATCCTCAATTCCTGAGACTGATGGAAAAAAAAGGGACTGTTTGTTTGTTTGTATGTGTGTATGTATGTGTGTTTTAGCCAAAACTACTGCTCTGGCTCCAAGGCTCATTGCCAAGGACGAATACAAATCTTAATTGTCTTCTTCACAAATATTAATAAGAAAAAGCCTTAGCCATATAAACAAATAAACAATTCATTCTAATCACTATAATTAGTGAAATTCTGCCTTACTGTACCTGGCTCAGGGCTGAATATTTTTTAAATTTTATTTATTTTTAGAGAGAGAAGGGAGAGAGAAGGAGAGGGAGAGAAACATCTTTGGTTGCCTCTCACATGCCCCCTGCTGGGGACCTGGCCTGCGGCCCAGGTATGTGCCCTGACTGGGAATCCAACTGTTAGCTTTTCAGGACTGTGCTCAACCAACTGAGCTACCCTGGTCAGGGCTATTCTATTCTTGATTTAACTAGCCAGGAAACTTAAACTTTTGAATTTTCTAGTCCTGTGTCAATGCCTGGACGGACATAGGTCAGCCCTCCAGATAACCGATTACCACCTGAAGGACTCGCATACCCAGATCATCTGACATCCATCATCCAGACCACCAGATGTGACCAGTCCTCCTGGCACCCATCATCCGGCCCACCTGACCTCTGACTGATAACCATCCTGAACCAATCTTGGCTAAGAATGCAGGACTGAGTATTCTTAAGTTTGCATTTTTTATTATAAGAACTCTTAACTTTTCTTTCTTCTTTGGAACATTTTTGGGGTTTTGCCTAGCTGTGTTTCCAGTTAGCAAAACTCAAGATTCTTAAATAAATCTTTATCATTTATTATTAGCCAAAGGCTCCTCATTTATGCTCATTTGACAGATGTTATTATACTTTGTTTTTCTCCTGCTAATCTGTCTTATATCAATTTGATTATCAGACCAGCCAGAAGATCTTAGAAGAGAATAGAAATTTTTTTTCCCCTCCAACACTGCC
Organism: Anoura caudifer; assembly: GCA_004027475.1. NCBI lineage: Eukaryota > Metazoa > Chordata > Mammalia > Chiroptera > Phyllostomidae > Anoura > Anoura caudifer. The sequence goes on along the minus strand of PVKU01001676.1, from coordinate 193,534 downwards.
AATATTTCTTCTCCTTTTCTCTTTATCATGATATACCCTTTTTATACCTTTAAAGTCATTTTAGAGAATTTGGGTAGGAAGAAGTCAAACATTTGTTTTCAATATGCTACATTGACCCACAAATCTCTGTTATTTTTTAAAATAGCCATACATCGTTCAAAACAAAGTCAGAAGAAAGTTTTATAAACATTTATTGTGTCCAACAATTATTTTGTTGTTCTTATCCAATATTTATTCATACATACACTTACTTTTAATGCAGTTATCCAAGTGATGATTTTATGTTTTACTTTCTAAATTATGCATAAATGTCTTCCTACAAAGGTGCATGCTACTCACAATTACCACATAAATAAACTAAAGATACATTTCATTTGTAGATCCAGTTCTGACACATTCACTCCACAGAGGTCCTTCCCCCTAGTAGAAAGGGGACTTCCTGTTCTGTGACATCGATAAGGGCGGAGACATTCAGTGTGGATCTGGGGTTCTGTTCCATCATTTTGACCAAACAGATGTTTTGACTCTTCATAAATACAAGTATTTCAATAAAAATCATGCAAATATTAAGTTTTTTCAGTGAGAAAGTATATTTTGGTTACAAGTCTGTTTTGGGATTTGCCCCAGACCAGGGTGATTCTCTCCCAGAATTGCCAGGTTCACTTAATGACTGTATTACTCAGGGTTCTCCAGGGAACAGGACCACCAGGGTTGGTCTATCAAGCCATAGATTCATTATAAGGAATTGACTCACCAGGTATGGATGCTGAGAAGTCCCAAGATCAACAAGCTGGAGACCTAGGAGAGCCAATGGTGTACATTGTAGTCCAAGCCCAAGTCCAAAGGCAGGAGAAAACCAGTGTTCCAACTTGAAGTCTGTCAGCGAAAGATCAAAAAAAGGAAGAAATCAAATTCTCCCTTACTTTTGTTCTACTCAGGCCTCCAATAGTTGGATGTGGTTCACCCACAGAGGGGAGGGTAATCTGCTTTATTCAGCCTACCGATTCAAATGTTAGTCTCATCCCGAAATACCTTCGCAGAGACACCCAGAATTACGGTTCACTGATTATCTGGGCATTCTGTGTCCCAATCAGGTTGACACATAAAATTGACTATCACAATGACAGTGAGAAATTTCAGAACACCAAGAGATAGAGACTAGTCTACATCTTAACTGCTGTGCTCAGACCAACGTATATTAAATTCAGCCAGGTGTTGCTCCGTGGATTGAGTGCCAGCCTGCAAACCAAAGGGTCACTGGTTCAGTTCCCCATTAGGGCAGATGCCTAGTTGCATGCGGGCCAGATCTCCAGGGTGGGGGCATGCGACAGGCAACCACACATTGATGTTTCTCTCTCACATTGATGTTTCTCTCCCTCTCTTTCTCCTTCTCTTCCCCTCTCTCTGAAAATAAATAAAATCTTAAAAAAAATTTTTTTCAGACAATTTTTTGGGAACCTGTGTTAACATTTAATTATAATCCTGTATGCTACAGAAAGATCTCTAGTAGGTCAATTCAAAAATTCACTCTAGATGGGACATTTCATGGGAAAAGTGAATTATTAGAGCAGCTGTCCTCCAAGTGTGGCTCCTGGGTCAGCAGCGTGAACCTCTCCTGTGAGCTTGCTAGAAACACATCTCAGAACCTACCCTGTATCTACTGAATCAGGCCCTCGGGTGGGGACAAGAAGTGCGTGTCTTAACAAGCTCCCCAGTGATTATCTCACACGCTAAAGTTTGAGAATCACTGGACTTGATCATTGTTAAGCCAGATGCTTAAAGAAAAAGTCTGGTTCAATGTCACTACCCTGTCAACTCTCAGCAATGGGTGAGGAGGTAGGGTAGGTGGGTAACTAGCTCGTCAGAGCCTAGTCTTAAAGAATTCCTTAAGCATTTATTTCAGGATATTAATTTCTTTCCAGCAAGAGGTTCTGAATTATAGAACATGTCTTGGATGATTTTTTTTTTTAATGTTACCAGCCTTGCTCTCATCTGTTGACCAAAGACTATCCAAGCCTATCGAGAATGTTTATAGTAATTTATTTGAATCAAACAGAGGACATACCTGGAAGCGAGATCTCAACAGACAGAGAAATGCTTCTGAGAATAACAGTTTGCAGTTTCTTTTATGCATTTGAGATTAAGGAGAGAATGTAAGGATGATTATATAAAGGTGGGAGAAAATAAGGTGGATTGGGTCTTAGAAGGGAGCGTCGGAAAGGGTGGTCAGGTATTAGAAGAAGGGGTGTTTCAAAGGTGTGTGGACCTAGATGCACAGAAACAACGAACAGGGCTTGCTTTGGGCCAAGATAAGCCTTTTAGTAAAGATGCTATTAATATGCCTGGGGCGTGACTCCCGACCTTGACCTGCCCAGTTAGCAATTTGTGATACTGTGAGATTTCTGTGGAACCCTCTTCTCATCCACACATCTAATGGAATATGGAAAACTTCAAGAATATAAAGAATCCTGAGGCCTTGAGCAGACCTTTTACAAATGGGAGAGGGAGAGGATGCCTGTAGATTCTAGAGTTTTCCCTGGCAACTTGCAGGCCAGTGCTGTGCTATGGAAATAGATTGTGAGCCACAGATATGATCCACATATGTAATTTAAAATTTTCTACGAACCATCATCCAAAGAGTAGAAAGAAACAGGTGGCGTTAATATTTAACCCAGCATATTCAAAAATATCATCTAATTAGCTTAGACTCAAAATAAAATTTATTGAGATATTTTTACATTACTTTTCCATATATCTCATATCTTTGAAATCTGTTGTGTACTCGAGAAGCAGGGTATTTGCATAGTCTCAAAGTGTTTCTCCCAAAATAGACGTTATTTAATAACAAAGGGAAAAATGGTAACTTGATGGTGAGGAAAACTGGCAGTCACCCCCTTAACCAAGTGACTAAGGTTAACATCATCCAAAAGAAGACCAGCTGACGTCACGTACCCCATGGTCTGATGCACTGGGAAGAGCACAGCACATGATCTGATGCTCTTACAGCACATCTCGATTCTGACTAATCACATGGCAAGTGCTCAGGAGCCACACATGGGGAACGGCTGGGGGACAGCGTGGGTCTCAACCAAATACTCCTACAGCTGGAAAGGAAGCGCTGGTGCACGGCAGAAGTTGTGGGCTGGTGGTGACATTATCTCTCTAGTTCCATGCGGCTCAATTCCCTCTGGCCCAAGTCCCTATCCAAGCAATCCTATTTGACTTTACATAGAAACAAATCTGTCCCTTCATATTTTAGATGAAATCTCTGTAGGATCCTGAAATTAAAGCACGGAATTTGCATGTGTTGTTTATTCTTCCTTAACTACATATGCGGGTGTCTTAAAGAAAAACATTACCTTTGGATGTGCCCAGTTTAGGAATTTATGCTAAAAAAATTTCCCTATTTTCTAATTGCATGGAAAGAAAAATTTTAATTAAGACAATAGAAGCCTGTAATCAGTTTTCTATAAGTGATTTTATTTTCCCACCTTTTGAATTTCACTTCACACACTCTGTCCTTTAACCTATGGCAGTTCCTGGCTTTTCTGACTTTGAGACTTTTGAAGAGCACCGTTTAGTTTCTTTCCACTGTTTCTCTATTCAGGGGTGTCCAACTCATTTTCACCAGGGGCCACATCGGCCCTGGTGAAATATCACCAGTGAACATTACCACTAAGTTTTGGTTACAGAAACCTGCTTTGCTGCCTTAAGTCAAAGGCTATGAGGAAGGCACAGGTTGCTGAGAAGCTGCAGAGCCAGCCTGGAGAGCGGGAGGAACCCACAGCAGTCCCAGAGCCTGGAAGCTCACAAGCAGTGGCCTGGGGCAGGACTGACCTTAGAGGACCTCTGCTGGTAGGGACAGCACCTGCCGTCTTCAGGTTCTTCGTCACTCCAATAAATCTGGAAGAAGTGTCTGCCCTTGGCTGGGAGGGGCAGAGGGCTGATGGTATTCATGCCAGACTATTTCCATGGATTAGAGAGGAAGTAGATGCTAGGTAGCCAGAAACCATCCATTAAGTCCCTGGGAAGTCACTCCTTCTTGCCCTGTCCTCACGAACAAAGGTTGAAGCCACACTTCCTTCCCCAGGAACCTCCCCAGCCAACCAGACCAGGAGCAATGTCCCTGGGTCACTCTACTTGGCAAAATCCACGCCTGCATCACAAAATTTGAAGAAAACAAAAAAGTAACTCCTCATGATATGATGTGGTGTATTAGAAAGGGCAGGTGCCTGCGTCAGCATCCTGGTCCCCCTGGCCTTGACGGAATGTCTTCACGGCTCTGGGTGGAGTGCCTCTTCCACTGTGAAGTGGGTGTGAGTGGCCTTGATAATCTCTACGGTCTCTTGACAGCCTACAAGTCTGTAATTAAGATTTCAAAATTCAAGTCCACAGAGGTAGACCCATAATGAGAATCATATCAAATGAGAAAACTGAAGCAATGGGGCCCACTAAGAGCCCGAAAAACATAAACACATTCCATAAAACTATAGTATCTTAATGCTAAAGGAGAACTTAGAGCTGTTTTTCAAAAGCCTAACATGCATGAGAATCACTGGGGGGTCTTGTTAAAATGCAGATTATGATTCAGCAGATCTGAATGGGGGCTGCCCTGTTCAGGGATCACACTTGGGTCCCAAGCCTCCAGGAAAGATGGATGGTTCTAAGCCTTTACAGCACATTGGAATCCCGTGAGGAGCTTTTGAAAAATACTTATGCCTGGGCTCCCCACCCCCCCCCCGCCGCCCCCGCCATTACTCCCGGTCTACCACCTCCCAACCCTGTCACCAACGAGATTGTGATTTTTGAATTAGGTTTGAGTGCAGCCTGTGCATCGAGAGATTCAAAAACTCCCTGGTGATTCTAAAATGCAGCGAGATCTGAGAACCAGTGTCCTAGCTCAGGCTTCTCAAACTTCAGCGCTTATCAGCAACACCTGGACGTTGTGTTTAAACACCACGCTGGGCCTAGCCGCCACAGGTTCTAATTCACAGGTCTGGGATGGGGCCCCAAATTTGCATTTCTAACAAGCTCCCAGTTGACGCTGACTCACTCGGCTGGTCCGTGGCTTTGGAGGTCAAACTGACAGCGATGTTTCCCACGTGGAAAACTAAGAGGCAGTGACTGGCTCAAGGTCTCTCCATAGCCGATCTCCTGGCTCCCGACTCGGGGTCTTTCCGCAGTCAATCCTTCTAGCTTTCTCTTCGGCGTCCGCAATCTTCCACATCCGCTGCGGAGCCACTCAATGCCACAACGAGCGGGCTCCAGGGGGCCGGCTTCCGTTTGGGGAAGGCCCTTCCAAAGCTGCCTCCACCCTCATGGTCCCCAGGGGAAGCTAGGCAGGCTGGCGGCGCGCGGGTGCGGGAGACGCTGAGCGTGCGGGACTCTACCGCACCCCTAGTGGGTCCCTGAATTTTCCACGAGGTGGATCCCAGGCAGAGGCCGGCGTGGGGGGTTCGCACGGCCAAGAACCCGCAGGAACCCTCGGGGAGAGGGATGCCATCACAACGGATCACTCCCCCTCTCCAAGCCCTACTCCCAGGTGTCTTGGCGCCTACCCCCGGGGCGGTCTTGGCAAAGAAGCGGATTGGTGCACCGGGCGGCGGGTTTGGGTACGGAGAGGATAAAGGTGCAGCGCGGCGGGTTTGGGATGAGGATTGGGTCTGCGCGCTTCGGCTTCTTATCTCGTACTGCTGCAGCTCCGGCGCCACAGCGCAGCGTCTCTGGGCCGCTTCGTCAGGTCAGTGCGGAGGTGCCCGGAGTTTTCCCCGGGGAGCGGAGGCCTCTGTCGCGGGGCCCTAGCCCCGGGTGGCTGGATAGGTGTGACCCTGGCACGGCGCAGCAAACTAACTGCTCCCGGTGTGAGCACGTCTCCCCAGCCATCACCGCGGACCCGGGAGGGAGGTTAGCGCCGGGGCTGGGGGAGCACGGTGCTCTGCTGGGGTCCGCAGGGCGCGACACCCTGTCACTTCCGCTTTTTGGAAGGGCATCCCTATTCCCACTCCCCCCCTGCCCACCTCCCCCACGCCCAGAGAAGAGGGGTAGGTGAAGCTCTTCTCTTAAAACCGGTCTATCCAGTCATCTCCCCGGGAGGGTGGGATCCCACACCCTTTTCACTGGGAGTCTTGCTGAGGCCAGAGACCAGTGTGTGTCTCTAGTCCCCGCGTATTCTTGGGTTCCCTCCCCCGGGCAGGTGTGTGTGGGAGGAGGGCGACGCCGGCTCTGCAGAGCCAGACCTCCTTCTGAGACCCTCTGTAGCTCACGCTTAGATTCGGGATTCTTTCGGATCATTCCCCACATTAAGTCCATTTATCAGCTCATATTGGAGACTTTGCGTCGACTAAGCAGCTTGCTAATATGTTTTTTTCATAGATTAATTTTATTAAATTATTTCAGCAATCTGCCCTGGCTGCTGTGGTTCAGCAGATTGAGTGCTGGCCTGCCTGCAAACTGAGGGATCACCTGTTCGATTCCCTGTCAGGGCTCATCCTGGGTTGCCGGCCAGGTCTGCATTTGGGAGCATGTGCGAGGCGACCTATTCATGTATCTCCATCGATGTTTCTCTCCCTCTCTTTCTCCCTTCCTTTCCTTCTCTCTAAAATAAAATCTTTTAAAAAATTATTTCAACAGTCTCATTTGGTGGTCCTATCTCATTGTCCCCTTTCCAAGGATGAAGAAACTTGAGGTTTGGTGTGGTAGTGTACGCAGGCTCACACAGCAAGGAGTGGGGTGCCTGGCCGTTAACCCCCGAGGCCAGTCCAGTGCTCTTCCCCTGGGGAGGGGGCATGCGGGGGGTGGGGCGCGCTAGACTGCGGAGGGTAGTGAAGGGGGAGAGGCCCCCTTCGGTTTCCTGCTTATCTTCTCTCTTGGTATCTGTTGGCATCTCTCCTCTTGAGACAGAAGAGTGGGGGTGGTGGGAGAAGGGTTTGAAAGTCAAGACATGGGTTTCTTTCCTTTCTCTTGGTGATTAGTGTCTTCCCGCCTTGGGCGGGTCAGTGCATCCGGAGAAAAGATCCCAGCTTCAGGGTTACTGTGAAGGTTAAGCAGGAGTTCGGGAAAGCTGGTGCTTGTCAATTCTCAGTAGTTATGAGGTGCCCGATTGATTTTCCCATTGGATCATTACTATTTAGAGGATACGTTGTTATGTAATGACCCGGAAGATTTAAAGCTGAGACTGCCTTACAGATGTGTTTTACAAGCATTGTGGGTCCTTCAAGCAGGAGGAGAGGTGGGAGAACCCAGGGGGCATGAAGTCCAGGCTGCTCAGCAGTGTCCTGCAGAAGTGGGAGAGGGATCTGGGGCCGGGAAGCTGTCAGCTGGGCAGCGGCTGGCCTTTTGTGAGAAAGCAGCCTCACTGCTGGAGGGCCAGAAGCCTCGCTGTGAGGGCAAAGGAATGGAGTTTGGAGCAGCTGATCATTCCTGGAAACCCCTGGGACTGGAACGAAAAATAAAGGCAGTAGGAGAACAATACGTCTGTTGCCTGCATTTCTAAGTGGAGAAAAAAAGAACCAATTGGGGGTTCATTAGGACAAGGGTTTAGGGGTTTGGATGAGGCTGGGGTTTGGTAGGCACTAACCTGAACCGTCAGGTCTCTGGGGACAGCGCTGATCTTCATTAGGTGAATTTCCTAGCTCCTCAGCGATATATGTATAGATTGCTTTTTGCAGCTAGATACTTTTTCTTCTCAATTTAAATTTTATTTCAAAGTGTGGCTTCAACCACATAGCAAAATTGACATGTTAACCATTTTTAAGTGTACAGTTCAATAGTTGTATGTTCATACTGTTATGCAGCAGATCTCTGGAACTTTTGATCTCACAAAGCTGAAACTACGCCAGTTAATTAAACACTAATAGTCAGTTCCCCAGTCTCCCACCTGTGGTGACTGCCTTTCAATTGACTATTACTATGATTTTTGACTTCGTTAAATAATACATAACTCATACAAGTGGGAAGGCCTTTTCTGACTGGCTTATGTCACTTAGCATTATGTCCTCAGAGTTCACCTGTACTGTAGTATGTGACAGGGTCCCCTTTTTCAAGGCTGAATAAATAGTCCACTGCATGTAATACTACATTTTCTTTACCATTCATCTGTCAGGGGCTGGGTATTTTAAGCTTCATGCTTAATGTGCTGGAGACATTACTTAACACACCATTATTTACTGTCTCTGCTTAAGAATGGTTAAAGCTAGAAATTTGAGATTAGAGATGAGACAGAAAGAATATTAAGGTCAATTAACAGTACATCCTGAGGGAGAATTCTTGGTCTTTGATATTTCAAATCAGAGTTTCCTTTATTGTTCCTGAAACAGAATGACCTATCAGCCCCACCCTATCCATGATGCCACTGCTGGCTCAGAGTTCCGCTGTGGCCACTGCAGATGGGGGTGCATTGCTGGGAGACGGGAGAAACTGTGTGATAACCACCTGAGAGAGGTCAGGCTGGGGGTGTTCCATCAGTTCTAGAGGATAGTCTGTTGACCTGCTTCTTTCCATCCCTTTGCAGTTGAAGTAAACTAGGTGTCTGGGAGAGAAAGTCTGTGAACCATCATCTGATCTTTAAGGAGGGACTGAATCTCCTCTGATAGTGTCCACATATAAATTTAATGACTAGCCTGGCAAAGCAAGTGTTACTTGAGAGCAGCTGTTCTCAAGGTGCAATCTGGGGTTCTCTGAGACCTTTCATAGAATCAGTGAGGTCAAAACTATCTTTAAAATAATGCTAAGATGCTATTTTCCTTTTCATTCTTTCTCTTACAAGTATACAGTGGAGTTTTCCAGAGGCTACATAACTTGTGATGAGCTTTTCCACTGATGGCTAATGAAATGTGTGCTTGTGTAGTGTGTTTCTAGAACCTTCTAAGGATAGTAAGCCTACAGTACATTTACATGTGTTTTCAGGGATGACCTAAGCTTCTTCTTAGCACTCCTGTGTACTTACTAGCTACCTTGAGTTATACCCGTTGTCATCTCTGACCTCATTTTCTTTTAATAACTCTTTACTTTGAAATTCCTAAGTTTTCCTTGGGCCAGTATGGAAAAAACAGTAGAAAGTATACTGGACTTCTGGTCAAGATGGATGTGTAGGTAGACATGCTTTGCCTCCTCGTGCAACCCCAAAAAGGAATTACAACTAAATTTCAAAACAGGTAACACCCAGAATTGTCAGGAAATCAAACTGTATGGAAATCCGACAACCACTGTGACATGAGAGCAGTTGATATCAGCACTGTGCAGTTTCCGATTCTAAACGTCCACCCGCCTTCGTTTGCCTGCACTTGGCATGAGGAATGGTTCATCCCCTTTCAGACGCCCTGCTCCCACTAGGCTCTCCACAGCATACTCGGCAGTCTCCTCTGTTGCATTCATGAATCCAAAACATGGCTTTACTCACAAGCTGACAGTCTTAGTGTTAATCTTGGTTAAAGAGTTTATGCTACGAGGATTTGGGAGAATAAAGGTTAATAATGAACTCAGCTCCTTTTGTCTTGCAGGGTATTTGGAGAGAAAATGCCGGTCATTAGGACACTGCAGCGAGCTCTGGGTCAGATGCTACAGGGCCCTGCCTGTGGCTGCGGGACAGCTGCCTGGCCCCGCCAGCTCCTGGGCACCTCCCCTTGGCAAATTCCAGCAGATGCCAACTTCCACTCTGCCTCTTTCTCTGAGGCTGACCGGCCACGTGTCTTAATTACAGGTTGAGTATATGGCTTGACTTTTTTTTCTGTGCAGCCTCTGTGTGGTTGTGTATTTTTGCTTTTGGAAATCTCTGATGTGCTATCAGTAAGCATTTATTAATCAGAAACTACCTGCTCCACTACTCCAGAATATTGCAAGTCTCAAATCTTTATTTTGTCACCATTGCCAGTTCTTGGCTTCCCTGCCATCATTTTTCATTGTCTGAGGAAGGACCTAGGAAGCTGGGGGTCCAGAAGCTGCTGCAGAACTTGGTTCTGCAGCCTTATTAGGGTTGACTTGGGAGCAAAGGCTCACGGAGAGGGAGTGTGCAGGGATGAGAGCATGGGTTCTGGAATCAGAAGCATTTTTTATTGGCCAAACTCCTCAACCTAAACTCAGTGCCTTTCATCCCAAGCAGCTACCGCATGTTTGCGTGTTGGAGACAGGAAATGAGTCAGGGTCTGCCCGGAGGACCTCGCCCCCATCGCCTCTTGTCAGCGTTCATCTCCTCCTCAGCAGACTTGCTCCCCAGTCCTCCTCACGTCTTGTACACCCAACACCTGATTCTGTACCCACCTCACTCCAAACTTCACTCCCACATACTTCCTGCCAATCCAAGCCCACCTCCAATTCGATTGACACCTTTTATTTCCTTTTTCTTGCCAGGTTTTCTTCCCTTTCCTTGTAGTCGTGATCTTATTACATTCGTCATAGTTTATGTATTTCTTTCACTGCTTCCTCCTCTTCTCCCGTGTGAATGGGTTTCAAGTGTAGTCGGTTTTCCTCTGCACTTTGCTCCCTGATTTGTCCGGCTTGTTTTCTCTCTTGTTTTATTCCCTCCTGCCTCCACTAATGAAGCACTTTCCAGGGCCCATGTGAGCATCAGTGGGCCAGGTTTTAGTCCTGTGTTAACCAGTGCTTATGGGAAATCTGACTTTCTGTATCTTCCTGTGTCAACGTCATTCATTTCTCCCAAGTGAAATTTATGGTTGTGTTTCCCCAAAGTGCTCCCAGCCCCTCAGCTCTCCCATTTCTGTCGATGGCATCTTCAATGCCATTTTGTCAATTGTAGTGTCTCTTTGTTGAGTCAGTTATCTGCCCTTTTTTTCAGATGACACCTTGGTTTGTTCCCCTTCTTATTCCTTTCACATTCCATTCCAGTTCCCGATGAAGGGTGGGGTTCTGGGAAACCCCACCAGAGGTTGATACAAACTATTAAATTTGTCTTTGAGTATTTTGGCCCCTCTAGCAGACAACTTCAGAGCCTATGGAATACCAAAGGCAAGGCTGGGAGTGAATTCCTGGCCCAAGGAACTAGGAGGTGGCCCATCTTTCCTCTGAGTTTTTTCTTCCTACACCCTTCCTTCCCTTCTGCCACTTTGTGCTGTAGAGAGCTTTGTCTCTGAAACTGATGTCACCTGTATTGATTTCTGTCCTTGCTTAGAGGGGGTAATTCAATTCTATCAGGCCAACCTGGGGCTTTACCTAATTAGCTAAGATTATAAATATAATCTTATTGCTGTTATATACTGGGAATAATTGGGTTGGTTACATTTGGATTAAAGTTTTACTTTTTCCCCCCTTCATCCAGGGGGTCTTGGCCAGCTTGGAGTGGGGCTTGCTAACCTTTTAAGGTAAGAGCCCTGAAAGTTGAAAGTTAAAATCTGAGTTCTTCAGCATGGAAAGTTTGTTTTTGGCACCATTTAATCTTTTTTCTCCCCTCTAAACCTTACTATTTTTAAGAGACTGTATCTAAAGCAGCTGCTTAGAATAAACTATTTCATTTTGTCTCTTAATATCACAGACACTGAGTCAGGTCTTTGACTCAACAACTCCCACATTGGTCCTCTGCCCACTCTTTTCTCACTTAGAGTAAGACACACAGTTCCAAATGCATCACTTGATTTTTAGATGTTTGGGGCAGAGGGAAGTAAGTGTAGAAACTGGCAAGCAATAGTGTAGGATTTAGAGAGGGTGGGATGAAAGGATAAGAGCAAGGAGAGAAGAATGAGGAGGAAGAGGTAAAAATTTAGGGGTCCAGGAAGACACTGGTGGCAAATATAGGGATGATAATGGAATGAGAGTGGGGACAGAAGGAGGGGCTGTGAAGAGGGAGCAGGAGGCGGGCCTGAGTGTGGTCAGAACTGAAGGTGTATGTGTTTGGGACAAAGGGAGAAAAGACATGAGAAAAGGAGGGATTGGAGGCTGGTGGGAAATCGCAGTGCCTATTTGAATATTGTTTTCATAGAACCAGTTATACCCTAGGTGTACCAACTCATGTGTATGGACTTTCCCTCTAGGAAACGATTTGGGAAGGACAACGTGATTCTGTCTGACATAAGGAAACCCTCTGATCACGTGTTCCGCAGCGGTAAGAGCTCAGTATGCCTTGCTTTTGTTTTTATCTTCATTTCCAACATGCAGTTAGAGAAGCAGTGCATGGAGTCAGTGTGCCCAACAGCTCATTACCAGGCTCGTGAGTTAAAGAAAGGGAAGCTATTGAGGCACAGAGGTGCCACTTAGAAATGTTTCATGTTTTTGTCCCCAGCAGTTCTGTAAACTGTCTGCAGTAAGACTGCTGTTGGTCTGAGTGTTGCAAGCACAGGAGTGTTCTTCTGAACGTGAAGTAAAGTTTTGGAATGCTATCTTTGAGTATCATTTGGAATACAGTTTTTGGAATAAATACTTTGATTCCTGTCTTTTTGAGTTTTTAGTTAACTTCTTGGTTCAGAGAGCAAGCAAGCAAAAGTCAAATCTTGTAATGAGGAAAATGAACTTCTAAGACCTGGAGACATCAATTGTCGTATGTCACCAGACTTGCTCTGAAGCTACTGTGCTCTCTGTCTCTCACATACACACCCGTGCGCGTGCACACACACACACACACACACACACCCCTCAAACTCCTCTAGACAAGTTTCCACTGACTCAGAAATGCTGTTATGTCTTCTAGTCCTTTCTGGTTCATTACGATCCTTTTGCTATTGTAGGGGGGAAGAGCAGTAATTTGCTATAAGTGGGAAAAACTGGCATTGAACAAAACCAGCTCTACCTCTAAAAGTAACTAGGTACAATAAACTTGTGATTCGTGGTTCTCCTAGACCAGTGATTTTCAACCCTTTTCATTTCAAGGTACATATAAACTAATTACTAAGATTCTTTGACATGCCAAGATATATATTTTTTGACACTCTGACAAAAAAATAGTATAATTTTGATTTGTTCACACTAGACAGCTATTGTTGTGTTGGCTGTTGTCATTTTTTTTAAAGATTTTATTTATTTTAGAGAGAGGAAGGGAGGGAGAAAGAGAGGGAGAGAAACATTGATGTGCAAGAGATACTTTGATTAATCGGTTGCTTCTCACATGCCCCAGCTGGGGACTTGGCCCGCAACCGAGGCATGTGCCCTGTCAATTGAACCTGTGACCTTTTGATTCTCAGGCCAGTGCTCAATCCACTGAGCCACATCAGCCAGGGCTGTTGTCATTTTTTTATTTGACAATGTAAGGGAAAATTGGTCAGTGCCCCTGACTAAATAATAAGGCATTGCATGTTTTAAAAATTCTTGTGGTACACCGGTTGAAAATTGCTGCTCTATATCATGGACAGTGTTTTGCTTTGGATTTTAAATGCATTTCTCTCTTCTTTTAAAAATATGCAACTTTTAAGCAGAGTGAAATCACTCTGCCTGTGGGGTTGGTGTTGGCGGTGCTGACTGGAACCAGCTGCCTGGCTGTGATCATATTTCTTTCACTTACTCTCTGATCCTGGCAAGTTTTTAACCTTTCTATACCTCAGTTTCCTCATCAGTAAAATGCATCTGCCTCAAAGGCCATGTGAGAGCTAAATATACGGAAAGCCCTTAAAGCAGTGCCTACAAGCCTAAGTCCTGTGTAAGCATTAGCTGTTATCAACTGTGAGGTAGCTACAGTTGGTGATTCTGCCATAAAAAAAAAAAAAAAAGCCAAACAGTCCCCAAGAGGTTCACTTACCAAGTGGGTACTAAGGGAATTCACAAGTCAAGGTGGGTTGTGTGGGAGGATGAAGGACCCTTTAGCTTTTCAAACCCCAAACTTCTTACTTCCTATGGTTTCACCATGTTCCTTGTAGGCCCATTTGTATATTCTGACATTCTGGATTACAAGGGTCTTCGAGAGATTGTGGTAAACCACCGTGTCACCTGGGTGTTTCATTATAGCGCTTTGCTCAGTGCGGCTGGAGAAGCAAACGTATCTTTGGCAAGAGCCATAAATATCACTGGTAAGTTTCTGGATCTTGCCCAGGGTGACTTATTGGTCAGTTTTTCCAGTCCTTCAGTGAGACTTTTCAGACTGTGACATTACTGTCTGGTGGTTGCAGGATTGCATAATGTTCTGGACGTTGCTGCAGAACACAATTTGCGATTGTTTGTGCCCAGCACAATTGGAGCTTTCGGACCCACTTCTCCCCGGAACCCAACCCCCGATCTCTGCACTCAGAGACCCAGGACCATCTACGGGGTGTCCAAAGTCCACGCAGAGCTCATGGGAGAAGTACACAGGGCTGGGCAAGATGCCTCTGTTTCCTTTTCTCTTTTGCCTCAAACATCTGCTGATTTATCCTTAGGGGCACTTCCTCTTTCCCTATCCCAGCTCCTGGAAATGCTCATAAACTCATCACGTTTGCCAAGTGGCAGGTACAGATAGTCCTCAGCTACATGTTACCACTCAATACTTCTTCAGGGCCCCTCAAATGGCATTTGCTGCCCATTGTATCTGCTCCATTTTTCTCTCATTATTGGTAGTTATTGATAATAACTTTCAAACTTTGTATTATGGGAAACTTCAAACATCTTCTTGGTTTTATTTTTTTATTCTCTATGTCTTTATAACTCTAGCAAGTTTTAGTTGGTGTCTGGTCCTTCAGCTGATGTGTCACAGTGGTGGCCCTCTGGTCATCCCCTGTCCTCCCCTCCCCAGTGCCACATTGTGTAGGACAATGAGCAGGGAGGGACTCCCTTCCGAAGAAAGGTTGGAAATCCCTACTGTGCACTGATTTATTATTTATCGTCTTGATGTATCCCCAGAATGATGATTCTTTGAGATAAAAACTGAAGGGTTATTTGTTAAAGAAAAATGAGATGAGTCTCAGTCTCCCTTTCCTTAAGGAGAATTTTAATAATAACCACAAGAGATGACATTTCAGAGAAAGGCTGCTGTTTCTCTGTATTACTCTATCTTATTTAAAAGATTCTTTCTAAAGTAAGTTTTCTCTTTTCTGTAGTATTATTATTGCCGGTACGGGTTAGATTTCCGATGCCTGAGATATCCTGGCATCATTTCAGCAGACTCCCAGTGTGGAGGAGGAACGACTGGTAAGCACTGTTTCCTGTTTCTTTTGTCTGTAAGGTAGATCCTCTGGGAGGTGAGACAGGGGATGGTGGTGATGGATCTGCTGCCGACTGGAGTTTCTGCGTCCTGTCCAGGAAGCGCATCTGAGAAGCCCGATGATCCCTATTGACTTACACTCATGAAAGGCAGCTCATGCGCTGTTGTAAATGCACTTCAGGCTCGGCCACGGGGTGCACAGTGCCAGAATCAAACAGATAATATTCTAGAACGCATTTGTTACCCACAAATTAGGAAGACACCAAGTAAGAAATAGCCTCTTTTCTTTGACTACAGGCTTCATTTCTTAATACAGACAACTCTATTAAAATGGACTCTATGCGTTGTGCTTTTAAAAGGAACATAAGCCTTATTATTTCTATTACTAACTTGGACTCATGCATGCATTGTATTTCCTGACTCCCACATTAGAAACCCTTCCCATATGTGAGGGATCCTGAGATATAGTATAAAAGGTACTTGATAAAATCTGAGGGATTGTAAAAGAGGCTTTGGTTTTTGTTACTTTTAAAAAGCTTTTTCCTGAGTGGGGTGCTCCTCCAAGTATTTAATGGGGACCCCTGGGCATCCCTGAGATCCTTTCAAGGGGTCCAAGAGGTCAGAAACTATCATATCAATACTAAGACATCATCTGCCTCTGTTGCTCTCCTTCGCAAGCGCACTGTGTGTTTTTCAGAGGCCACGAGACGTGTGATAGCTCAGCAGACTGAATGCACAGCAGATAGGGGACTTCAGCTGTTTCCTATGAAGCCAAACAGTAAAGAGATTTTCAAAACATAAACCATGCTATTCTTCTCACCGAATTTTCTTTTGATTGGAACATATGTTCTTTTTTTATAGAGAGTGTCATACATATTAATATATCAGGGTTTGTTATTATCATTTAAAAATGTAGTAATATTTAAAAAAATTTCTGTTTCTGATATAGTAAATATTGATATAATTCACATTAATAAAACCTCTTTGGGGGTCCTCAGTGTTTTTCTTAAGAGCATAAACAGGTCTTGAGACTAAAAGTTTTGAGAACTCCCGCCTTCATCCAAGAGGTTCACTCCTGATTTTGTTCTGAGAAGACCCATAGATGGGATTCTCTTTCAGACTACGCAGTCCAGATTTTCCACGATGCTGTGAAGAATGGCAAATTTGAGTGCAACCTGAAACCCAGCACGAGGCTCCCAATGATGTACATTGATGACTGCCTCAGGGCCACCCTGGAAGTCATGGAGGCCCCAGCCGAGGCGCTGTCCATGAGGACCTACAACATCAACGCCATGAGCTTCTCCCCTGAGGAAGTGGCCCAGGAGGTTCTCAAGCACATACCGGGGTTCCAGATCACGTACAACGTGGACTCTGTCCGACAGGACATAGGTTGGTACATCATTGCAAACCCCTCAAAACCAAATTAGGTTTCATCATGCGCTGTGTGTCCCTTGAGGATGTAAATGGTGGAAGATAGAAGGAGCATGGTGCCCTCCCGAGGGTCCTGGCACATTCTGGGAGAGGAGCTGCTCAGCCAAAACCCGCAATGGCTGCAATTTTGGGAAGTGACATCTAAAGTGAGTGGAATAGTTTTGTTCCAATGAAACAGCTTGTCAGCATTGCACCATTTTACAGTTTCAACATAAAACAAGCAGACAGAACATGAAAGCAGCCCTGGGTGTCCGAATGCTGTGAGTGGCCACTCTGTAGCCCTGAGCACCTTGAGTAGAAGATTCCTACCTTACGAGTTTGCGTGAGATTTCAGTAGTGTGTGCCAGTTCACAGTGCCTGGCAGTAGGTGTGGGATACAGCCTTCTAATCTCAGCGGGTGACTAACTATGTGCACCTCATAGCTGCTCTGGTCTGCTCAAAGCGGGAATTTCTTTTATAGTACCTTGTATGATAGACCTTTATATAATGCGTTCTAGACCATTTGTGCAGTGGTAGAGCCTGTAAAACTTAAGCTACTCTTCCATATCTTTTCCTAGCGGATAGTTGGCCCCTGAACTTTGATGACAGCAATGCTCGGAAGGACTGGGGATGGAAACATGGTTTCGACCTTCCAGAGCTGGTGACGACAATGTTGAGCTTCCATGGTTCCCATAGTAGAGTTGCCCAAGCGAATTGAAGGCCTCAGAAGGAAGAGCTCACATATCCCAGACAACTCTCAAGGGATGGCCATAGACAACGAGGAACCTAGGCTATCCACAATCGAAGACCTAACTGGACTAAATGTTGGCAGCTCATATTGAACTGCTGGACAGAGAATTGAGCTGGCTTTAGCATTTGCAAAATGCTATTGTTTTGGTGGTAGAACCTCTGAATCTTTGCTGTTTGCCTAAACTTGCCACACACAAACTAAACACACATATCACAGAATGAAGACTGGAGTCATAACGGTTTCCATTTCCTTGATTAAGATGAAGTGACCATTTCTGGGAAGGTGGAAGTGTGTGACATTTGTGTTTAATTAAATTTAATTTAAATATAACTTCTGAGCCTCTTATTCTCTTGACAAGAGACCAAAAATTACATTTTAGAGACTATCAAAGATGATCTAATTTAAAAGCACTTCTTTACTATCTTATCAGAACATAAAACACTGGATTTTTTGTATTTATCCCATGTTCATTACGTTCAAGAGCTTTTAACACGTCTGCAAACATGAATCACTTCTCGTTTGTTTTTCTGTAAGAAGGTGTATCTGCAGGAATTGAAGGACAGCAAAGACAATGGAACTGTTTTGGTTGCCTTCCTGTTAGTGAGTTGAATGGTAACCAGCAGGAGTATAATCTCCTTCCTTGGCAAAGTCGGTCTCCCAGAGGAGCTTGTCTAAATACACAGGTTTCTGCCCCTCCCCCCATCAGGGTGACTCAATAAAGGGAGATGGGAATCTCGAAGTGCCGCTAGTTGTCCTATTCCAGCTCCAGCTCACTAGTGTAGACCCATTCCAAACACTATTTTCTAAAAAGAACTTTCTGTTAACAGCCTTTTTTAGGCACTCTTAGACGGAGGCTTCAGAAGAGGCACTCTAAACCCTCCCAAGCCATTACGGTGTAAATCGATACAGATTTACTTTTTTCCAGCCACCTCTGGATATGCTACATGTAAAATCACCGGAAAGTAAAACCACACAGAAGAATCATGGGTATATCGGACAACAGCTATTGAGGAT
Source organism: Anoura caudifer (assembly GCA_004027475.1). Taxonomy (NCBI): domain Eukaryota; kingdom Metazoa; phylum Chordata; class Mammalia; order Chiroptera; family Phyllostomidae; genus Anoura; species Anoura caudifer. The sequence goes on along the minus strand of PVKU01001676.1, from coordinate 175,313 downwards.
TAAAAGGCATTTATATTGTATGCTTATTGATAATGCTGTGCATTTGGAATTTTTAGCTGCTAGGTGTACATACCATTTTTTTTGGAGGCATAACTGGATTTAAATTTTAATGGGAGAAATTGTAGATAATTGAATTATTAAATAGTCATGTTGAGGTAGTTTTTTCCTATGTAATATAATTAAGCTAGTAATGGTGTTTTTTTTTTTTTTACAACTTTATTGAGGTCTTTCACATACTGTAAAATTTAGTATACATATTTTTTTATTATATTCGCAGAATTGTACGACCATTACTATAAACTAATTTTCAGCTATTTCAAATCCCACGAAGAAATCACGTACTAGCCCTATGTACCCTAGGCAACCATAATTTACTTTCTGTGTCTGGATTTGCCTATTGTGGACATTTCACATAAGTGGAATCATGCCATGGGTGGTCTTTTATGATTGGCCTTTTAAATTTAACATAATGTTTTCAAGGTCCATCCATGTTGTGGCCTGCATCAGTACGTCATTCGTTTCTTCACTAAATGGTGATCCATTGTGTGGGTACAGACACCACATTCTGTTTGTCCCTACATCCGTCGAGGGACATGCAGTTGCACCATTTTGTTATGAAAATGTTGTTATGAATGTTTGTGTAGATAATTGGGTTTAGAAGCTCAGTTATTTCCTGTTGTTCAGTTTGACAAACAATCCTTAAACTCTCTTAATTTAGTCTCAGTTATCGTGAAGGAATAGAAATTATTTTTTTCCTTCCATGAGAAGGGAAGAAACAACTTACTTGAGTGACCCTTCGACTCTTCCAGTTTTTCCACTAGGTTTTTTGGGCAACCTTGAAATCAGGACCCTTTGCAGGGATTTGTTCTAGAATGGCTACGGAGTTTATAAATCTATAAATGCACCTCTAGGGGAACTGCAGAGAAGCATAAGAGAACAATGATTCCTCTGAATTACACAGATGATTCTTACTCACTGGCATCTTTGCATTCTAATTAAAACTAAAATAGAGTCGCCCTTTCTATCTAAACACTTTCTATCTGGTGTACATCTTGGGATCCAAATGACTCCTTGCTTTATTATAAAAAGCTTTCCTTTCTGTTGGGAGAAAGGGTTTTTATGGTTAATTTAGAAATGACCTGAAAAAAGGTCATTTATCCACAAGTTTTTTTTTTTTTTTAATTTAAATAAGAAATGGAAGAATACAAAGGTTGACTTTGCTCTTGTGTTTTTCATCCTGCAGATTTCCACAGACCACCAATGTGGTTATTAGTTTTGCTAACGTGTTTTCTGGGTGGCGCTGCCATGATGTGCCTCTGCATCCTTCCGCAAACAGCACAGCCTCATGGCTGCCAGCAGGGCATGCTGCTCACAGTCAAGGAACGGGCCCTGGGCAAGGAGTGTTTCTGCACTGCTCTGGACACTCGCTGTGAAAGGGGGCAGATGCTGACATAATTTTTTAACTTAGGCCAGATTGACAATATGTTACTGTATTTTGTGGTGAAGGCAAGAAAAAAATTTTAATTTTTTTCCATTTAAAAATGTTTCTATTAAGAATTTAAACAGCTTGCCCTGGCTGGTGTAGCTCAGTGGATTGAGTGTGAGCCTGCAAACTAAAAGGTTGCGGGTTTGATTCCCAGTCAGGGCACATGCCTGGGTTGCAGGCCAGGTCCCCAGTGGAGGGCTCATGAGAGGCAACCACACATTGATGTTTCTGTCCCTCTCTTTCTCCCTCCCTTCCCCTCTCTCTAAAAATAAATAAATAAAACCTTAAAAAAAATTAAACTGCTAAAAGACATAATGAAGTTGTCTTTTTCTCTAAACTCAGCTGATTTTAACATGCTTATACAACATAGTGTCAGATAAGTCAAACCTTTTTTTAAAAAAACTAAAATCAGTGTTAAGATAAAATTGTCAAGTTTGGGAACAGGATCATTTGCAAGTTTTGCCACCTAACATTCTACTAGCTGTTTTTTAATATTTTCATCCATTCTTCTCAGATGTGTTACAGGTAACTTAAATGTAGTTTTAATATCTATCATTTAAAAACAGATGCATAATAGTCTATTGAATGGATGATCATGATTATGTAATCAGTCCACTATTTAATTGCTTTATTTAGCAGTCCAGCAGTTTCATTACTAGGTCAAAGGGTATAAACACTTTATTTGCCTCTTAATTTTATGTAGTCAAATTCTTATTGAGAAAGTTGAATTTATTTACAATAGAATTCTGCTCTAATATTGGCTCCCCTTCTCTTGGTACATATTGATTTAGCAAGATATGTTTTATATTTGTTTAAAAGTTTTATTTTTAAAAAGGTTTTGAGAATATTGACTTTATTTTGTACTGGAGAAATCTTTCCCTTTTTAAATTTTATTTTTCAATTACAGTTTACATTCAATATTATTTTGTAGTAGTCTCAGACATACAGCATAGTGGTTAGACAATCACATACTTTACAAAATGACCCCTTGGATATTTTCACTACCCACTGGCACCACACATAATTATTACAATATTATTGACTATATTCCATATGCTGTACTTTACATCTTCATTTGCTGGAGAATCTTAAGATTCTAATTGGCTTTTATCCAAAGAATATGAAAATACTAATTTGAAAAGATATGTGCATCCTTCTACTGATTGCAGCATTAATGAACAATAGCCAAGATATGGAAGCAACCTAAGTGTCCTTTGCTAGATGAATGGATGAAGAAGATGTAGTACTATATATATACAAGGTAAGATTACTCAGCCAAGAGAAAGAGTGAAACCTTGCCATTTGTGACAACATGGATGGACCTTGAGGGTACTATTAAATGAAGTAAGTCAGATAGAGAAAGACAAATACCATGATTTCACTTATACTTGGAATCTGAAAGAAACAAAACAAAGCAGGAACAAAACCACAGACACAGAGAACAGATTTGGTGGTTACCCGAGGGGAAGGGGAGGAGGGAGGGACCAAACTGGTGAAGGGGCTTAGTCGTGTGGTGATGGATGGCAACTCGACTTACGCTGCTGATCACTGGGCAGTGTACACAAATATTTAATTACAATGTTATACACCTGAAAGTTCTATACAATTTCCTCAAGAATTAATGTGAGAAAAGAGCAGACCTCAGACTAGTCTAATGGTAACTTTAAATCAGTGTATCGTTTCCATAAGCTGCCCATGAGACAATCCTTTTTTAAATCAACATTTTATTAAAATAAATTAGAATAGTTTCTTTTTTGAAATAGAATAATGTCAATTTTTAGTATTTTAATGGCATGTATGCTTGGCAAAAAGGGGTCTAAATTGAACAGCAATGCCTCATCTTCCAATGTGAAGATCCTCTCCCAAACCATTTCTGCCCAACTTAAGCATATAACTTTCATGGAGAAATATATACTTTTAATATTAGGTATTTCAAATGTGTTCATCTATTAACTAAGAAATGAGCTTCCTTCCCCCTCACATTCAGGTTTCATGAATGTCATTCAAACACTAAATCCGCTTTTGACACTGACTTTGTGTCTAACGTATCAAGAGCAAATGATTTTTTCTTCAAATTTGTTTGAGACGCAGTATTTATTTTTAATCCATGTGTGATGCTGTTAATGGAAATTTTATCCCAAACCACAAGTACCTCTGTGCATAACGCCAGGGCATTCAAAACCCATCCGGTGACTGCCACACCATCACTTACAGTGTCGCTGTCAGTGATTTTCCAATAACACCCAACACTCAAAATTGTAGCTTTACGATTTCAGGGAGCATGAGCAAATCTGTTCATTTTCTTCCTTTTTTTCAGTCTGTTCTACCAGCACCTGGTATTGGCACAGCTGAGGGTTGTCTGGGGCTAATCATGTTTCCACAAACAGCATCCTGTTCAGGTCATTGATAGTGCTTAGGTGCTATAAACGACATTGCCATGGCTCCTCTATAAGGTGAGCCCCTCAAAGGGATACTTTTGGAAAAAAATTTGCCTTATGTGGCGGCGTGTGTGATGTATTTTCTACTGGTAAATTTGTTTGAAGTCCTCAGGGAAAAAAGTTCTCTTTTTTGATTTGTTAACAAAGGATAACTTAAATTTTTCATTTTGACTAGATCTTTCTTTAAATTTAAGTGTAATTCTCATGTAAATTCAGGAATCTAAACTGTGGATTACTGAGAGAAGTTCAAAGAGAATTCGTAGTTGGGAGAAATTAACCAGAGTAAGTGCCCCTCCCTCAAGGATGTGGTTTCCCATTTTTTCCCCATTTAAGGCACCCAGAAAATATACCACTAAAACAGAATTTTAAAATTGCCCTGGCTGGTGTGGCTCATTGGGATGAACACTGGTGTGAGTACTGAATGGTCACTGGTTCAATTCCCAGTCAGAGCACATGCCTGGGTTGTGAGCCAGGTCACCAGTTGGGGGCGTGCAAGAGGCAGTCAATTGATGTTTCTTTCACAAATCTATGTTTCTCTCCCTCTCTCTCCCTTCTTCTCTCTCTAAAAATAAATGATTAAAATAAAAATAATGTCATTAGAATATGCCATTATTTGTAACACCACTCTTCATGTTCTACTAAGAAAATCTTTTTAATCAAAGTCAATGGTTTCACACTACTTAGAATTTTTATTTTATGCCTTGTGGAAGGACTTATTTAGACTTTACTAGACATAGGTTTTTATCACTTTAGCATACATAAAAAGAGAAATAGTCAAATGCTTGTTTGGTATAATACCTAAATCTTCAGATCTGACTTTTCTGAGCCACTTTTTGATTTACTTGTTTCTTTTTATTCTACCCATTGTTATTCTCTGTGTTGATACGAATGTTGGTGATAGCATTTCTTAAAAGAATTCATAAAAACTAAAAATCAACCCTGACTAGTATGGCTCAGTTGGTTGGAGCACTGACCCACAAAGTGAAAAGTCACTGGTTCAATTCCCAGTCAGGGCACATGCCTGGGTTGCAGGTTTGGTCCCTGGTCCCAAGTGCCTGGTTGGTGTGCATATGGGAGGCAGCCAATCAATGTTTCTCCCCCTCTCTTTCTCCCTTACCCTCTTTCTAAAAATAAACAAAATCTTTAAAATTTTTTAATTTTTATTTTTTTAAGATTGTATTTATTCAATTTTAGAGAGAGGGGAAGAGAGGGAGAAAGAGGGAGAGAGAAACATCAATGTGTGGTTTCCTCTTGCACACCCCCAACCAGGGTCCTGGCCCACAACCCAAGCATATGCCCTGACTGGGAATTGAACCAGCAATCTTTGGATTCACAGACCCACACTGAATCCACTGAGCTATACCAGCCAGGTAAACAAAACCTTCTAAGAAAACAGTATTTAGCACATTCATATTAAAGCAAAATTGGTTGTTTTGCTGAGGAAGTTATAATGACTATTGTTGGATTTCTGTTCAGCGAAATAACTAGAACACATATATTGCAAAAGTTTGAAAATTCTTAGTTTTCTCCTTAAGATATAGAGTTGTTTGGGGGGGGAAATTTGCCAACTATTTGACATATGCTTTGAAACTAATTTTTCACTGTTGACTACATTCTGGAAATGAACTACTGTGCTGGCAGATTTATTCAGCATTGAAACAGATGGGATTCTGTCTGAAGGGGAGAAATGAATAATTTTTAAGAATCTTTCTGTTTTAATAAAAGATTCACAATCTGTCCCTGTTAATATTGAATTTTGATCATGTGGCAGTTCATATGATTGTGGGGAAACTGTTTTCAACACTTCTGTTCAGTAAGGACAATAGTTCCTTGGAAAGATTCCTTTGCACTAATAGACAATGCTCATGATTTTATATTTTAATATTTTTGTAAATGCTTCTGTTTTACCTTCATTTTCATGACATATATTAGGGAACCTAAAATTACTTCATAATTTTTGAAAAAGTGTCACTTAAACCTCTCCTACACCCAATAGAAAATTTAAAACACCACTTTTGGTGTTTTCCCCTGCTCACCTAAAAGATGCACACACATCTACATTCTTGCTTCCTTTTTTCACTCTGTTCACGTGTGTGTAAGATGTTGTTATTGGCTCTAGTGAGGGTAAATGCATATTTTACTAGATCCCAACATAATTAAATATTTTTCACTAAAGTATAACATAATAGGTACACAAATTGATGTGTACAGATGGATTCATTTTGACAGATATGTACATCTGTGCAACCACCACCTAGGATCAAGATATAAAATATGTGTCAGCCCCCGGGCCCCCCGTGCCTGCTTCCAGTCACTACACAACCTATCCTACAGGTAACCAACCCTTGCTTCTAACACTATACATAAGTTTCGTTGTACATGATTGCCATGTACCCAAAAGAGGACTCTTTTGCTTAGCATTTTGCTTAACACAAAAGGGAGGACTCTTTTGCTTAGCATTATGTTTGTGAGCTTCATCCATGTGGTTGTGAGCAGACGTAGTTTGTTCATTTCCCTGCTGATTAGCATTGCAGGGAATGACAAAACCAACATTTTTTTAAAAGTCCATATTAATTTTGGCGAACATCTGGGTTGTTTCCAGTTTGGTGCTATTATGAATAGGGGTGCCATGAGCCTTTTTTACACATATTTTGTTGAATATAAGTTTGTATTTTTGTTGATTAAAGACTCAGGGTAAGTTCAGTGTTAGTATATCCTACCTAACACTCATCAACGTGGCTGGGGCACCTCCTTAGACCCTGGCAAGGATGAAAGGCACTTGACATTTGCTGGTGTGGGCATGGGGGGGGTCCACAGTTTTTTTGTTTTTCTGGGTTTCTTTTCTGTAGTGTTTGATTGCACTAGAGTGGTTATTTCCTAAAAACTTTCTGTCTTGTTAGGTTGCCTCTTTCCTGGTTATTTAGCTAGAGAGCACAGAGTTTGGGGTGGACCTTCCTGCCATCAACAAAGAGCAATTCCAGATTGCCAGCTTCTCCAGGACCCATGTGGGATGTATGAGGCAGAAGGAAAACCCAGAAAACTCATCACGGTTTTTCTTCAGGTCCTGGGATGCCCCACCAGTCTGCCTTCTTGTCTTCACCTTTTAGTGTCTTCTTATATTTGTTTTCTATATCCAAGGTTTTTAGTACTTAGGGGGAGAGTTAGGGAAACATAAGTTCATTCTATCTTTCTGGACGTCTTGGACTGCTTTTTAAAGAATGAAAAACTCATCCTCTTCCACCTCCTCTCCCACATCACAGGTGTTAATGTGTAATGTAAAACAAAGAAATAAAACAAAATAATATGGAATAGCAAGACTCAACTATAGTTGGGTCTAGAAAAATCACATTTTAAATATAAAGATGCAAATAAGTTAAAAGAAAAAGGGTGATACACAGGAAAACCTCATAGAACATAAAAAGAAGTCTAGCCAGGTTGCAGGGTACGAGGTCAGTATGCAATAATCAGTTGTTCTTCTATACGCTGGCAACGAGCATGCCAAGATAAAATTTATGCTAGAACAACATCTTAGTAGATGCAGAAAAAGCATTTGACTGAAACCAACATTCTTTCTTCATAAAACTTTTCAATAATTAGAGATAGACAGGAACTTTCTCAACCGATAAATGACATATGCTATTCCACACTGTACTGGAGGTTCTTACAGGGAACCATTCTGCATGGTGTGGGAATGTAGCCCAGCTCCCACTCCGGAAAGTCAGTGGGAAGTGAGGTGTGGCACACAGGAGCCAGGCCCAGGGGTAGGTTCTCCCGTGGGGAATCAGGCCTGCATTGTACCTAGGCTGCTATGAGCCTTGCTTTTGCTAAAACTCCCTCAGCCTGAATTGAGGCAGCAATTATCTTTAAAGTAACTTCCTAAAATCTATGCTAAACCTCCCAAGGATGAGTGTAATCAGTTCAACCACTTTTCCCTTTGCATTTGCAAATATCCTTCTTTTGTGATGTAATTAGCAACATCCTCTCCTTTGTTTTCTGTAAAAGAACCACCTAAAGTGAGCCTGTGCATAGTAAATGAGGACCATCCACAATGTAATATGCCCAGAAAAGCAATAAAAGCTTGTCCAGGCAAGGGTCAGGGCACTCTCCCCTTGAGAGAGTAGCCATGCTGTCCCTTTTTCTCCACAAGACTTTTGTAGTCTGTGTGAATTTGTCTCTCACAGCCACAACACACGGACCACATGGGCCAGGGTCGCATCAGGTTCTGGCCAATGCAATAAAAGTAAGAAAAAGAATAAAAGATATCTAGATTGGCAGACAACATGATGGGCTATGTAAAAAATTGTATAGAATGCAAAAGTAGCCTCTAGAACTAATAAGTAATTTTAGCAAGGTTGCAGGATCTGAGATTAACCAAGCTGCCTCCCTGGCCCCTCTGCTCCTAGTCTCACTTTCCTCTAATGTGCTTTGAGCTGATAAACACACTAAGCCTCTGCCACACCCCTGGTCAGAACTCTTCAGCTAACTTCTCATTGCCTGCAGCATAACACCTACCAGCATTTGCATATGGGACCCCCCCGTGTTTCAGCTCCTGCCTACTATCCAGCCTCGTTTCTCCCCACTGACTCCCTTGCATTCATCTCAAGTAAGGCTGACCAAGTTGTTCCCAAACATTTCCTGGTCTTTTGCCTCAGAATCTTTATATTGACTTTCCTTTTTCCTGAAGCATCTTTCCCTGCGTTGCCATTCTTACTTCTTCTATTATTAATAGTTTCTGCTTAGTCTTCTGCATCAATGCTTCATTGATTTTCCAAGAAATTAATGAATGTATTTATTTTTTTAAGATTTTATTTATTTATTTTTAGAGAGAGGGAAAGGGAGGGAGGAAGAGATGGACAGAAACATTGACTTGTTGCCTCTGGCACATGCCCCCCAGTGGAGACATGGCCCATAACCCAGGCGTGCGCCCTGAGCAGGAATCAAACTGGTAACCTTTCAGTTCACAAGCCAGTACTCAATCCACTGAGCCACACCACCCTGGGCAATGAATGTATTTATTAACTAATTTATTTATGACTGAAGGTACATGGAGTTCATTACAGCCTTGGATCATTCCAACCTGCTTCTGTAGCTTCCACCATATCGTGCACAGGTCCAGGATGTCAGCATGGGATTATCAGGCTTTTTATCAAACACTCAGGTAGATCCCAGAATGGTAGAATGGTGAACTGGCAACCCTACCTGTCTTAATTGTTCCCTTGGCAAGGGCCTCTGCAGGGTGCTGGGGTCCTCTACTAAGTAAGCAATAGTCCCCTTCCTAAGTGGCTGAGTCTAGTGCAAAGAAATAGAAAAAATGTAAAAAAGCAATTACAATACACTATGATAGATGCTAAATTAAAAAAATTAGCATATGCTGTATGGGGAAGAACTCATAGTCTTGTGGTGAGGAAAAGCCCAGGGGACATTTGGTCAGAGTGTTCCGAGGAGGTGAGACCTGAGCACTTATCCTCTGTATATCCATCTGAAGTTTTAGCAACTCCAATGGGACATACACGCTGCATCTCATACTTGACTTGTTCACGATAGATCTCTTGCTACTTCGAAGAAGTTTTGTGAAGGAATTTGAAATGGGTGAAGTTTATGAGCACACTCTTTTGGATTATCTGTGTCTGTCATTATTTTTCGGTTATTTCACAACTCCGTAACTTAACCAAAAGTAATAAAAATGATTCTTGTTCATAGAAATGCAGATGAATTTTATTTGATGGAGGAACAACTAATCCCCTTCCCAAGAAGCAAGTTTTACATCTATTAACAAATTTAGGTTGGCATTCTTCATTGAGTGAATGTGTGTCATGTATGGTGACTTCTTTGAGTCACCTGCAACATCTTACTCCCTCAGTCACTGATGAGTTAAATGCAACCTTAGTTTATTTTATACTTTTATGAGGGTCATGATTTAACCCATTTCAAAGAAAATCTTTTAAACGTTGGAAGTCATCCTCTGAGCTGGCCAGTGGACCCGCTTGGCACAGCAAGGTAAACTGTGTGCCCAGGGAAGGGCGTGCTGTTTCCGACACAGCCCGGACACGTGTCTTCCGGATTTTCAGGCGAAGTGCCGGCAGCCGTAGGGCTTTAACGTTGCTGAATTTCCGTTTCCCTAGTTTTATTTTTCTCCCTCTACTGCTTGTGTGTTTTGTTTTTGTTTCTGGTTCCCAGGGCTGTTTCCCCAAGGTAGCAGCAATGAGGGAATTTTGTGTTATGGGTTGTTTAAATGTATTTTCTGTTGAGTGAAAGAGAATCTGGTTAATTTATCTTTTGTTGTTTTTTCCACTTGGTCTCTTTTTAGCTCAAGCCACATGAGAATTCTGTGGCCACTGGGAAGAACAGCTCTTTAATGTCCTATACAAGGTTAATTCGCGACTCTTGCATTTCTGCAATTTGTGCTTGACTTGTAGATGGAATTGGGGAAACAAGAAAAAGCTATAAACTCTGTGAGCCTGTTGTTGCATGAGTGTGATATGTCTGTCTATCTCTAGAGGGTTTTAATACATTAGATTATCTCGTCCCTTAACTTAATGGAGCTCTCTTCTCATGGGCTTTAGAGATAAATAGGTGCTGATATAAATTGAATATTTCTACAATCCCAGAAAATAAGGAATTTTAACATCTCATACCAATTCAGAAGCATTTTACAGTCCAAGTCTGTATAATTGAAATTAATCTTAGGCAAATGAGAGTAATTGAACCATGTTGACTTTGAGCAATAGTGTGTCGCTTCCCTAATTTGTCCGTGTATGACATGAGCGTACATTTTCTTTCACTTACTTTATTCTTCCCAAGTGTAGGCAGGTTTAGCAATCAAATTAGCTAATACTTAATGTTACATAAAATTTGGTATTACTAAATATGTACATTTGTGTTCAACTAAGTTCAGTCATTATTCTGACACACATTTTCTTTCCATGGTAATTATGATTTTGTAGCTGGAAGATAACTTTCAAGATTTTAAGATTATCTAAAACCTTGGACTGATATTGTTGAGTTAGTTAATGGAAAATCATGGGATACCTAGACAATGTCTAAATACTATAAAATATAAAAACATTAATTATAATATAATTTTAGGTTTATACACTATTGCTTCTTATTTGTATGCTGTGAAGAGGCTCTGTCTTGTGTCGTGTGAATGACAGTCTTCATTTTTGCCACTTTAAGGTGTAAAAGGAGGCGTGTGGCTGTAGAATGCTGTGTTCTGTGGGGTCAGGAGTTTGGCTACTCTGCTGAAACATCTGTGTATGACAGACAGTTCTCCCTTATCTGCTCCCCGGGTTTCCTCTGCAAAATAGAAGGAAGGCACATGGGTTAAAGCCATGCAATTAACATGATGCTGGGAGCTATACAGGAGAAACGGTGACAGAATTTTTCAGGGAAAGAGCATCCGCTCTCTCCCCAAAGCAGTGATTCTCCCAAGTTTTAGGAGGTCCTGCAGGCCACAGAGCAGGACCCCCCCCCCAGCCCTGCCCTGTTTCCCTCGAGGGGCACTTACTTTCCCCAGGTACTTCTCTAATCTCATCTCAGCATCGGATGATGCTCAAAGGGCCCACAGTGGCATGGGCCCTTCTCCCTAAGCACTCTCATTGTCCTTATATCCGCCCCCCTCGCCCTGCTGGACCAGGAGCTCTCTGATGGCTGAGCGTGCTCAGTCCAACCCAAACATCTGTGTGCATTGCTGAACTAGGTGCCAGGAAAACAAGCATGTATATGCAAATTGTATCTGACGGTATTTGAAAGGATTGCTATGGGAAAGACAGGAAACAGTATTGTGAAAACACGGTGCCTGGAGCAGAGCAGAGGCTTGTAAGCGTCGGTTCTTTTGAAGTCTGGACACTCACCAGCCTCCCAGGATCCAAAAGTGGCATTTCACTTTTACCTCTAGAGGAACCTGATACGGCCAAGATGAAAATGCAGACCCAGAACCTGGAGTGGCTGGAGGGGGAGCGGGGACAGTGGCCTAAAAGACTAGAGGCATTTGTTTCTGCCTGACCTCAGGGACAGGTTGCCTTGCTGTGCTCTATGCGTGCAGCTCCTTGGAAACCAGTGGATCTGGTTACCAGTTCACTGAGAGCTTTTATCCTCCGCCACGTGCTGACACTCTATCCACCTCCACTGGCTGGGAACGGCTGACTTGTACTTAATGTTGCAGGAGTCGTGATACCAGGATCCCTTAAGAAAAGTGGATAAACCCGCTCCCCTTCCCATAGCCTCCAGCATGGCACACAGCCCAGGCTGCATCAGGTCATGGCCCAAAGCATTCTGCAACCGGAAGACAGGATTGAAGCCTCGGCCCTGTCACTTGTGGCCTATAACTGATCGAGTCACTTTTAAGCAACCTGAGCTGCCTTTCATCATCTATCAACTCTCGTGGCCCCTGGAGCCACAGTAGTTACCTAACAAATGGTGGTTGAATATGAGAGTAGAAATGTATCACTGAGAGTTACACAAATGTTAGCATTGTGAAACAATGAATAAGACTTGCATTGGAAGTAAGGAGAAACCTGCAAAATCAGAGAAAGTTTTGGTAATTGGAAATCAGGTTGACGCAAGTAATCCAAAGTTATGTACAATCTCCCCAAATGAGTAGTTGCTCTGCCTGAACGGCTCAGACGTCACTGAAGTTCCTGGGCAGGTTTGGCCAGGTCCGCTTTTGCAACAGTCAATAATGACTGCGCACCCCTTGTCTCTGTATTGGGTTCTCTAGAGGCTGGAGCAAACCTGAGTCCTCTGCAATCTGGATGGTGGCTCACAGGAACCGTTTTTAGGGACAAGGTTTAGATACAGGATGAGTTCACAGAATAAAAGGAATTCCTTTCCAGCATACTGTCCATGACTTTAAAAATGCTCACCCCGGAGGGAACAACGGAGAGAGCATTCACCAGGTCCTGGCACCTCCCTACTTCTGTTGACCATCATGAACATCCCTAACCACTGCAACACGGGCACAGAAAGCCCTGCAGCTACTTTCTCAGTCCATAGCTGTATTAGTTATCTACTGATGTGAAAAAAACTTAGTGGCTTAAAACAATGCACATTAATTATCTCATAGTTTCTGTGAATCAGGAGTCCAGGTAGAACTCTTAAGAAATCCTAAGAGTCCTCTGCTTAGAGTCTCACAGGAAGCAATCACGGTGTCACCCAGGGTTGGGGTGTCATCGGAAGCTTGACTGGGGAGCAGTCAGCTTCTAAGCTCCCTCAGGTCCCTCATGGGGACCTGTGGTTTATCCCTGTGGTTCTATCACTGAGGGTGCTTGCTTTTTGTGTGGTGTTGGCTGGAGTTCACCCTCAACTCCTGGAGGCCACTCTAAGCTCCTCGAGTCCTCTAGAAGTTTCTTGCCACATAGGTTTTCCCAACATGGCCACTTATTTCATCTAGCCAGTAAGGACAATCTCTAGAGTGAGTCTACTAGCAAGACGTAACCTAATCCAGGAAGTGACATTCTATCACCTTTGCCATATTCTGTCGGCTAGAGGTGAGGTCTTGCTTACACCCAGGGGAAGGAGGTTTCCCAAAGAAATTAAGATCATAGGGCAGGGACTGTGGGACCGCCCTCAGAGTCTGTCTATCACAATGGCCAAGTCTGACAGTTGCCCAGCACACTCAAGGCTGTGCACAGAATTCATCATGATGTGTTAAAGTTATTTATCAAGACCCTAAGGAAAAGAGGCACTTTCCATTTACTGCCAAAGCCTTTCATGAATTATATTCTTAAGTCCCTGCTGGATACTTCCCTGGCCAGGTGATTATGTCAGGAACACGTGAAAATGCTGCATGGACACCTGCCCCCCCCCCCATTTTTGGGTCTGACACTCTTCCTTGGTTCCATTGGCCATCTCTGAGAGAAAGAGGGCTTCCCATCTTCCCCGTCGTCTCAGGGTTTAACCTTAGTTGACACTTCTCCCTGTCCTACTCCCCTTCCTCCAGAGTCACAGAGGCTTTTTGCCAGCTTCTTACCTAATCCACCAGGTAGCTTTCCCATCCTCTGACTCTGTCTGGGCATTAGCCTGGTCTCAGATGGACGTAGAACCAAAACCTCAGCTGTATGCTAGATGCTACATTTTTCAGGGTAGAAGGCTCAGGCTTTTATCAGATTCTTAGAGGGTCTCCTTCTTCCTTAAAGCCTGAGGAACCGTGGTGTTAGGAGATCCTCACCTATGTATTTGGAAGAACATGAGGACAGCTCGTGTTTGGAGGCATGGGGTGGCTTCTTCTCCCACCCCCGAGGGACCAGACCTGAGCTGGGCAGTGTTCTGTAGCGCCAGCTGTGACCAGCCAGGAAAGCAGGGCGGGCGGCGTGCTGTGCCGGGAGCAGTTCCCAGGCCCCACTTAGCTTATCAGCCACTCTGCCCTTGCTTTGAAGCTGAGCCCTTGTGAGCTGCTCACTCCCTCCTCTCCTGCCAGAGTCAACTCTGCCAGGGACTGTGCAACTGGCAGAAGCTCCTACAGAGGGGGCTGTGTGCCACGTGTGTTCAGCAGGTGTTGTGGGCCTTCAACTCCGCAGGCCCTCATCATCCCCCCTCCAAGGCCTAGTGGCAGTAATTGAGGACAGAGGGTCCAAAGGCACTGGACTCAACTTCTCCGTCTGAGGCACTCTGGGATCTGTTGTCAAATAGATCCATCATTCTTCATATCTTGTCCCCGTGGACACTTGATCTCACTGGTAGGAACCCTTGTGGGAACTTGTGTTCCCAAAGCCATGTGCAGCGTTAGCCCCTGGGCAAGAAACTACAAACCTGTGGTGGACCATGTGTGACGGGGGCAGGCTGCAAGGTTGGATGGCAATCAGCTGAGCATTTGCAGGCTCGGGAATTCTATGTGATGCCAGAGCCTCAGAGGCCTCCGGTGATAGGCAAGCTCCATGTCACACAGTGGAGAGTTGTGAGGACTCCATGCCAGGGTTCCTACCACGCCCCGCCAGGAGAAAGGAGTGAGTTCTGCATGTGGTGAAGGCTGGAAAGGCATCTGACAAAAGTGTAGACTATGCATTCTGGAAAGCGCATCAGGCAGATGGGCAAGTTACCACAGGAATGATTTACGGCCAAATCATACCAAAGATCTCAGAGACCTGAGATGCCCTGACTTCTCAGTCTCTGTGAAACTCATTTCATAAGAGGAGAGAAAGAGGCCATGCTGATTGTTCTTGGCAAGTGAGACCAAACAACTAGGTTGAACTGGGTGGCACCAGTTTGAACTGTATGGAGACAGGTGCGATGGGTGTGGTTCGGTTCCCTGGGGTCAGATGGAACAGGCAGAGTCCCAGGGAGCGGAGGTCAGTGGGTCCCCACCTCTGAACCCTGCACTAGTCTGCATCTTTTGTTGATGGCTCTGCCTGCAAATGTTCCAGTGAGCAGAACAGGTGAGCAGCGACTGGCCCCTGGCATTGGCAGTCCTGGTCCGAGGGGACAGATTTAGAAACATGGGGCTGCAGGGACCCGGAGGCACACACCTCCACCTGTCGCTGTGTCAGATCTCATGGTAAGTCGCACCAACACAGAGAACATTCTCCTGGGCCTCAGGTCAGGGTACAGAAGGGCCAGAGCAACGAACAATTCCTGCAAAGAGAGAGAGAGAGAGAGAGAGAGAGAGAGAGAGAGAGAGAGAGAGAGGAGTTTGCCATTCCCTGTCAGAGGCTACAACCCTGGAGGAGGGCAAAAGCAGGCAGCGCATCCTCGTGGTGACATGGGGTGGGCTTGGGAGCCCAATTCCGAATTCAAACCCACCTCCAGGTCACCTTAAACCCCTAATGCTGCTGGATTCCCTCTGGTCACACTTGCCTGCTCGTAGTCTCCCCAGCCTATTCTTGTGACTTCTACTGATGCCATCTGTCTTTGCCACAAGGACAGATGGCATCATTAGACTGTGTTGGAAAGAGAGTCCTGAAGGGGAGCTTAAGAATCTCCACTGGGGTGCTGGGAACACAACACAAATGTGCAGCACACAGATGGTATCTGCATTCTCATTGCATCTGTATACCACAGCTGAAAACGGCGGGGAGAAACTGATACCAGCCTGAGCCGGGAAGCCACACCCCCAAAGAAGGACCCCACCTAGAGCTTTAGGAGAAGGACAATTAGCTGGAGAAAGCTGGGGAGATATAAGTTGTGATTCATCTTTTTTTTTTTTCAGGCTGTTAGGAATAGCATTTACATGAAAAACAAACAAAAAAAACTTTGCAAAGAGCTGCCAATATTCTGTTTGGAGGAAGATGTAATGTGATGAAGAATGATCGATACCTGGTCAAGGCAGGTGCTCTGTGAGAGAGAAACTTCTGGAGCAGGGACTTGACCATGCCCTGCAGGGGACCACGTGTCCTGAGTGTGGCCTCCTGGGAGGGTTGCAGAACTGAGAGGAGAAGTTGGCTGGAGCCCTGTGGCCTGAGATGAGCTGGCTCCCGATTATCTCCTCATGTTTGGAGTGAATTTTCCAAGGTCTCAAGTCTTGTGCACAGGAGTTGGAAGGCTGGACTCTGCGTCCAATTGGTGCTGGCAGAACTGAGGCAGCGCGGTGAGGGGACCTCCCGGCTGAGGACCACCTCCTGCTAAGGGGTATCATCTAGTTCCCCTGACCATTAAGTCTGAGTCCATCTGGGCTGCTGTAACAGACTATGGTAAACTGGATGGCTTAAACAACAGACATTTATTTCTCACAGTTCTGGAAGCTAGAAATCTAAGATTAAGGTGCCGGCAGATTCCGTCTGGTGAGAGCTCGTTTCCTGGTTCATAGACTCATTGTGTCCTCAGAGAGCTCTCTGGGGTCTCTTACAAGGACACGAGTCTCAGCCACAAGGGCTCCACTCTTATGACCTAATCACCTCTTAGGGTCCTACCTCCAAATACCATCACGTTTCTGGCTGGGCTTTCAACATATGAAATTGGGGGAACACAAACATATAGCACCTTAGCTGACCCAGCCTTCCAGGGGGGAATCCCCAGTGATTGGCTGGGTTGCATTTCTCCATACTCTGTCTCCTCTCCTGTCTTGCTGCTCAAAGGGAGGTCCACTGGCTGCAGCACCATCACCTCAGAGAGTGTCAGGAATGCACACTCTCAGGCCCCGCCCCAGACCTGCTGAATCGGAATTGATAGGATCCCAGATGCTGTGTGCGCACTTTTTTGAGAGCGTTTTTGAGAAGTGCCGCTCCACCAGACGCTGAGTTAGTGATGTGTGGAAAAGCATGGTCTCGGGAGGAAAAACATGGCCAAGGGGGCCACACAACTGTAGTTTCAAGTCCTGACTCCATTACTTCCCAGATAGGACCCACCGCAAGTTACTAACCTTCTCTGAGCCTCAGTTTCCTCCCTGCAAAACAAGGACAGTCAAGGTCCCACCTCCGTAAAACCAGGGAAGGATTAAATAGGTTGATATAGGAGAGTGCCTGGTGCACAGTAGGTGCTCGGAAGGTGAGAATCCTCTTTCTGGAGCTCCATTCCTGGAAATTTCACCAGGGCAGGGGCCTGAGAAATGGGTGCCTTTGAAAGCTTCCAGGAAATTCTAGTGCAAGGGCAGGTGACACTCTGTCATTGACAGAGGCTAACACCTGGCATTGTGTTGGAAAGCAGCCTTGTGCCTGGGACAAGGCTCACAAGTGTTGGAGGGTGAACTTCCCTGCAGTGGGAAAGAGAGACACCCTCCCCATGGCCATGGCATGGCATGGCCATGGCAGGGAGCAGTGGGCCAGCCCCTCAGAAATGCGGTTGGGAGGTCAGACTTGCAGGGCACAGGCCGACACTGAGGATGGCGCATTGGAAGGACAGGGGAGAGAGAAGTGGAGGCAGCAAGGTCAGTGTAGCTGTTTTGGAAGCTTGGCTGGGGAAAGAAAGAGATTTGTGATAGCAGAGAATCAAAGGGGTTGTTTAGAAATGAAAGAATTGAGGCTATATTGGCAGGGGGCTGATAACTAAATTTATTTTATTCAGCACCTACATTTTCTCCTATAGATTTGATTTAAAAAAAAAACTTCTTTTGGAAATTATATAATACAACATACATGTAGAAAAGTACATAAAGTGAAAATGTCCAGTTGAACAAATAATTATGAAGCAAAGTCCTGAGCAGCCACCAAGTTGCTGGAGAGAACCACGCCAGCACCCAGCACAAGTGTGTAGCCTGGAACCCTTGCCGGATGTTGCACATTCGAGTGTAATGTATTTGTGTCCCTATTTTACCCAGGAAGAAGCTGAGATGTGGGCAGCTTAATCCTATCCCCCAGGGTCTGCTGGATGGTGGTGGTCTGGGGCTGGGCTCCTTGGAGGAAGAGGGAGGGTAGGATCAGAGGGCTAAGCGCTGGAGGAGGGACAGGAAAGGAGTGAACTTGGGACCTGGACTTCACTCTCCTGAGCAAGGGAGGATAAAAGGAGAGGTAAAGAGCAGTCACTCTAAGGGGAAGAGTGAGCGTTCCCTTCTGGGATGAACACCCACAAGACATTCATCCTCACCAGGGCTTCTTCTCACCTCTCCCAGACAGTGCCGGGGTGGGGTGGAGGGTTGGCAAACCAGTCTGGGATCTGGCCTGCGCAGGACCATCGAATGAAAGATCTTCCGCGGAGACGGTGGAAAGCCAAGCGTAAAGGTGGAACTGCCCGCTTCAGCATCCCCAGTGGGATTGTTGGCTGAGGAAAATGCTCAGCTGGGTTGGTGTGAGGGCTCACACTAAGTTTCAAGTGAGATAAGACCAAAGAAAGTCAGTGGTCAATGGAAGGCCAAGGTAAACTCTGCCAGAAAAAGTTATTATTCTGAGGAGGTCACGTGGCCATTATGTAACCTTTGAATCAGGGCATTTCTGCTTCTCCATCAGCAGCTGGGAGTTTCTGAGACCTGTTTGTCCCGAGTTAGAACTTCTTATGAAGGATATGTGACAAGTGTCACACCCACCCCTGCCCTCCATCCACTCAGTTCCCACACCTTCCCAAGTAAACCTTATTCTTAGTGTCTTATGCACTTTTCCAGACCTTTAAAAAAGCACATCCAAGCAACTCCCTATCACACATACTGGTTTGCACCTTGCTTTTCCCTCTGATTAAAAAAAAAAAAAAGGGAGAATACACATAAACCTACCATGTTAGCAAGTTTAAGTGTGAAGTTCAGTGGTAGTAGGTACATTCATTTGTTCTGCCACAGTCACCAGCATTCATTTCCAAGCTTTTTTTGTCTTGCAGAGCTGAAACCCTAGCCACCAAGCACTCACTCCCCATTTCTCCCTCCTCCCAGCCCCTGCAACCACCAGTTTGCTTTCTGTCTCTATGAAGTTGACTGCTCCAATAACCTCATGTAAGGCTCCCTTGTGACTGGCTTATTTCACTTAGCATAATGTCCTCAAGGTTCATGCTCGTTATAATATGTGACAAGACTGCCTTCATTTTTAGGGCTGAATAACACTCCATTGTGTGTACATACTACATCCCGTTTATCCATCCCTCCTCTCAGTAGATACCTGGGTGGCTTCCACACTGTATTTATTATGAATAATGCTGCTATTGCTACAGAGAGATCTGATCAGATCCCTGGGGAGAAATAGGGAGGGGCCGTAGGAAGAGTTTGCCGAAGCAACAGTAAATGGTCAAGAACGGAATTGGCCGAGAAGCTGAATGCCTCTAGAGCTCATGGAAATAAAAAGAGGGCAGACTCTCGGGCTCTCTCTGGCTCTCTTACTGCTCGATGGCTGGATGATCGTGCTGCAGCTGCCCACGTTTCCCAACAGACAGTATTATGGATGGGAAGGAACTCCAGGCATAGCCTAGGATCGGGCTCTGTGGCAGAAGCCTGCCATTGTTCCAAAATTGTGTAGCTTTTGTACCTTATGTTGTTTTAGTTTGTAAACTAACCCTATAGCAATAAGATAATTAAAAACTGACAGAAGGAATGATAGGAGAACTCAGGTATTAAAGACTTTAGCTTTAATTGATAGGCCTAAGTGACTAGCCCATGTAGAAGCTGTTATTCCAAAATTGTGAAGCTTTTGAGTAAAGACTCCTTTCCTTTATCACCAACCTTTGCCCCTAGAATTTTGCCCAGAGGGTGGCAGCTGACAGTGGG
Organism: Anoura caudifer; assembly: GCA_004027475.1. NCBI lineage: Eukaryota > Metazoa > Chordata > Mammalia > Chiroptera > Phyllostomidae > Anoura > Anoura caudifer. The sequence goes on along the minus strand of PVKU01001676.1, from coordinate 155,341 downwards.
ACCCCAAGTGCTGTTCGGCCACACTGTGAACAAGGCTGTATGAATACCTGTTTGAGTGCCTCTTCCCAATTCTTGTGGTATACCACCTTGCTTTTTTACTTAACAGTACCTCAGAGATATTTCCTGACCAGTTTAGAGACTCATTTTATACGTGCAAAAACTGGGTCCCGGAGAGGGAAACCGTGTTGAAACTAGAACTGGGCCCCCAGACAGGCCTCCTACTTACTCCCAGACCAGTATTTATTTCTTCTAGTATGCTACTTTTTCCCAATGCTTTTTATTTATATTAAAATTAATGCTAGCTCTAGGACTAAACATGGTATGAATACGTGAAAATGAGGAAGTTGGACATGGGCTTTCCACCCCAGAGCTGCCTTCGCTTTAGTGGCTTGCACACACCCGACAATGCCACTGGCTGGAAGGGGCCGGAAGTTCACTGTTATCTTCATGACATTGCTTCTTTGGGGGAAGGCCCTCCCATTTCGAGGAGGGAGCATCCTCATAGGCTGCACCCCTGCCACAGGGATGCTGTGTGACCAAACACAACGGTCCGATTGCCCTGGCAACATTGGTGTTCAATAAAGTCAGTAATGGGTTGATTTCTATCCCCCCCAATTATTCCCATGCCCTCGCCCCAAAGCAGGTCCTCACCTCTCAGCCACCTGACCCAGGAGTGGAAGGTCACCAAAAGCCCCTGGTCATGCTCACTTAGAGGAGAAGTGTCAGTCTACTGATAAGGAAACCAGAAAAATTGTTTCCATTTGCCTGAGGAACGTTCCAGAGCAGGTCTGGGACTGGAGTGAGGTAAACCAGACATTCTTTTCAGGCACAGAATTGAAGGAGGTACCACAGGAAACTCAGCAATCAAGATAAACAATATTTTAATGTAGTATTTAAAAAACTGTGGTAAAGATATGCATAACATAAAATTTACCATTTTAACGAGTCGAAGGGAATTAAGTAAATTTCACATCGCTGTGCAGCCATCACCACCATTCATCTGCAGAACTTTTTCATCTTCCCTAACTAAAACTCTCTCCCCGTGAAACTTCCCATTTCCTCCTCCCCTCAACCCTTGGCAACCGCCCTTCTAAGTTGTCTTCATGAATTTACTATGCCAGCAACCCTGTAAGTGAAATCATACAGTATTTATCTTTTCATTTCTGGCTTATTTCATGTAGCCCAATGTCCTCAAGTCACTCCCATGTTGTAGCCAGTGTCAGAATTTCCTTCCTTTTTAACGCTGAAGAATACTCATTTGTGTGGATGTACCACATTGTGTTTATCCTGTACCTTTCAGTGGCCGCTTGGGTTGCTTCCACCTTTTGGCTATTGGATAGAGTACTCCTGTGAATATGGGTGTACAAATATCCAAGTCCCTGCTTTCAATTCTTTTGGCTTTATACCCGAAAGTGGAATTGCTGGATCATATGGTAGTTCTATTTAATTTTTTGAGGAACCACCATATTCTTTTCCATAGCAGCTGTACCATTTCACATTCCTACCAGCAATACATGAATTTCAATCTCTCTACATCCAACACTTGTTATTTTCTGATTATCCATGATAGACATTCTAGTGAGTGTGAGGTGGTACCTTATTGTGGTTTTGATTTGCATTTCCCTGATCATTAGTGCCCTGGAGCATCATTTCATGTGCTTGTTGGCCATTTGTGTGTCTCCTTCAAAAAATGCCCATTGAAGTCCTTTGTTCGTTTTTTGAGTTATTTGGGTTATTTTCTTGTTGTTGAGTTTAGGAGCTCTTGATGTATTCTGGGTGCTAATTTCTTATATATACTTAATTTGCAGATATTTTAGCCCATTCTCCTTGTCTTTTTACTCTGTTGATAGTGTTCTTTGATGCACCAAAGTTTTTCATTTTGATGAAGTCTAAATTTACTTTCTTTTGTTATCTGTGATTTTGGTGTCACAACCAAGACATCGTTGCCAAATGCAGGGTCATGAAGCTTTCAAAAACATCAAAATTAATGCCCCCAAAAGTATGTGAACAAACTATCAAAATCTAAATAAGACAGGATCTGACCTGCACTCGCGTGACTTGCCTGGTTCGCCTCACCCTGTTCTCAGCCCCACGGAGTCCTGTCTTTGCTTCAGATTTTCACATTTTGTTCACCTGGGGTTTGGGAGGCACTCACTTTGATCTTTTAAAATATGGCATTAAAATATGGGTCATCTTGATGACTGAGTTTTTGGATGCCCTCCCAAGATTTTACACCTAGGGAGAGTTCCTCTCTCTCCTCCCCCATGACACCCCTGCTCCAGAGAGAGGTGGTGGCTAGCCAGCTTTCTCTAGGGCCCCACCACAGGCCTGTTCTGTACACTGGGCCGGTTCTCCCTAAGACCAAGTGGGGCAAACTGGAACCCATATCTGCAGAGAAGCCCAAAATCAATTGTTGATGTTAAGAGAAATTTACTAACGACAAATTTCACCTACCAAATATCAACATGATGAAGAAGTTGTTGAAAGAGTTTGATGTCATTCCCTAAGTCAAATTGTGGCTCAGGCAGGCAAGGGTATCATCTAGCAGGCAATAGCTAGCCAAAAACCCCAAACAAAACAAAACAAAAATCAGTATATGATTTGGAAAATACTAGAATGATTTGATGATTTATTTTCACGATGATTTATTTTCACAATGATTTATGTCACTTGATAGACCATTGTAGTGTCCATATAATTCAGTTTGTTTGGATAGGAAATAGAATATATTTTGCTGATTTGATTTACATGTGATTTACATTACCATTCCTGCTGTTAAAAATTTTCAGTTCATAGCTGTACAGGGAGCTCATTACCGGGAGGAGATGCTGGAGCTGAGTTTCAACTGTTAAGTTCGGAGAGAGGCTTCAGCTACGTGTTGCACATGAACATGAGCAAAGGCACGTGAAAGAGCCTGATACAACAGGCTCATTAGACAGCCAAGTGGGGGCAGGGAGAGTGTACTTGTTTCAGTCGTTCATTCAACAAATATTTATAAAATATCTACTGTGTGCTAGGCTTTGTTTTAACTGCTAGGGATACTACAAAGAGCTAAAAATATTAAGATTCCACATTTTATGGACCTTACACCATGGGGGAAGACATAATCAGGTACAGAGTAATTTTTAAAAAATTGAACAATTTTAGTGTCTGAAAATTATACAAATCTCTGCCACTAGGGGGCGCCCCAGTGACAGACTGGTTGACACAATTGCAAAAAGCATTTCACAGGTTGGTGTTTGCTGAACTTGATTGTGACATGGCCGACAACAGTTCCTCTGTGTGCCAGGGTGCACCTGTAGGGAGCCACATGTGTCTGAGGAAGTGAAGAATCAGGTTTGTGTCACCCTTTCTGCTCCACATGTGTTGCACATAAACCAAATATAATGGAAGTATTAATTGTACATGTTATGACATGGAAAAAGTCTAAGCGTGTGTGACAATGACATACAAGTATGTCAAAACTTTAAAAAGGATTGAGATGCACAAACCCAAGGGGTGTCCATTCAGTCCTTCATGTGTCTGCCTCTTGGTCCCTGAGTCTGTCATCTTGGAAAACAGGAATCACGGACCCTGCTTTCCTTCCCCTGCCCTCCCACTAAAGGAAGTGCTCATCCCAAAGTGCCCCTCCGGCACCACCCTCTCTCGCAGAGAACCGTTTGTGATTTGAGGTGTATGTGCTAAGGTATGAAAGAGGTCTTTTAAAATTCCTGAGGCAAGACAAAGGGAGACCTGTCTTGTCCTGGGATGGTCCTTGCTTGATCTGTCAGATTTAGCAGTTATGTTCAAACAACCCAAAACTCGAGATAGCATTATCAATTCTCAAGTAGCTTGGAGACTGACAACTCCATATGGAACTTCACTATGTTAAATTAAATTATGACAGAGTACTCCAACTAGAGATTTTGGTTTTTGAGTGGTGAAAATAGCATCTGAATTTTTAATTTTCTAACAAACATGCAAAATGATGACAATTGGAAATGCTAAGAAAATGTAAATATCAAGAATATCAAGGGGTGGCCCTGACTGGTGTGGCTCAGTTGGTCGGGCATTGTCCTGCAAAGTGAAAGATTGTTGGTTCAATTCCCAGTCAGGGCACATGCCTGGGTTGTGGGTTTGGTCCCCAGTCAGGGCACGTATAAGAGGCAACTGATAGATGTTTCTCTCTCACGTCGATGTTTCTCTTCCTCTCGTTCACTCACCCTTACCCTCTCTCTGAAAGGAAATAAATTAAAAGAATTTTTTTGGAAAAAAGAATTCAAGGTATAAATTATTGGTGTCACTAAACTATTCAACAAAAACCTACATGTGAAGAGATTTCTCTATTTTTCCAGCAGGGGGCACTTTAGGATTGTCTAAACACAATGGGTCTACCAGAAGTCTGAAAATAACATTTGTTTATGGGTTGGGAGAAGAACTTCAAAGATTTGTTTTCTTAGGCCTCCTGCTCTCCCTGGTGCTGGAGAAGAGAATGAGGCTACAAAAAGGGCACCAGGAAGAGATGAAATGAGGAGCAAGAAGACCATAGACTTTGCCAGCTCTGTACCAACTGACAGTGACCTTGGCCAGCCACTTCAGCTCTTGGACCTGTTTCTTTGTAGTAGGAAAAAAAATCATACTCTGATTGCTGAAGCCCTCTGACTCTGACAGCATATGCTATGTGCCACCTCAGCGGCTTGGGGTCAATATGAGGCCGTGGCTCCTTTTATATTTTATGTGATTTAAATCTGAGCCCCATTTTATACAGGCAGTTCTGCCCATCTCCTCCTTCCCTGAGACTCATCACTACCCCTGGCTGCCCGGTGCGCTCTGCTTTGCCCTTTGATGTGGAGGCTGTCACCCCGCCTGCAGCTGGGGCCCCTGGTGTCACTGTCCTGCATGTCTGTGATGGCATTCCTCTTCCCTGTGCAGGAGTCAGGTGTTCCAGCATGAGAAGTGCTTCTGAGATGCTTTACTGGCTCTGAACCTATAAAGGAGTCGAGATCTCCTCCTTCTGAAGGCTGCTTGGCCCAGATCCGATTAGTCCATTCTGCCTGGCAATCACAGTGGGGGTGGGAGAGGGTGGTCTTTGTCAAGGCCAGGAGGAACAGTTGTTGACTTGCCTTTCATCTACTTTCCTGTAAGGGATCACTCCAGCGAGTTCTCCCAGGGAGACGCACTGTCTCCTCTGCTTGACATAGAAGTGGCTGGACACTTTTAACAAAAGTACAGGAGGTGGCCTACCAAGGGCAGGGCAGAAGGAATGAGCAGGCCCTGAGACCCAGCGGCTTTGCTCCAGCTGGTTTTCTATTCACACAGGCTGTGGGGTGACAGGCAGTCCTGTGGCTGCCAGGCTTTGGATCTGCTCCTGCCCCCCCCCCCCCCCCCCGAGTCTCAGATGCAGAATCTGTGACTTCTGGGTCCTGTTCTAAGAGCTGACCAGGACATTATTAAGAAGGTGGTGGATACGTTCTCTGATTGGGTGCTAACTCTGTACTTAAAAAAAAAACAAAACTCCTCCCTCTTTTGCTCTTTCTTGCACCTTCTGTCTTTCTTGGCTTCCTCCTCCGTTCCTCTCTCCTTCCTCTCCCACCTTCTGTTTTCTGCTCTGTGGTTGAGGAGAGCAGAGCCAGGGCAGCTGGCAGGAATGCTATGCCTTTTATTAAAAGACTAAGGTGCTGCGACAGACCTCTGGTGGCCACACAGGACAGCGGGACATTTGGCTTAGGAAGTGTTGCATCTCAGCAGAAGCGTCCAACCCCCGTGTGGCCCAGCCTTGGGTCTAGCAGCAGCCAGATCCAGCCTGCTTCTCTGCGGTAGAAGGCCAGTCTCCGATGGGTTTCATGTTGCTCTCCATCAGTAAGGAGGCTTGCGTGTGTTCCCCCAAAAGATTTGCACATTTAAAGCATATGAAAAGTAGAAAGGAGGAAATTAAACATATTGATGTAAGTTTTCTTTCCTTCTCACAAGCACTACAGCATCATCTTGGACACTGCCAGGTGCCTATCGCAGTCTGCTGGCCAAGGTGTCCCTAGGGCCACAGGCCGACGGGGTTCTGCAGGCCGCCCTGGGTGAGGGGGGAAGAACGGCGGGTGGTCATTAGTGTGCTGTTGATGAATACTCCCATTCTCCTCTGCTCCTGGGCACATGGTCAGCGTGCACTTCCTTAGCCTCGGAGGTTGTTTGACCATGTGACTTGTTTTGGCCAAAGAAATGTGAGCAGAAGTGAAATCTTAAAGTCACTTCCAGGTGGATGCTTTAAGATTTAGGGGTAGAGGGAGAGGAGGATTAAAGAGGAAAATCAAGTGTCTTAGTCTGCTCAGGCTGTCACAAAGTTCAACAGACTAGGGGCTCCGATAGCAGATGCATTTTCTCTCGCTTCTGGAGAGTGGATGTCTGAGATCAAGGTGTCAGCTGGGCGGTTTCTCCCGAGGTCTCTCTCCTTGGCGTCTCCCTGTGTCTTCATTTGTTCTCTCCTTTGTGTGTGTCTGTGTCCTAATCTCCTCTTCTTAAAAGGATGTCATTTGTACTAGATTAGGGCCCACCCACATGGCTTCATTTTACCGATCTCTGAAGTCACATTCTGAAGTACGGGGGGCTAGAGCTTCAGGATACAAATTTTGAAGAGACACAATTCTGTCAATGACAGCAAGTGAAGCTGTTATTTCCCAGCAGCGGTGGCAGGCAAAAGGGCAGACAGAGGACATCTTGATGTCCTGAGAGTTACCCGCTTAGGTGCTGCAGGAGGCTCCAAGAGGCTCCTGCTGAGTTTGCTGGAATCCAGGTGGTTTCAGCATGAGTTCCGTGAGTCACCGCTTCCCGAATCCACTTCCCTGACTCTTCAGATTGTTCTGTAGACCCCTACTCCTCTGTGACAGGTTCTTCCTCCCTTGGAATGCTGAAAGCCACTTCCGTTTTCTGGACCTAATGCTGACCTGCTGCAGGTGGGGCAGGATGGGAGTGTTTGTGCGGTGTTGCCCCAGACGTGGCACCCCTTCCAGGCAGAGGCTCTGAGTACAGTGCGTGGGGTCCCTCCCTTCGGTGCCTGGCCAGCCAACCTGGGGAAGCTGGCTCATCTTTTCTAACACAGATTCAACTTTGGAACTCTGGATGCTCTTTGGAAAGTTGTCCTTTCCTAGTGTTTCAGTTGTCCCTGTATGCGAAGCAGGTGGGAAGAAAAGCACTTGTGCGGTTGGCTGGGAGCGGTGTAGGAAATCCACTACAGTCAGGCAAATTGGGACCACACCCTGGGGATCAGCCCCTGGGGAATTTCCACACCCTCCCACTGCCTGTCCCTGCTGGTCCAGGGAGTGTCCACAGAGACTTATCTCTTTGCAGGGAGCAGTGGATGACTGCTTTCCAGAGCCCTCAAACGTTTGAGGTTTCTCTTCCTGAATCAATTTCCTTTGGAGACCGCCTAGCTGTCTCCGTTGCTGTTTGCTTTGAGCTGGTGAGAGGGTATTTAAAAATAGCCAAGTCTGAAAGCTTCCGTGTGCCTGAGTGGTTCCCATCAGATAGGGTCTTCGGTCATGCCAGGCCTGTTTGTGCTGGCAGGCCCCCTCTGCCTCACTACTGCCTTCTCCTCCAGCCCACCCACCACACTCTTCTTCCCCAGGCGGCAAGACCACAGGCTTCATTTCAGGCTCTGGCACAGAGAATCAGGAAGGGGTGATGCTTCTGCCCCTGCTGAGAAGCCCAAGGGGATGCTGTCAACAGAGTTTGAAACCCCCATTTTATTTTATTTTTTTACTTATTGATTTTAGAAAGTGATAGAGAAAGAGAGAAGGAGAGAGAAACATCAATTTTTGTTGTTCTACTTATTTTTGCATTTGTTGGTTGCTTCTTGTATGAGCCCTGACCAGAGATGGAACCCACAACCTTGGCATATTCAGACAACATTCCAACCAACTGAGCTACCTGGCCAGGGCCAAACCCCCTCGTTAGATAAGGTAGATAAGATCTGCTTAGGCTCAGGAAGCCACAGTTTTGACTGACGTCACCAGTCCATGAGGCAAGTGCTTAGCTGGGGCCACGAGGCAGCTAATGTAGCGTCAGCTCACAGTGCGTCTCTGGAAGAATCAGCCGTGCCCTCCTGGATCTGTAGAGTTCATTCTCCCCACACTCTGATCACCACCTTCTACTCAGTGCCTTTTTCTCCACCAGTACCCTCACCCCAGCAATTCCCTGAAGCCCCTGGGACCCCCATCCAGGGACCCCACCTCTCTAGCCCTGCTGTCACCCCAGCCCTATGTCTCTATGTCCCCTCTTCCCCCATACTTGGTTTGGATTCCTTGGTCCAACGCTCTGATTGCTCCTTTGCAAACAATTCAGCCCCTGCCTTTCCTTCTTTCAGTATACCTGCCTGGCACCTCCCCTCTCTGCTGTCTGCCTGGCCTGTGTCTGCACTGGGACAGCGAGCCAGGGCTGGAGAGGAAAATCGCTCCACCGCATTCACCGGGTTGGCTTCACAGGTGGGACCTCAAGCCTCAAGTGGGCAGCCAACACCGGAGGAGGGGGATTCAATTACCCTTTCCTAAGACATTAGCATATTCATTTTCTGAGATAATTATTGCAGACTTCTTTCTCTTCAAACCTCTGACATTCCACTTGCTCCAATCACTCTCCTAGTTTATGGAGGAAATAAGAAGTATCCTTTTATAGCAAACTGACTTGAAACACTGGTCTCTCTTTGCTGCCCCCATTTCTTCCCCTCCCATTTTCTCCTCAATCCACACAACTGGATATCTGTGCTCACCCCTGTAATAAATGACTAAATAGCTTGTTTGCCGAGACCACTGTTTATCTCTGTCTGCTTCTTCCTCCATTTTTCAGCACCATTTGGTATTGATGACTCCGTGAAACATGGTCTTTAAGACTCCTGGGTGCCCCCTGCATCTGGATTTTCTTCTGCTTGGCCAGTTCTTCTTTCTAAGTCTCCTGACTGTGCCTCCTTCTCTATCAGGCCTCGAGAAAGCCCCAGGATGCTTTCCTTAGCCCTCTTTCCTTACGTCTACATTCTCTTTATAGAGTTTATCCAGGTATGGTGCTGCTTTTAATAGTATCCAATCACCCAAAGCTGGATTCCAAAATTTACATCTCCAACATTGGCCTTTCCCTGAAGCCCAGGTCTTACATCCAACTAGCCACTCACCCCCCACTTGGATATCTAATCAACATTTAAATATAACGTGGCTGAAACAGAGCTATGGATGCCGCCTACCTACCCCTGGTCGCTGTCCCCTCACACTCTCGCCATCGCAGTGAACGGCAGCCCCTCTCCATCTGGTGCTGTTTGTATTCCACATCAAGCTCTCAGGGGCTCCTGCTGGCTTTTCCTCCAAAACATGTCCCAAAGTAAATCCCAAATGAGAGTGTTTGTTGCCCCGTCCACAGTTGCTATCTGAGTCCCTGTGACGGTCACATACACTGTGACTGCCTCCTAGCTATTCTTCTGCACTCCACTTTGCCCCACTCCCCCTTACTTTCTACATAGATCTTGCTAACATTTAAATCAGATCATACAACACTTCCCTGCTCAAAAACCTTGAAACATTTCTTGTGCAACCCAAATAAAACGCAGACTCCTCACTGACAACATGAGGCTGATGCGATCGGCAGCTCACCTCCACCCACGGCCCCGCACTCCAGCTGCCCAGCCGACCACTTGCCCCACCTCAGGCCTTAGAATCTGCTCCCTGTTTTTCTACCCAGAACCCTCTCTTTCCTCATCTTTGCACAGTGACCTTTGCAGCTGAAGTTGCACCTTCTCAGAGAAGCCTGCCCTGACCATGAGGTAAAGCAGCCCCTCCCACCCAATGATGCTGACACTGTCACCCCATTTTATCTTCTCTGTGGCACTTAAAAAATTAATTTACCTGGAGGCCAAATTAGGGGACTTTCCCTTTGGGGTGAAAAAAGTGTATGTGTGGTCCTATGGGGGGGTGGAAAGTCCCAGTGGCTTCTTGAGTGCCCTTTGAAAGTATATGTGTGGTCCTACGGGGGGGGCGTGGAAAGTCCCAGTGGCTTCTTGAGTGCCACATGGCCAATGGTGCCAGCTCTGTCCCTCACCTCCAAACCCGTACTGGATGCACTTTTCAGGGAACAGATCTAGTCACTTATGGTCTTGTCGTAGGCAGGTGACATAATCATAAGGGTCTACAGAGAACTTCTCAGCTGTTCTTGCCACAAAATAGGGTTATATCACCTGTTTGGAACTTCGACAGAGGCCTCACCTGAGACCACTGAGATAGGAGTGATGCCAACAGTGCCCCCCCGCTGCCCACTCTGTCCTTTGGAAGGTTTCTGTAAGGTCTGTGGACTGCCTGTGTTGGTCTCCGGGGGCGTCTGTTAAAAACAGGTTTCTAGGCACCATGCCAGAGGCGAACAGCTGCGCCCCTGCGGTGGAGCCCAGGGATTTTCCCGGGAATATGCATTGGCAACAGGCACCCCAGGTGATCCTTATTCGTGTTCATTTAGAGAACTGCTACCTCCAAGAGGCTGAGAAAGTCCAAGGCACAAGTTCCCAGAGCGTGGCAATGCTGAGCATCACGCTTCGAGGACGGGATTGTGCCTGGAAATGCATGTGTGGTTCCACCATCTAGGCATTGCTGGGAGCTCGACCCAAATGCTCCGGACTCCACCAGCCACCTTTGGGAGGGACCGCTGTGGGACAGCGTGGCGCTGGCCTTGGTGAAGTCCAGGATGATGGCCGCACCTCTTAGTTCCACACCTTGTGCTCACTCGGCTCACACTGGGAAGCCCATGGGCAGCCCCTTGGGGAAGGCACCATAGAGGAAAAAGAGTGACTGGGGTGAACCTTTTCCTCCATTCACTGGCTGACTGCTCAAATCTTTCCTTCCTTTCTCTCTCTCTCTCTCTTTCATTATTATTATTATTGGGTTTTTTTAGGTAAGTGCTTGGCCCTGTGCTGTAACAGAAACAATTTAAAAGGAAGTAAATTTCTCCTCTTGAGATAGGTATCTTCTTTTGAAATACTTTTATTTCACTTTTTCTAACATCAGTATAGAAACAAAGAATCATAAAAAATAAAATTAGCAGTTGCCCATCAATTGTGTAATAGCACTTGGTATTGCTATGAGGAGGAGGCCTGGGGCCGGCTCTCCGGGCCTCTGTGACCACGGCGGGGCCCGTGAAGGCATCGGACACCACCGCACATGGAAGTGTCAATGGAGACTTTGAGATTTACACCCAGGGGTCCTTGGGGAGGGCAGGGAGATGGGTAGACAGCGAGTAAAACTGAGGACAGTATTGTATACATGTGGTAAGCCATAAGGTTGTTGGGGAGCTGGCATCGCTTGCCCCATACAGAGCATGGACTTCACAAGCTGAACTGACTTGGGTAATTATTTGTGTTGACTGTGAAAACAAAGGAAGTAACAGACACCGGACAGCAAGTAGGAAAACACACCTGTCTTTTCCCCTCCACTTCTCTTCTCTGATCCCCTCCTCCTTCTCCTTTTTCCTTATCTCAAAATAAAGTTCTCTGAGGCTGAACTAAGCAAAATAGTTGTGATATTTCACTTATGCAAAAAAAGTGTGCCTTGAACTCAGTTTACTCTCACAAAACCAAAAAAGAAAAAAAAAAAAGGTGGGGGGGGGAGTAAGCATTAAGCTAACTGAGCAACTAAATTGCCCAGCTGACTCCAGTTCAATTGGGTTGATGAAATTCAACTAAATCATTCAACTGTAGTTGATTCCAACTTTTTTGGTTACTGCTATGACTGATTTCTAGAAAGAAACAAAATCAGGTTGGCCTTTTTTTTCCTGAACATGGAATGAGCTTTCCTGTGTACGTGTACATGTATGTGTGTCTACAGAGGGTGTGGGGAGTGTGCGTAGGCCCTCCTGATACCGCACAACCTCGGGGCTCGTCTGGAAGAAGGCTGGCAGGCCTCTGTGGGCCCTGGCAATGCTTGTACAGATTCCTAAGGGGAGAAATCACTGAGTAGAGAAAATCTCCCTCTTTCCCTGACTGGGGGGGCTGGCCTTCCTCTGAGGTCTCCACAAATGAGTGCTCTGGGGCTCAGACCTCTGTCACTGCTCAGCGTTGGGCCAAAACAAACTTGGCCACAGGGTTAAAACTTCTTTGGAGAAAGCATACACCCTCCAGCTCTTTGAAATCACAAGGAAGAGACCAGCTTCTCTTCTGTCTAACTAGAGACCATTCATTTGCATCTTTCCACTCCCAGGCCATAGAAGAAACACAACCTTTTCCCAATGTGAGTCCTGGGGTGTGTGTGTGTGTGTGTGTGTGTGTGTGCGCGCGCGCGCGCGTGTGCGTGCGCACACACACAGGCTCCAGTGAAATTATAGGGGAAGACTAAACGGGAAAGTCAGAGCAGCAGGACAGCTGACCTTGACTATTGGTCATTGGTAACGTGTGTTCTGTGGGTCTGCTGTCCAGTCATTGCTCTGAGTGAGACCCAAACACTCTGAATTGCAAAATGGGAGGTGCTAGTGGGGGCTGATTGAGGTGGAGAGTAGAGGCTGGCAGTTTGTAGGATTTGGCAAAGCATTTAGGACCACCTTTGGAGTTCAAGTTCATTGATACAGGATCTGTCCAGGCATTATCAATAATGATTTAACACATCAATATTCTATGGCCACCAATGAGCTGTGTAGCCGGAGGGAAGTCCTTCTCTCCTTCCTTGGCCTCACTGTACTCCTTTGTGAATGAGAGGCCTCGACTGGATGACATCAAAAGTCAGAAACTCCCTGCTGGTGGGGAACGCTGATGCGTGGCACTCTCCCAGGCTAACTTCCCTAACCCATTCAGGCCTCAGTTCTCACCTTCTTGATCCTCATGCTTGGCATTAGGAAGAACCTTTTAAAATAAAATCCTGAACCTCTGTACTTCACCCACCCATCTGGCTTCGCCATTTGGACAAAAATCAAACAGTTATTAACAGGTTAGTGACAGATTAGTAACAGTCTGATTCAATTAAAATTAGTCATTTAAATTAGGCACAGAATCTCAGAAGAGCTCAGGGCAAGCATCTGGGCTCCCTCAAGTTTTTCTGGGAAGGGAAGAAGGTGACGTCAGTGACATTGTCAGAATCCGCCAGGAGGCCTTGGCTGGCCCCGGGGAGAACTCAGTTACGGGACACTCACTGACAGAGCTGCCTGATTAGTCACCAGTGGTCTCCTAGGCATGCCCCCAGGGTGGCGGGGTGATGGCAAAGGGACTCTTTGGAGATTGGGACTGGTGCTGCGGCCAGCCAGGCAACAGGGACGCCTATGCTTGCCCCACCCAAACTACTCTGGCACAAGATGGATACGACTTACATTGCATCCTTTTGGTTTTCCTTTTCTGGTGAGTCCCTGTCAAGGTTGTTGAGTCACCTATTTAGGGTGAATTCGAGCCACTACTTAGAGGACAGCCACAGCAAGGTGGGCACATCTGACACATCTAGTCACCTCTCCCTGGTGGCTCAGGGCCTGTGGGGAAGCCTTTGGCAAGAATCACGGCTTTGGGGCCCCCCGGTTGGGATCCCAGTTCTCATAGCACCAGCGATTCCAGGAATTAAGAGTATGGATCACTGAAGGGAGGACGGAGACGTGTCATGCTGGCAACCCAGGTCTCATTGGACATCTGGGTGGAGTGGCCCTTCTGCAGGACTCTTTGGGTATTAGGTGAGAACCGGTCATGGGGATGTCGGGCTCTGAGACTGGGGCCCCGGGGAGGTCACCTGCCAACAGGTCCTGGGGGTCCAGGGTTCACTGGTCTCAGGGAAGTCCTGCCTCTGGGGTAACTCGGCCTCAACTCCCTTCTCACACCTCCTCCCTGCCTCCCAAACCCCCAGTTCCGGCTCCTCTGCCTGGTTCCAGGGCTTCTCAGCAAAGGGAGAACCTCCGGGAGTTGATGTTCATCTTGGTGACTCCGATGAGCTTGAGTGGCGTGGAGAGACTGAAGGAGGAGGCCAGCGGGGAGTCGCAGAAGAGGTCTGACAGCTCGTCGCGCTCCTCCAGCTCATAGGTGGCGTCATTGAGCATCCGCCGATGGAGATCGCAGGTCTGTTCGATCTTCAGCTTGTTGATGTCGCTGCGCAGGCGCATGAGCTGTCTGGCTAGCTGCTGGTCCTGTAGCCGCATCTCCATCTGGAAGGGAGGAAGGGACATCAGCAATGAGCCGGGGCACTGGCCGCTAATAGAAGACCTAACTCATGATATGCATCATCAATTGGTCCACTTGGAGATATGAGTACGTTCCCAGCTCAGGGAAGTGAGAGGGCACATGTAGTGAGGTGACAAATGAGGACATGCTTGCCAAACAATACTTTGTGCTACATTAGATGTTCTGGCTAAATCCTTCTGGAAGAAGTGCATGTCAGCCCTGGCTGAATGGTATTTCCAGCCCAGTCTCACTTTCTACAGATACGTACAGATGATATACAGATGGAGTTGGAGTATAAAGAAATGCAAGGGAGTAATGAATACCAAATCCAGGAGCAGGGTTACCTCTGGGCAGGAAGGAGAGAATGCGATTAGAGAGCATACACCAGGGCTTCAGCATGTGTTGGTAATGGGTCACACCTTATGTGGGTTGGTGGGTACGCTGTTATATTATTCTTGAGACATTTTAGAATACCTGCAATATTTCTTAATAAAGTTTCCAAAGAGCAAAACATAAATATGCACTAATATTGATTAGATTTTTACTATAAATCAGACACTGTTCTAACCTTTCAGGCTATGTATTAGTTCAGGTTGCTATACAAATACCACAGAGTGGGTGGCTTAAACAACACATTTATTTCTCACAGTTCCAGAAGTCAGGAAGTCCAAGATCAAGTTGCGGGCTGATTCAGTTCCTAGTGAGGACCCTCTTCCTGGTGTGTAGATGGCCACTTTCTCACTGTGCCCTCACATGATGGAGAGAGGAAGATTTCTCTTTATCTTTTTTTAAAGACACTAATTCTATTATGGGGGCTAGTGTCTATTATGGGACACTAGACTTCTATTTTTCTACTCTACTGTACACTCGTGACCACAAAGTCTAGTCACCTCCCAAAGGCTCTCCTCCAAATACCATTACATTGGGGGTTAAGGTCCCGACATATAAATTTTGGGGGGACACAGATTGTTCAGTCCATAACAGAGTTATTAATACGCAACAGTCAACCTTCTACAATTCTGTCAAGTAATTTTACCATTATTTCCACAATTTGTGTATGAAGAGGCAGAGGCTCAGCAAAGTGATTTACTTTGTCAAGTCGCAAAGCTCATAAATAGCAGAGCTGGGATCAGACGTTCAGATAATCAGACTCAGGACCCAAACTGCTGGCAACGAAGTTCTTCTACCTCTTTGGGCAGAGTTGGAGTGGGGAGTATGGAGTGAGTTCTGTGCTTAGGGACCTAGTTGGAGGTTCATAATATTTCCAGTGCGTCAGCGTTTTCCGTTAGGGAGGGATGTGATAATAACTGCTCACCTGGCCTAGCAGGTGCCGTTTCCATAACTTGTCCACGTGCTAACCTTGTTGGAACCGCTCGGCCAGTCCTGAGGCACCAGCAGGACAGTTGTAGTGTTTTGCGAGTCCCAGAGAGTTTCAGCGAGTTGCTCAGTTCCAGGCTGTGCGGTGGCAGAGGTGGGGCTGGAGCTCAAGGGCCCTCCAGGCTCCTAGTGCAGAGCATTCCCCACTAACCGACACTCTGTCACTAAGGTCACAGCTGCTCCTGCTTGACACGGGATCTGACTCCTTCTCACCCTTTGCTCTGCCAGTGTTTGCAAGTGGTTACTGCTTTAGTGTTTCTGTGCCTTTTCTGTGTCTCCGCCCTGTCATTCACCTGCTGTTTGGAGTCAAACCGATGTCGAAAAATCAACCGTGAGGCCCAAAGGGGCCCTTTCTGTGGTTACATAAATACATCCAAATGGTCTCACTTTTTCCACACTTTTGGGATTTGAAATCGAGTGCCTTGCAGGGTAGAAAAATAAACAACTTCACTGGTAAGCATTTCATTTTTTTCTCTCTTTCACTTTCATGTACTTGTATAGATCTCTTCCAATGACAGATGAGAGAAATCAAGACAGGAAGTTTTATCTGGTGATAGCAAAGTATTTAATGGAAGAGTTGGGATTAAAGTTTATAGCCTCAACTTCAATCCTTAGGCATGACAACCTAAATTTATTGCCAGCAAGAATCTACGCTGTAGATGAGCACCAGACTAACGGCGGCAGGCTTGCCATGGGACCGTCAGTCATTCATCCATTTGTCTAGGGGCCCTAGCCATGCCCAGAACTGCACTGGGTGCCGCCTAAACCCTCGGAAGGAGAGAAACAAGTTTGTATGAAAGACGGGGCCAGCTCACACTCATTGTTTCATTTGGTAAGGTCTTCTGGGGGTTTTACTCAAATCAGTCTTCTTTGGCAGTGTTTTATAATTTGAAGATAGATCTCTTTGAAAAACTCTATGATTTATAATTGAACTTTGGCCTCAGGAATTGGATCTTTGGTCTGAAAAGACCCTTTAAAGTTGGAGCTTTCAGGTTGAGCAGGTGTCTGGGAATACCCGTGAGATGCAGCCTGCCAGTGGGTGCCTGTTGGGGAGAAGGGGCCATTCTTCTATGGCCAATAGATCTGGTCAAAGGTCAGAGGACAATTTAGGGTTTAAAACCCATCAGAGTCAGCTGAGCAGAGAGGTGATAATAAGGCACATGCCCAGTTTCCTTTGACTGGATAAAGGCCACCTGGGTGGAGCCACCTCACATACTCATGCAGCTGGATGTACTCTGCACAAGAGGAAGGAGGGAAGGCAAACCACACTTGGAACAGGGCTGGAGACTCGCCCTTCTGCTCGCCTGTGCTCCAGCGCGAGAAGGGGCCTGATTCTGAGGGCTGCTGCAGGTCAGTGTCCCAGCCCAGGAGTCTCTCAGAATATATATTCTGTTATGACCCCTGAACATAAATCAACTATTTCATTTGATGCTCAAAGAAACAGTGTTTGTTCTAATACTGCAAGGAAAGGCAGCAGTGTGAGCCCCATCCTCACCTACTTAGCGGGCCACACAGGGGTTTTCCAAGGGTGACTTTACACCTTAAACACTAATTTGAGTCCCTGCTTAAGAGGTAACCTGACCATAAGCATGTAGAGAAAAGTTCCCACCGCCTCCGAAGCAACCTAAGCAAAAGGCACAAGGCTAGGAGGCTTTTTTATTTTCCCCAGAACTTTTTTCAACTGTGGTTAAATACACATAACATACAACTTACCATCTTAACCATTTTAAAGTGTACAGTTCAGGGCATTAATGACACTTATGTTGTTGTGTGATTGTCGCCGTCATCCAGCTCCAGAACGCTTTCATCTTGTAAAACTGACACCCCCTCTCCATTAACCAACCACCTCCCATCCCCCTCCTTCCGGCCCTGGCCACGCCCATTCCATCCTGTCTGTATGAATTTGACTGCTTTAGGAATCTCACATGAGTAAAATCTACAGTACTTGTCCTTTTGTGACTAGTTAATTCCACTTGGCACCATGTCCTCATGGCTCATGCGACTGAGAGGCTTTTTATAAATTGTTTTCAGGAAGTTTCAGTGAATGAGTGTCTTTGCTGACCCTGTGCGAGGACAGTGGTTCCCGAAGGTGGTCACGGAGAGCGGGGGTCTGGGCGTGGACCACTCCTGCCTTTTCCTCTCCTTTCTGCCATGGAGACACTTGGGCAGTGATGACAACACAGCCCCGCCTTCGGCCACGTCACGTCACAGGCAGTTTCCGTATATTATTTACTGCGTCTTCCCACAGCTCTGGATGAGAGGTGTTTTGATCTGTTTTGTGTTTGGGGACGCCAACTCGGAGAAGTTAAGGAGCCGTGCACCGTGGCACTTGGGTGACAGCGGGGCTGTCGGAGCCCAGAGCTGGGGGCCTCTCCACCATTTCTGTCCACCTGGAGCAGGCTGGGTCCCAGAGGCAGCAGACATGGGAAATAAATCCATTGCTCTGGGGTTAGAATCTGGGTTCAGGCCGAACCTTACTCTTCAGCAGCCGTGTAGCTTTGGGCAAGTCACTAATGTTCCTTAAATTTCTGTCTCTACATCTATAGAAAAGGCATAATGCTTATTCCAAGAACTGAGAGAAGCAAAATTAGGTGGTAAGTAATATGCCAAGTAAGCTGAACAATGCCAGTCAGATAAAGGTAAGTGGTTCACAGCTTAAGTCTTTTCTTCCCAGGCCGAGGTGCAGGATATGGCAACTAGCCAGGGCCTCCCAGTTTTAAGACTTTATTTTAAAAAACCTGAGAAGCCGGCCCCAGTGACTCAACTGTCAGTGTGGATTCAGTGAGTTCCCTGGCAAAGGCTCAACTGCAGGACGTGCAGACTTCTAATCCCCCTTCCCAGGGATAAGGGCGCTGGTTGGATTCTCAGAGGTGCAGCCCGTGGTGCCAGCAGTCCTGTAATTAGGGCATCATGCTTGGTGAGAGCGGAAGGAATGTCACTGCATCACTGTCAGCACACAGGGCTGGCTCCCCTCAAGGGACAGAGCACCGGAAGGGGCTGGGGGGGCGGGTGGCACGGAGGACCAGTGCCCTCTTGCAATAACTGTGTTTGTGGTCTCTGCTGGGCTGTAGCTAACTCAGGATTGTATCCTGCCGTCAGACTGGAATGCTTCTTAGGTTGTTTCTTAAGATATAAGGTGAATCCCCAAGGGCAGGATTAAGTCGTTAAAGGCGGTAATTACACTGTTCTGCAAGAGGAGACATCCTTAGCTTGGCTTGGTGGCTGAGGGGGGTGTGGGTGAGAGGCCAGGGAGAGAGGAGACACCCAGGAGGGGGGCCAGCGAGGGAATTCGGAGGACAGGCTGATCCAATCTGGGTGTGTAAGTGGTTTGCTGTGAGGTCTCTTTACTCCAGTCTCAAGGGTCACTAGTGATTTCCTGGGGCATTAGGAAGGGGCTCTTCTGCCTCTGAGCTGGGTGAAACAAAGACAAAGCCTGCAGTAAAACAATGTGGATAACATATTGTGGTTCCTCAATAAATTAAACATAGAATTACCATAGGATCCAGCAACTCCACTTCCGGGTGTGCACCGAAAAGAACCGAAAGCGGGGACTCGGGCAGGTACTTGCACATCCGTGTTCACAGCAGCACTACTCACCGTTGCTAAAAGGTGGAAGCCACCCAAGTGTTCACTGATGGACGAATGGATACACAGAATGTGGTGTGTCCGTATAAATAAATATTATTCAGCCATAAAAAGAAAGAAAATTCTGACACATGCTGCAACATGGACGAACCTTGAGGACAATATATAAATGAAAAAACCCAGACACAAAATGACAAATGCTACACGATTCCACTTATATGAAGTACCTACAGTAGCAGTCAAATTCACAGAGACAGAGGAGAAGACGGAGGTCACCAGGGGCCCGGGAGAGGGGGATGGATACAGAGTTTCAGTCTGGGGAGATGAAAACGTTCTGGAGGTGGATGGCGGCCACTGTTGCACAACACTGAGAATATACTTAATGAACTGCGCACTTAAAATGGTTGACATGGTAAATTTTATGTTTCACATATATTACTGCAACTAAAAATCAAGAAAAACCATAAATTTGGGGTGACCACCTGACCTGGTTTGCCCACGACCTTCCTGGTTTTCGCCCCCAAAGTCCCATAGCCTGGAAACTTCCGTGGCCCTGGGCAAACAGGAATGGTTGGTCACCCTACCTGCAGCAAGTGTGGCCGCAGGTGCTGGAGCCGAGGACCGTCCTGACCAGCGGGAGACACGGTCTGTGAGTCGCACGCAGTCTTTAACTTGCGCAGCAGTGGGCACTGACCAGAGCCTCCTGGGGCCGAGGGGCCGAGAGGCTGATGGCATCTCTGGATGCATTAGAGGCGGGGTGGCCACAGAGGGAGGGAGAGTATTTTGTTCTTTGCAAACAGCCCCTGCAGCATTTAGGAGAAGCGTCATTTTTGTGGAAATCTGGAGAACTTGCTTCCCTTCCCAGCACCCCTTGCCCACCTCCTGCTCACTCGCTCTGTCTGAAACACTACCTCACCTCTTGGCACCCCAGGGAAGCAAATACCCTTATTCCTAGTTGCCAATGGGATCTACTTGAATACTTTCTTGGGTCTGATATCCATAGGTCTAAAGTGTCCTAAAGATTTTAGGAGATTAAAAAAATACAACAACAAAGGACATAAATATCAGACTGTCCACAGCAGAAGCAGTTCCTCAACCCAGCGCAGCTTCTGCTTCCTGAAACCTGTGGGAATGTGTGGATCATCATCACTCAGACCGTCCTCTCTGCAACAAAAGGCTTTCATGGAACCCTATTCATGATCTGCTTTGTTTCTATTCGCTGGTCCTTTGTCTTCTGGAGAATTATGCACTTTTGTCTTTGAAAGCTTCTGTTCTCTGAGTTTGGGAAAACAAGAAGAGAGTGACAATAGCTTGACACATGGTCCTGTGCAAATCTGAAAGCACATTGGGGGCAGAAATTCCTGAATGCATCTCTAATGCTTGCCCCAGAGAAATCCTAGCGCCCGGGGGCCAACCCGAGGTGAACTGAACAGGCTGGGTTGGAGAGCATGGCAATTAGCACGGATCTGGGCAGACAGAATCCAATCGCAAGGCGATCAAGGGCATTTTGCTTAATCCCTATTTCTAAGGTTCCTATCTAAGCTGTCCCAGCCCAAGAGCTGCAATTAGCCCCTGATTGACGTTGAAGAGGGACTGGGAATAAACTCCAGGCCATTTTCTCAGCTGTGCGTGAGGGAACAGAACATGCTCTGTTCTCGTATGAGATTTAATTCTTGAAGTTTAAAGAGACTTTATGTAACCTGTCCTGAAACGTCCAGCTTATTCTTTCAATCAGTGCTGTGTAGGAATGTGTTTAGAAACCTGGATAAAATATTATGCATTATCTGACCTTGGGCTTGGCCTCTGAGAAGGAGCCAGATAATGCTCTTAAGAAAGAAGGTGAGTGGGGGTCTTTGAAGTGCACTGCTAGATGGTGATTTAGATCCTGGGGAAAATGTAACAATTTCCCCCCACACCTAGAAACCAGACTGAGCGTGTGAATTGACTTTCAGGGGAAGCTGTCGGCTCTGGGGAGGGTGGGCACCTGTTCTCTAAGGTCTGTTCTCTGGAGGGAGCAGACCACCGCTCCCAGCACGCACAGGCTGTGCTCACAGCTGCCATGAGGGCTGTAGCTGTTGGCCTTGCAGTCAAGGCAGGTGCCAGGCTGGTTCTGCATTCCTATAAAAGAGACCCTAGAAAGTGCCCTCGGCCCTTCCACCACGCAAGGACACAGTGAGAAGCCTGTGACCCAGAAGAGAGCCCTCTCCTGCTCCCGCTGGTGCCCTGACCCTGGACTCGCAGCCTCCAGGCTGGAGCATGAGCAGTTGGAAGGGACTAGACACAGTCCTAGGTTGGCCCCTAACATGATGAGTGGCTCTGGGCAGGTGACGTGACCCCTTTGTGGAAAGAGGATGCTGATCCTCTCCCCTGACTTCATAACACTGCTTTCTGGAATGAGGGTGGGGGGGGCCTGGACACTGCACACCCAAGGAAGAAACTGTGTGCCCAAAAGCGAGAGTGGGAGAGACAGGCTCAGGTTAGCACGCCCACTGCCACCTCTCACCTGCACCGGAGCCTCCTCGTCACACTCTCCTCCCCGCTTCCTGCAATGGGCAAGTCTCTCCCCTTCTTCAAATCTTTCAAAGGCACAACCAACTCTCCCAGTGTCTTACTCTCTCCAGCCTCAACTCCCCCATTCAGAGCCCCTCAGCTCCCCAGAGCAGCCACACTGGGTCTTCGTCCCTTCCCTTGGAACCACTGCCTTCTACCCCATCATCCTTCAGGTCGTGCTCAGCCTTCACCTTCACCTCCCCATCTCTGCAGGCTGGTGACACATCCCACCACGGGTAACTCCTACCATAGCATCTACACGCGCCATTGACTGTGTCGGCCTGTGGGATGGGTGCGGCAGTATTAGCATCTCTATCATCAAGTGGCTCCTCCTGTGTTACAGAGCTCATGACATCAAAGCGCTTCAGGATTTAAAATGGGGGCAGGGGACCCTCCCGGGTATGGATATCCTTCCCTGGGACATGGGAAGGTCCAGGCTCACCTGTGTGAACCTTCCCCAACTTGCTGACCACTGCCCAGGACAGCAAATGGGGGCCGCCTGGGACTGACAGCCAGTCCCAGGACTGTGCCACTCAGGCCAGGCTGCTGGAGTGGAGCCCACAGCATGGCTATCCTTGCTGGGCCCTCAGACAGACTGCAGGAAAGGCTGGCTCCCTCACGTCTCCGAACCAATATGCCCTTCGAGAGGATGGACAGAGAGAAGACAGCCCGGGTGGGAATTGTCTCCCTGCTCTTCCTGGGAGCGCCTGGCAGTGCCTCCTGAGCTCCCGCCTGCAGGAAGCATGGCCTGGCACAGGCAGGATTACACTTCGTTGAGCGATTGACTGGAGCTCAGCTTTGGCCAGGGCAGTTGTCAAATGGGAATGCAGGTGGCGAGGCACCCCAGCATCCTGAGAGAGCCCTCAGGAGAGCTCTGAAGCACCAGTGTTGGGACTTCCAAACTTTTCTTGAGTTCTGGGCTTCCCCGCTTGGAAACCACTGGAGTGGGAGCTTCACGTTTGATTCTGGGTGAAGAAGAGATGGTCTGGGCTTCACCTGCTGGGGGGCCTCACGGCAGCCTACCAGACTGGGGCAAACTCAGAACCCATTTCAGAGGTGGGGCACCTGCGACCCGGTGTCCCTCAAGTGCCAGAGTTAGGGGACACATCAAAGCTGTGCGCACCCACCTGCCCAATGCCACACACCTTGGGTGCTCAGGAAGGTCTCTGAACTGCCGAGTGCTGTGAAATGTGGCCAGCACTGACCGTGGGGCGGCCGACATGAGGACTGTGGGATGGAGGGGCTGGGCTGTGACCAGCGGTCCAACCGGCCCTCACAGGGTCTCTCTGCACATCTCCTGCCCTCACTGAAAACTGAGGGTCGATCATCCCTTTGATTGCTTCCTGCTCAAGGATTTGATGGCTTGGCTCATAGTTCTAACCAGCACTATTAAAATTAGTGCTATCAGAAAGAGGAAGCTTTGTCCCTTCCTGCCAAGGGTGCTGGTGGGCTGCCTGCCCTGGGTAGGAGCTGGGTGAGAGAAAGGGGAGACTCTTGACTCGCCCGGGACCCGCCTTCTTCCCTGGCTCTTGAGTGGCCTTCCGGCTACGACTTGTGGCTCCTGAGCACCAGGCTCTCGGTGCACACTTGGAAACTGTCTCCATGCCATCAAGGGCTTAGCCACCTTGCGTGGGCCTCTCTGGGACCTCTCCCTGGCTTCTGTCTGTTCCCTGGCTGTGTCTGGCTCAGGCTCAGCACCCAGGGATATGACCAACACCCCAACAGTGCCCAGTTTTTCAGATCCTGGCAGCCACCTGAGGGCAGGGAAGGGGGATGTCCATAAGCTTATAAAACAATACAGCTCTCAGAAAGGAATTGTCCAGCCACAGGGAACACCTGAGTCCTGGCCTTTGTATTATAATAATGAGCACCCTTTTCAGAGAGAGAGGGGTGTTCTTGGAAAGAGGGCAACATTGAGTAAACATTGGAGAGTAACAGCCCAAAGTTCCAGGACGTGAGAGGATGTGTTGAATGAGCATAAAACTTCATGAAATGCAAAGGATATTCCCACCCATTTGATCACAGGAGTGACTGGCTGTGTAGCAGCCATTCAGAGCAGGGGTTCTGAGGTCTGGCAGATCTGGGTTCAAATCCCTGCTCTGCTGGTTGGTCTTGGGCAAGTTACTTTACCTCAGAGTTTTCTTCTGTACAATGGGGATAGTGATAGTGCCTATTCAGTGATGTGATACATTTAGATGAGCACAACCTAGTACCTGACTGTTGCAGGAACTCAGCAGGCACTCGGTGCCCCTCTCTAGCCCACCCCCATGTCCCTCCACAACACCCTGCCAGGGAGGTATTCATTACCCCGGTTTTACAGTGACAAAACCCAGGGCTAGGCTAACTGGTTTTCCTAGAGTCACACCGCTAGGAAATGGTAGAACCTGACTAGAAGTCTAATCTAGTTAGAAAGCTTACGCTCTTCCCACTCTGCCTGTGACCAGTAATGGGCCAGCGGCCTGAGAACCCCCCCACAGGCACTTGTTACCCTCCTGACACCACTCACAGCACGGGGTCTGCCTGTCCATGGAGAGCGGGGGAGGGGGCTGTATTCTAACAAATGTCCGGGTGCCTCGTCCACACTATGCATCAGACACTAGTGTGTTGTTTAGTTATTAGACCAGGAGGGTGGCCGTCAGAGGAACTGGGTTTTAATTGTTTTTTAATCACACCAGAGGATATGTTTATTGATTTCAGAGAGAAAGAAGAAGAGAAGGGGGGTGAGAGAGAGAGGGAGAGAGAAAGAAGGAAACATCTATGTGAGAGACAAACATTAATCGATTGCCTCCAATATGCACCCTGACCAGGAATCAAACCTGCAACCTTTTGGTGTACGGGATGATGCTCCAACCAACTGAGCCACCCAGCCAGAGCTGGGCTTTAATTATTATAGGAGAAATAAGAAGAAATATAATGTCAATTATACTTAAAGTTGTGGATTTGGTTGCTGAGGAAGTTTGTGTATTTCCTTTCGGTTAGTTTCATTGTCCACTGTGCCTGCCACATGATGACCACTCACCGTGGGCCTCAGTGCCCCCGAGCATTTTGGAGCTATATTTGTTGTACCTCTAGTATAGCTCTTGTCACACATGTCACTGTGTTTACTTGTCTGTTTCCTCCACAAAGGGGGAAACCCCACAAAGACAGGAACCCTGTCTCATTCACCCGGCCTCTATCCACACCGGCGCCTACACGCAAGCACTCAGGGAGCGTGGGTTGTCCTGACTAGACAGAGAACTGGACCAAAGGGCCCGCCTGTCTCTTACAGTCCGGGACTGCCTCGTGCAGGTATTTCGGTTGAATACAGCCACCAGGCCTCTTCTCCTTCCCTCCCCCCTCTCCTTTGCACTGTGAGACAGCCAAGAAAAGCAGAAGAGGTAAGACCTCCCGATTCTTAGTCCACTTTCTCTCATTGGTCGATAGTCGTCCCATCATCAACTATCACACTGAGTCGGGAGCTTCTGGGGATCACAAGCCTCATTTTTCTCATGTTATTCTGGGACATTCTAGGATCAGAACCTTCTTTTTAACAAAAGACTCTCATCATCTGTGTGCACATTAGAGTTTGAGAGTCCCTGCCCTGAGAGATTCTCCACCGTGTAACCAGAGCAGCATGTCCCCTCTGCAGGGGGGCCACCTCTCCAGCCTCCTCTCCTGCCTCTCTCTCCAAAGCTCCCTACTCCCAGGGGTGAGGCTGAGTTCAGGCTCTGACTCTGCCACCTACTAGTCATATAACTCTAGGCAGGTCATGTGACTGCTGTGAGCCTCGATTTGCTCACCTGTAAGACGGAGACAATAACCGCAGTCGCACCGGTCTGTTGTAAGAGCGGAAGAGATAATGGAGTGAGGGTGGACTCCCGCCCCCGATCTTGTTTCTCCCTTTGCCCGCACCCCCACGTTCTGTTGACTGCTGACATCTCTGCGAGTTTACGTTTTTAGGAATCACCCAGCAAAGCCCTTGTAATCAAATCAAATGTCCTTGAAAGATACTGTGCGGCACGCCGGCTAAGAAGAGCATAGGCGACCCAACCAGAGGGGCCGCTGTTCGAATCTCTGCTCTCTCACTTATTGCTGCATTCCTCCCCGGGCCTCAGGTTCTTCTTTAGTAAAACGGGGGTAACAGGAACGTGAGGTGACAATCAGAAGAGGTAAGTAACGCATCAATGTACCTAGCACACAGTGAGCACTCAGTTAGCGACAAATCTCTTAGTACTATTACTCTAATTACCCACCCCTAGCAGCACGGAGAAGTAGAGGGAGGGTGGAAAATACCCTGCAAATATAAAGCATTAGTAATAATGCTGATATTCCCTGTACTTATTTAAGACAACCTTTGGCAGCCGAATTAGTCCTGGCAACGGCCCTCTCTCTACCTGTGGAGTATTACTCCATCCATTACCCATGGTTGTCCTTGACCTGTCTCATCTCCCTCGTCTCAGCCAGCATACTCTGGCCAGGCACCTGGTTCTGCCTGGTGAGAAAAATGGGCATGGGCTGCAGGTTCATCAACTAGGTTGTACTTTTGAAGTACCGGGGAGCTTTAAAAACTACTGATGCCAAGGACTCAACCCCTGCCTCAGATGTTTATTTAATTGGTCTGGGGTACAGTCTGGGATGTGGGAGGTTTCAGGAATTCTGGGGTGATCCCAATATGCGGCCTGGGTTGAGAGGCACCTGTCTCATCTACAGAGTGAGGAGGACAAGCTCTAGAGAACTCCCCACTGGTTCACACACAGGGGATTCACCTCTGATCTCAGCCCCAAAGCGGGGCTGACGGGGATGCTCACTTAGGAAGTAAAAGCCTCTGCTCCCAAAAGCAATAGAACCTCAGATGAACCCTAAACAAACAAATTGAATCCTCGATGAATGGAAATATTTTTTGTTCCTCTTTATGAAAACAAATGAAAGCAGTTCATCCTCAGGAATCTAAAGGGCAGGGTCCAGGGTCTGTCCTGGCCACCGAGAGTCCACCTCCTCTCCCCTCTTACACACTCACGAGCCCCCAGTGTTGGTGCAATGTCTGGTGACACATCGAGAATCCACAGGTGCCCCGTCTTTTACGCAAACCAAGTTACACCCCAGTTACTAAAGACAGACACAGTAGAACGATGTTTTTTGAGACGCAGTCTCAACAAACAACAAAGATTAAAGCCAAAAAAAAGATTTCCAATTAATCAGATGCCTGAGTCTCTGAACACCCCCTGCCCTAGTCCCCAGTTATTTATTTCAACTCACGGGGAATTCCAGGCCCCAATGGGGATGTATTTTTTAGGATTACACAGAACAAACCAAACAGGCCTCTGCCTATGTGGTTGACTCAGAAGTTCCCAGTGGTTCCAGGAGGCAGTTGGCCCTTGATGACTTGTTCACCTGTGGTGAGAGTGGCCTGACTGGGCAGGTGTGACCTGGGCCGCAGGTGATGGGGTGGGTGGGGAGGGTTAGTATCACGCCTCTGCTGAGCTCTGGTGGGCTCCGCTGAGAGGGCATCAGGTCTGGGACCGGAGATTCTCCCTGCACGATAGGCACACAGCTTTGCATGCCCACCACCTTTGGGAGCCTGCTTTGCCTGTGGGCAGAAAAAAGGTTGAACTGCTGGCCCCAGCTCCCAAACCCATGCCTGTCACTTATACTCAGTTCACCTGGATGCCGCCTAGCCCTGGCGTCCAGGCAGATTCCCATCCAGCCTCTGAGGCTCAGCCCGAAGCCTTCACTGCAGGCCTGCCCAGCCACGCTGGCCTTTGTGCGGCTCCGTGTGCACTGCTCAGTGACAGCAGAGCACTGCTGGGCTGAGCCTGCGCTGCTTACAGCGGCCCCGCCACAGCTCTGTGCCTCGACGGCTCTGCCCTGAGCTCACCCCACCGTCCAGCACAGCGCTGCAGGGACAGGGACAACTCCGCTTGCTGAATGAATGGTCACAGGAGCCAGGCAGCAGCTTTGGTGGATGGCAAGGTGAGAGGGGTTCAGAGAGAAGGAGGGACAGTCCTACTCCAGGAGCCCCCTGCCAGGGACAAGACTGTGCTGTCAGGGGTGGCACTGAGAAAGGCTGGGGATACCTTTCCTGGGCTTGGGTTTTCATGGGCAACACTTGGCTTCATAAGTATCCGTGATTTGGGGCTTATTGACACACGGATGTCATGCAACCACGTAGCAATGAAGTCTACCCCTGATTTCCTAGAAAGACGACAGACGGCAGTTGGGAGAGGCAGAGATGGGGGCGGAAACAGAGAGAGACGGAGGCGGAGAGAGACAGGCACAGAAACACACACAGAACAGCATTTTCCCTGGGGATCCTTGGAGGAGCAGCCACTCACCAGTTCCTTCCTGAGCCAGGCTATAGCTTCGTCGATGTTCTGAAAGCCCTCCAACTTGCCTGTGGGCCGGGTCCCATCATCCTGGCTGGCACTGTCATTAGGCGGGGGATGCTGCCTGGGCTCTCTCAGCGGGGAGGGCTCTTCCTCCCCACATGCCCCCTGCTCAGCAGCCGGCCTTGGGAAGGGCCATGCCTGTTCCTCCAGCCTGGCCTGCCATTCCAGGTAGGAGGGCCTGCGGGTCTCCAGCCTCAGTTTCTCGGTGAGGGCCTTCAGGCTCCGGAGGTGATCGTCAGGAGGTGGGGCAGCTCCGGCTAGCCCCTCTTCTTCTTCCACTCGGATCTGGGGTACAGACATTCTAGAGTCTGCAGGGGCGGTCAGACATGGGACGTGGTGGAGGTGATGAGGGAGTCCTGGAGGGTTAGGCAAGGTTGGTGCCTGCTCTGGAATGATGTCACCCAGCTGGGGCCAAGGCTCCTGAGGGCATCGCTGGGATGTGAGCAGCTCCCGGAGCCAAGAGGGACAGGGGATGAGCCGCACAGAGTGCCCTCTGGAGCAGCTGCAGAGCTTTGGGTTTAAGATTCTTTCCGGAGTCCTGTGGGTGCCATGCTTCGCAAAAGGCAGGAACAGACAAGCGTTAGCAGGAATCTTTGGGGGCAGCTTTGCCAAGAAGATCTATCAGTCCTGGAGATGCAGGCGGATCAGAGATGGGCGGGGAAGCAGCTCCTCCTCGTGGGGAAGGGCAAGTGTTGAGAAGCCAGAAGCTGCTGGCCGGTAAGGGCCCTGCAAGAAGGGTGCGAATGATGTCAGTAGAGGATGTGAACAAGGCCTGCATGCTCCTGGGCTCCCCAGGAGGGGACACTGAGGCTCGGAGAGGCTCACTGACACGGCTGCTAATTGCTACTTCAGGACTAGAGGTGAGGCAGAGAAGTGACTAATAAATCAATACTTTGTACAGCGTCTCACGATTTATGAAATGATTCCATCTCTATTATCTCATAATCCTCACTACAAGTATAATTATTTGCTTTTGTCCCCATTTCACATGTGAGACACCTGAGTCTCTGACTCACCCAAAAGCTCCCAGCAATTAGCAAGGACAAGGCCAGGTCATTTGATTCTGAGAGGCAGCTGCCTGTGGGTCCCCATGTAGAACACAGGTGTGCCGCTGGGTCCAGCAGCTCGCCCCCACCCCACCCCGCCCACCACAGCACCTGTCCTTGGGCCCCAGCTCTTCAGGGCCAGTCTCAGCTTCTTCCTCCAAGAACAACACCTTACCTCACCTCTTCAGAGGAGGAAGCAAATAAATCTGCAGCCAATGAAGAGCCGACTGCACTCATGGTTGATTGTTAAACGGAGTGACTCACCATTCTAGGAAGATGGTTATCACGTTCATGCAGGCACTGCAGTGCCTCCTGGGCAAGGGCTTCAGCTCTCCCATCTGATTTGGCCTCCCACCCTCTGGGAGAAGGCTGAGCCAAGGGGCTTGCCCCATAAAGTCAGGGCCCAGGGTAGAGAAGTAACTCACAGTTAGAATTTGGCCCCACCCCCCCCCCCGACCTCCATGTCCTTGTATCCACAGGGTACATCACAGCAGGATCATTTGATTTGGCCTATGGAGAGAAGTTCTTGGCTTTCAGGGTGTTTTAAAAATCTAGGCTGAGGGCAAGCTGTGAAAAAGAAGGAAGTGATATGGAGCAATGTCCAAGATAAAGCTTACTTGAAAAAAAAAACAAGATGTTCGCAGCCTGGAAAGGATGCCACCCTTGGTGTGAAAAGGACAGGAAGGAAGAGAGATTTTTATTGACTTGTAGGTGCCTAAAAAGAGCTCTGCAAAGAGAAAAACTGGAACTAAGGGTCGTGAGCGCTCACCTGTGGTGATGGGGACTTGGCATTGGGTGATGGCAGGCAGGCATATGAGGAGGCAGAATTGGCGGGGTGGGGGGCAGAATCAAAACACAGGCCGAGCCACCCCGGGGAACCTTCTCTCCAAACGTGGTTTCTCTCCAATGGGGGCATGGAGATGCTCAAGAAGAGCAGCGCTTGCTGTCTGTCCCCGACATTTCTACAACTCCCGCCTGCGGTGCAACCTGACCAGAGGAAGACTGGCTGCCCTCTCCCACGCTCTGACGCCTTCTGCTTTGGGGCATCCCTGAGGAATGGGGAGGGATATTCCACCCATGTGATGGCAGAGAAACCTCGATTTCATCTCCAGCCTCGCAGGTGATGATCCCCCAAGGAATTTCCACAAACGTGGATTATTACAGGGCCACACTCCTGGAGGCTGTAATCCAGTTCATCTGGGGTGGAACTCAGGGTCAGCATGTCATTAAAGATCCCCAGGGGGTCCGAGTGAGCCATCAAGGCTGAGAACCACTGGTCTTGGGATAGAAACACTAGACGTGGAGTCAGACAGCCTTAGCTATAGGAGTTGTCAGGCTAGTTTAGCCTCAGTTTACTAGCCTGTCAAACGGGGCCATAATACCAGCCTCTTAGGTTTGGGGCATCGGCAGAACTAAGGTTGGTCTGAGCACTGTGTAGGCTTAGCATGCTCCCAGATGGCGGGTGTTCGCATGGGTGTCTTTCTGTGTGTCTCACGGTCACATGGGTGTCTTCAGAATCTCTCCTAATCTAAAGACTGATTAACAATTTTCTGGGGCCCCTTCAGGTGCCTCTACCTCTTTGTGGAGGTGCCAGCATCTGTTTTGAGCGTGCCTTGGGGCAGCTTTACCCTACAGGGCTCCTTCCCACTGACATGGGAGCTCTGATTATTGCCAGCAAAGCTTTTTGGAGAGGATCTAAAAGACAACCATGAGCAGATGAAACTGATGGGAAGTCCCATGCCCCTTCCATCTCCACCAGCTGCACATCCACCCAAGAGGGCAGGGCCACCTACAGCCAGAGCCAGAACCTGTTAGAGAAAGGTCTCCCCTTTGGGACAGGCCACAGCTATGACTGGATGACTTTATGTGGCTGTCTCCTCGGGAAGGGGGAGGTTATTTTAATGAGTGGTTTCTAAATCAATTTGGAGGTCTGTGAAGATGGTGTCAGGGCGACTTGGAGGCATGGACAGAATGCCAGTGCGCTGTGAGTCAGCTACTGGCGATCCTTCAATCAGTGGAGCTTTGGGAGTGTATCAGAGCATCCCTGTTCACATCGCTGCTCCTCCCAGGAGCCCGGGGCAGCAGGAGGGATCACACCATTTCACCGATGGGAAAATCAAGGCTGAGAGGGTCAAAGGGAACCGCCCACGGCCACAGGCAGGTGCCCAGAGCGGGACTCGGGCACAGAGTCTTCAGACTTTGGTCAGCTCTTTCCTCTCCAGAGGTTGTGGGCCTTTGGGTCCAACTGACTGTGGGCTTGGTGCATTTTGGCCACTCTGCTTCTGCATGCTCTTCTGAGAAGTGGGCAGTCCCCAGGACCGGCTATGTAATTTGCCAGGCTCTGTGCAAAATGACAATGCAGGGCTCCTTGTTAAAAGAAAGGAACTAAGGATTTCAAGATGGCAACAGCAGAGTGTTAAGCCTAGTTCAGGTGCCTACAGGACTGTCTGGGCCCCTCACTCATGAAGCGGCCCCTGGGGGTAATACTACGGACTTCATGGGTGGTTGTGAGGAGGATTTAAGTAACAAATAGAGAGCCCTTAACGTCGTGCCTGCTCCACTTTTTAAACGTATACCTTTAAAGTCACACTGTAAAAAATATTCTTAACCTATATAACTTTATTGACCAACATCACCCCAATACATTTAATTTTTTAAATATTATTTTTAGATGATAAGATCTGTCAGTGCCACGCATCAGTCACAGCACCAGCTGGCCCTCTGCTGCGCTGAGTGGCCGTCCTCTTAGGCCCTGACCTGCTGGGCAGCCGGTGCCAGCCTCTGCGCCCTTCCATCCTGCCCGGAGAGCCAACTGAGAGAGGAAGCCGGTTGACCTCACCTTCCCCCAGGTTTTCAGGACTCAGGTGCATTTCCATCCTGCCAGACTAGAAGGTCTGCCATGGGAAGGAAGAAAAAAGCCCAGCTTACAAAACCACCGCACTAGACCCCACTCCCTTCGCTCCCTGCTTACATCTGAGACACCCTGCGCAGGGCTCAGGGCCCCAGGTGACCCAGGATTGACTGTGGTATCCACATGGCGAGAGCAAGGCCTGGGGCGGAATGCCTCAGTTCTGGCTCCAGATCCACTACCAACAAGCCTGGGCCAAAAGGGCCGTGGGGCTTTTCCCTTTGTCGGGACAAACCAGGAAAACCAGGGTGCGTGCAAGCCCTGGAAAACCTGGGCAGACGGCTTTCTTTACATCTAACCTAACTCCTTCCTACTCCAGGGAGCACATTTTCTCTCGATCTGGGCGTTGCAAAGGCGGAGAGCCTGAGGAGGAAAGCCAGACCTGGGACTGGGCGTCCGGAAAAACAAGGTCAGACCATATCCCCACCAGGCTGAGGTGAGCCCCGCCAGGCAGTTCTCCACCCCACCCCCTGCAAGGGACCAGCCTCCGGGGCTTGTCAGCCTTGTGCAGCAGGGACATGCCAGCTCCAGGGGACCTAATCTGCACACAGGGACTGCTGTTCAAATGCCTGGCTCACTCTGGACCACAGAACACGGTGGCGGCCGGGAGGGGAGGAGGCTGTGCCAGCCATGAGCTCATTCCTCTGGCTGCTGGAGGAACCATGTGGGTGCAGCTCAGTCATTCAGCCAGCACCCCATCTCACGATGACCTAATCTGTCCACTTGGACAACTTTCAAACCCACTTCCTAGATGGATTCTGAGGGCAGGGGATGGTGTAGGGGGCTGCTGACCCATTCCCTCCTGCTTGCTCTCTCTCTCTCTCTCTCTCTCTCTCTCTCTCTCTCTCTCTCTCTCTGGTAAAGGTAGCATGAGCTCACTCGCTGGCCACACTCACTCACTCAGTCCCTATCACCCTAAGGCTTCCAGAGAAAGTAGAAAGCCACCCTCTCTCTGTTTGGATCTAGAGCTCGTGCCTGCTCTTTCCAGTCTTAGGTTCTTCCCTGGGACCATTTCATTTCTTCTCCCCGGTACAGTCTTTCCAACACTCCTGTACCACTGAATTCCACACTCTCTCACGCCCTGTGACTTTGTACAAGCTGTCCCCCCAGCCCGCAATGCCTTTCTCTCCCTTCTATGCCTCGATTCTCAGGAATCTTCTCCTTCAGGAAGTTTTCCTTGACTTGCCTGAGCTGTGTGTGCCTGGGATGCAGCGAGAGCACAACCAAGAAAGTGATATGTCATCACAGCAATGTTAGCTAGTGCTTACTCAGAGCGCACCACGCCAGGCACCGTGCGAAGAGTCTCACGTGCACTGGCACACTTACTCCCTGCAACAACCCTGTGAGTATTATCACTGTCTCTGCTGCACAGGTGAGGAGACTGAGGCACAGAGTGATTGGGTAGCTTGCCCAAGGTCACAGGACTAAGCGGTAAGGTTAGGATTTGAACCCCTGAAGCCTGGCTCCAGCCTGGCTTATAACCACTAGGCTAGCTAGCCCTTTCAAGCCTTAGCACTTCTATCAGGGACTTTCTTGATGGTGTCTTCTATGCAGACCGAGCTCCATGAGGGTGAGAACCAGGCTTTGTGTCCTAGAACCTCCAGCACTTAGTGCCATGCTGTTCTCTCTAAATGTTCATGAGCTAAATGAGCAAATAGAACAAATTACACCCCTCCCAAACACACACACACACAGAGCTGTGGCCTGTACTGGCGCAAGTCTGAGCCGGGCTGGACAGGCTCAGAGAAACTGCACGGACCTGGACTTCCTGTGATGGCACCTTCACCACCTGCTCTGAAAAGACCTGACTTGACCTCACAGGCTCTCAAGCCCAGGAAGACAGGAGCGGCCTCACCCTGCATCAAGTGCCAGGACTAGGAGCTACCACACAGAGAGGGCAATTCAGTGTCACAGGTATAGCTGGAGACCTCCTCCCTGTCCAGCATTGTGCGGTAATTCCCACTCAGCATCTCTTCCTTCCTTCTGGAAAGAGCATTTTTTTTTTTTCCTATGGGGAACCCCTCTGCATGCTTCCTGGGGACTGACAGTCTCCCTCTTGCCTCAGGACAGCCACATGACTCAAGCTGAGCCAATCAGACCCTCCCGGGTTTCTGTGCGAGCACCAGCAGAAGCCACATGGTCCATGCTGGCCTGGGGCTGTGGCTCACTGGCAGGCTCACCAGGGCCTGCCTGACCAGAAAGGCAAGGGAATGAGATGTTTAGAGGTCCTCAGGCAGGCCCTGTTGGGAGCCATCCCACAAGCTATATAATCAACCTCGATTATATAGCTTATACATTCTCTGTTGCTTAAGCTTCTTTGAAAAAAATGGGTTTTGACATTTGCAACCCACATAAACATGTGCTGGACAAAGAATATAGAATAACACAGGGGATATTTGTTGATATTTGTTTTTTGTTTGTTTGCCATTTACTGTTTTTAGGGAGCTCCCCACTTTGTGCGGGACAGCAGATGGGCTGGGCACCTCTCCTCTGAAACCAGAGGATCATGTCCTCCCTCTTCCTTGTCCACCAGGTGCCTGGCAACCAGGTACAAACATGCTACTTGAGCTTGGCCAATCAGATGCCCAGGTGCAGGCCTCTGAATCTGATGTGTGAGGCCAGAATGGAGGGACAAGTAGGGTTCATTGTGGCCCAGCCTTGGGGGCAGATGTGACATGCAAGGAGGCAGAATTAGCCACGCCCCCCACCCAGTAAAGGATTGTCAGAGGGTTTGATGCTGTGATATAATAAGAAATATATATTTGGTCTCCATCAGACCTGCAACAGAGCCCCTAAAACCCTTTCAATCTTCTAGGCGATAAGATGGATACAAATACCTCTTGTTGTAATGCCTGCTTTTTGTCCAGGCTCCTGAGACAGCTCAAATGATAAAAATGAAAGGAGCATGTTTGTTACCCACAGCAGGGCCCTTCGAACCTCACCTGAGTTTATGCTGATGAGCTGACTTTCAGAAAGCCCCTCAAGATGGGGGCTGGTGGCCAGGGGAGCTAACCATGTGATAGGAGTTGGAACTCTCAACCCCTCAGCTTCCGATGTCCGGGGAGGAGACAGGAGCTAGAGGTTGAGTTAAAGAGCAATGGCCAATGATTTAATCAATCATGCCTATATAATGAAGTCTCCAAGAAAACCCTAACTGAAGGGGTTCAGGGAGCTTCCGGGCTGGTGAGAACATGGGGTGCTTGGAGGGCAGCATGCCTGGAGAGGGCATGGGGGCCCCGCACCCCTTCCTTCCCTAAACCTGTCCTAGGCACTGCTTCACCTGGCCGGTGAATCTGAGGGAGTGCTTCCCCGAGTTTTCTGAGCCATTTTCACAAGCTAACCTGAATCTGAGGAGGGGGCTGTGGGCGATTCCTGATTCATAGCCAGTCATTCCGAAATACAGGTGATGACACGGAACTTGCAATTGGTGTGTGAAGTGGGGGACTGTCTTGTGGGACTGAGCCCTTCACTGGCAGAATCTGATGCCAGCTTCAGGTGGACAGTGTCAAACTGGGCTAAATCACAGGACACCCAGTTGGTGGTTGCGGAGAACTGAGAACTGTTTGGTGTGGAAAATTCACACATGCGGTGTCAGAGGTGTTCTGGGGGCAGTGTGGGTAAAAACCTAGCACCCTCCGAGCTGATCTCAGACGGACCATTTCATTTCCAGGGCCTCTCGCCTCTGTTTTCCAAGCTGCGCGGGTTCTGCCAGTTTTCTCCCTGGGGTCTTCACCCCCCGCCAGTTGTGTGAATGCCTTACAGTAGCATTATTTCTTGTCGCTCACAACCAACAGCCCTGGCTGACATGAGAGGGAACGTGCAATTCATTTGGGAAGGCAAAATGTATAACTGAGGGCTAAGCAGTGGCATAAAACAATGTCACTCCCCTCCTCACGTTTCCATGTGTCCCTTGGGGGGAGGGGCTGATGCCACCTCCAGTGAGAACCACAGGGTGGGTGACCATTGTCCTCTTAAAGAAGCCTTTTACCGAGAGTCCACTGCATTCATAGTTGATATGTTTCCGAACTTATACTCTACTACGGGCAATGCTTGGTGGGGACGTAATAACAATTTCCATAGGTGTGAATTTACACTTAACACTCTTCCTCCTAGTGGTGAAGTGCCACCCATGGGTCCTTGTGCATAAACTGGCATGCTCTGGTTTCAGGCTTGGTGACACATTCAGCATGCTCAACAGAGGAGCCACAGACTGCTGCGCGTACACTGTGAGGCCCGGCCTGCCCTGGCGTCTGAAGCCGATGCTTCACTGTAGAAATGTCCCCACAGAGACAGACCACAGCAGGGGGCCCACTTCTGGGGGACAGAGCCTCTGGCCCTGTATCTACTGCTGAGCCTTCTGCCACCTCTGCTCATTCAGCTTCTCCTTCTGTGGGCTGCCATGCTCCTGAAACGGTTCAGAGGGCTCACTCCTAAAACCCAGCACCTCTGTTGAGCACGTCACATGTGCCACCAAGCCTAAAACCCTCACTAGACAGAGTCACTCCCTGAACTCAGGAGTGGCTTTAGGACGGCCAGCACCTTCCCCATCCTTAGCCACTGCATGGGAGGGGTGGGGGGCAGGGGGCTGCAGAAAAGGGAGCTGAAGCACCTACTCTGGCTTCCAGCCTCAGTCAGGCCAGGCCCACCTCCCACCTCCCACCTCTCAGCAGAGCTGCCTGTTCCCACTTTCTACCCAAGACCAAAGCAGGGCCCGCACGCAGGTTGCAACTGGGAGTGGGTCAGAGGCTGATGGGGCTGAGACCAGAGGGGGACCCCAGGTCCCCAGGCTGTAGGTCTGCATTCTGAGCCCGAGCCACCACTAGTGGAAGCTGTGAGACTTGGGGGGAGTCACTTTGCCTCAGCCGCATGGATCTCTGCCCCTCTTTTTTTTTTTTTTTTTAAGATTTCTTTATTTACTTACTTATTTACTTAATTACAGTATTTGTTTATTTTTAGAGAGGGGGAAAGAAGGAGAAAGAGAGGGAGAGAAACATCAATGTGAGAGAGAAACATTAATCGGTTGCCTCTTGCATGAGCCAAGGCTGGGACCGAACCTGCAACCCAGGTACGCACTGTGACCGGGAATCAAACCAGTGACGTTTCACTTTGTGGGACGGTGCCCAACCAACTGAGCCACACCAGTCAGGGCTCTGTCCCTCTTTCAAAAGTGGGGCTGATGCAGCATCTACCCTGCAGAGTTACAGTGAGGAGGAAACATGGGAGTGAGGAAGGGCTTGGGGGACTGTAATGTGTTCGTAAACTGAAAGAGATTCAGGGCTCAGGCCACACTCACCTGAACCTTTTTCTTTCCTTATCTAAAGCAGATAATCCCTTTCTCTCCGCAGATGGATTTGAGGTCAATAGGTCTGGGACTCAGACACGGAGCTATGACTAGGAAGGCTTTTTGGTCTGGGTTTACTCATGAACCCTGATGCTCATCTAAACGAGGGAGCTCAGGGCCAGGACTCCAGACTCCACCTGAGGGAGCCTGGGAAATCCCCGTCTGTGCTCTGCAGATTTGTGGGAGCACTAATGACAGAGGCTCAAGAAACTGGGGGACAGAGGCTTGCACCCCACAGAGCTGCCTATAGGAGGCAGGGAGCTCCCAGGAACTGCCAGAAATTGTGTTTTCTCTCCTCATCAGAGGTTGCCATGGTGACCAAAGCAGGAGGAGACACCCGCTGGTCTGGCTCTACACAGATCATCCATCCTGGCTCATCTTTATTCCAGGTCTTGGTCAGAGCTGGTACTGGGAGCGTCTGAGATGGGGAAATGGCATCCTCCAGAGACCAGACCCTTAGCTCCTATTACACGTGCGTGGTGGGAGGGAACGGCACTGTGTGCATGTGTATAGGAGTGGGGGCAGGGGTGGGTTACACCGTTGCGTGTGTGTTCCGATGTACGGGGGGATGCTAGTAAGGGAAGTGGAGTGGTATCAAGGGTGCACATGACAGCAGGGTCTTTCTCAAACGCACCCTTGATCTACACCTTAGAGGAGAGCACGCTGCAGGAGCTGCAAGCTTCCCACACAGGAGAACCCTCCATGGTCTGCTTTCTGGAAGCTCTCCGTTTGCTTCCTGTATTGTTCCACCTGTCTTCCCAGCAGCAAACCATTGTAAGAATCCAGCCACCTCTTCTGAGAGTATGAGGCTATGTTCCCTGCCCTCAGCCTTGGCTCTGACTTCTCCCTGATGTCACACACCCACTTCACTCACATCTGCTCAGATGACACCGCTTCCCACACAGAGGCCAGCTGTTGACTTGTTTGCTTGTTTATGGTGTCTCCCTCACCATCATGTAAGCTTCCTGAGATCAGTGACCTTCTCCTGTTTACTGCTGTGACCCTAGCACTCAGAACAGTGCCTGGCACATAGTAGGTACTCAGTAAATTTGTTGAAAGAATGAATGAGTGATTGAATGGATGGATGGATGAGTGAATGAATGAAGGGGAACTTTCTGGGCAGTCTCTTTTGTCCCTTTGTTTGTCATTAGCCCATCTGGGAACTCCCTGCTCCTCACGGATTCTAAAGGTCCGCTTTAGGGCTCAACTGAGGGCTTGTCTCCTCCCCTCAGTCCTCAAGGACACCCACCTTCCAGGCCATTCTTTGTCTGAATTCTGGCACTGGCTTCCGCCACGTTCACGGCACACTGGCCTGTATGACTTTGAACTCTGAGAGTGTCCTGTCTCCTTAAGACATCTAGCTCCTCAATGGGAAGAGCATTACTCTCTCTTTGGTGTCCCAAGCACAGGGCTCTGCAAACAGCAGATGTCCAATAAATGCTGAAGGCTGCAGTGCTGTGAATCAGGGAACAAATTCTAGCCTGAGTATTTCACACCTCCAGTAGTTTCCTGCCCAGTAGACCCCCTGCAGGTTCATGGGTAAGACTTTCAAGGTCAAGATGTCATTAGTGAGTCTGAATTAGAGGATGGGGTTTGTTTGGGAAGCTGGTCTCAACTCCATGTTTTATCCTTTCCCCACAACCTCGTGGTTGGATTTGGCTAAGCCTTGGAGCCTAGTGCACCACCTCATTGTACAGGCTTCGCTTTTTCTGAGTGGAATGGATCGATTCCTTCCCTGACAGAATTTTTTAGCATTTTTCTACACCCGTCTTAGGTACTGACCACTCATCCTCTTGAGCTGTATGATGTAGTAACATTTCTGATGTGCCTGTTAGGTGGTCAGATGTGTCTTTGCTCAGCATCCCTTCCGTGAGACACTGGAGGGCTCAACCTGTCTCCAGTTCTTTCCCACACTACTCACAGCTGCTTGCTTGATATAACCAGTTCACCTTCAAAGTATGTCTTCCGTATAGATAAATGAAACAAATACGTAAATGGTCATTGTGTCCCTATCTGAACTCAGTGACAAATAAAAATTCTCAGCATCAAGAGGAAGAGGGGAAGAGAATCCTTACCCAGTGCTACTATGTGCCAGGCACTGTGCAAACGTCCAGCTGAACCCTTGAAATGACCCCTGGG
Organism: Anoura caudifer; assembly: GCA_004027475.1. Classification (NCBI taxonomy): domain Eukaryota; kingdom Metazoa; phylum Chordata; class Mammalia; order Chiroptera; family Phyllostomidae; genus Anoura; species Anoura caudifer. Next base: position 115,917 of record PVKU01001676.1, on the reverse strand, counting down.
TAGGACTAGTATTATACCTTCTTCACAGGCCACAGGCAGGCAAGTGAAGGAACCACCATCTCAGCCCAACTGCACTGTTGTGGCCGTGCCCCCAAGTGGCTTCACACGTAATGAAGTAACAGGAACACACACTTTATAGCCTTTCAATGTTTTAAAGCCCCGCGTCCCTAGGAATCCCAGGAGCAGATAACACCATTCGAATATTCCGATGGCACTGTTTTGTTTTCCCGTGACAATCACCTGGGACGGTGAGGAGGAGGAGGCTCCGGCACCTAGAGGGAAGTGCCTCGCTGCTGGTGCTGGTGAGCAGAGCTACTGGAGCCTGGGGTCTGCCCTTTCCTGGGCTGGAGCCCTCCTGGGAGGGCAGGGCCTGGCCACGAGGAGAGCAAACCTGAGGGACGTTCCGCCACTCCCGAATGCGAAACCCTTCTGGGGACTTGAGCAAAGTGCCTGCTACAAGGCAGAACTCATTTTATTTGTCCACTGTGCTTCTGTTGGTGCAGGGGGAGAGGAGGGAGGGGGAGGAAAGCTGGCTCCAAGCCAGGCTGAGGGGTGGCTGTGGTGCCTAGACCTGAGGCTGCCAGTATGGGGGGTTGCCCAGGTGGGTGTGAGGCCCAGGCCAGGACCAGAATGGAGGCCTATGCTCCTCGCTCCCCTTGACTCTCCTGCTTCCTGCAGCCCTAGGCGCCCTTTCACCCAGGGTCCTAGCATCGCTTCTGGGAGATAAGAATGAGACAACCATTTTGACACCCGGCCTAGGGCAGGAAGGAGAGGAAAGAGCCCCTGGCCTGGGAGTCAGGGGCCCCATCCCACTCTGAGTGACTATCGCAACTCACTTCCCCTCTCAGTCTCCTGCTTCTCTCCCTCAGAAATGCATCTTGGTGCAGTGGCCTTTACGCTGCCTTGTACCCCAACAGGCGCAGAGTCGAAACCACAGCAGCCTGCGGGGCAGGTCACGAAGCCATAGCCACAGGGAGCAGAGGCAGAGGAGCTGACTTACCCGAGTGTATCTCTCAGTGCAGGGCAGTTTGCAAGGTCCTGTGCGACACCTCAGCGTGTCATCCGAAGCTCCCGTTTCCACACCTGGAATAACAAGAGCCATCACTGACATTTTGAAATCACACTGCAGTTTACAAAATTTTTCCCCCACACACACAATGGCCTGGGCCAAAGAGACTTTCCTGAGACTTATACCACAGAACAACTGCAAACCTGAGAAGTTGCCAGACTTGCCTCGGTCACACAGTGCTGTCGGTGGGGCAGGCTGGCTTGGATTGGTCTTGATCCCAGGCTGAGCTTCCGTTGTCTAGAATACAGGGAAACCTTGCTTTGTCTTGCTGAGATACCGTGAGGCAAGAATCTATAAAAATACTTGTTAAGACCTTTGCAAATTCAAAGTGCTCGGTCTGTGCTGAATAATTGATGGGCTTGCTCCTGGATGCTTAGAGCAGACTCACAGGCCTCTGCCGTAGGCTGGGAGTGTGGAGACCTTTCCTATCATTCTGCCCAGTGAAAGAATTTGCCGAGAAAATCACCACGAAAGAGTTGTACTTCCCTAGTGGTGGGGGCAGACCCTGGTTCCTGGGAGTCATAGATCTAATTTATTGCCTCCCTGGAAGGAGAGGAGAAAGTGCAGGGCTGCCGCAGGGAGGGGCTGCTGGGCCACCCAGAGCCGCCGCCACTGTGTCCCTTCCCAGGCTGCGAGGCCCTGGGAAAGGGCTGCTCCTCTCTGACAGGCAGGGAGAAAGGTGCCTGGGAATCTGAGAGTCCGGAGGGGAGGCGCGGGATTAGCCATGGGAAAGGCAGAGTCTGAAGCAGAGCTTTTCCTCCATGAAAACGCCTGACAATGCAGAGATGCCCAGGGAGGGCTGAGGTCACCTGTGGCCACCCCAGCCAAAGGCTGCATGTAACCACAGAAATTTTCTGGCCAAAGCCATGGCAGCAGGGATTAGGTGGCAGAAAGTAGAGACAGAGTGGCCTTTAAGGCAATTTATAGAGATCAAAGTGGAGCACAGTCTGAGCCAGTGTCCGGCTATGAGAAGCTCTGAGAACAGGGAACACATCACAGCTGACTGAAACTCAGGGTACCATTCACAGCTGAAGATGTACATCCTCCCCCTGCGAGGTGCGGCCCCACAGAGTGGCCCCTAACTGGCATTGGTTCAGCTCTCCAAACGAGGCAGATTTAGGACTATCCAAATCCACGAGGTCATTGGCTCTAACTTCAAATGAGCAGAATCAACAAATTCCAGCTCAAGGGGGATTTGTTCTGATGACTGGCTTTCCATCTTCCTCTGCATTGCAAGTTCCAAAACCCAATGGTGTCACAAGGATTTCCTAGAAAGTTTCATGGTGTGCTTTGTACTGATGTGAGTCCCTTTGTTTTCACACTTTGTCAGGACCTGCTGACCTCCCAGAGGGTGGAAGGGCTCTTAGAGTTTCCCTTTGTGTGGCCGGGGCCCTTCCTAATGACTGCACTGGGGAGTCGAGGGTGGTCCCAGAGTGGCCTCGGCCTGGCTAGCAACATGTGGTGCTGCCTGCAACTCACCCAAGGTGCAGAACACCCTCTGCCCTGGGGCCTGGAGGAGACATTTGGCTCAGGCACTACACAGGCAGAACAGAAAACAGGATGCGTGACCTCGGTCCACACTTGTGTCATCTTGAGCTGAACCTAACTGGGCATCTGAGCTACCTGCACTCACACCTAATGGAGGGAGGGAACCGGGAGCAGGAGAAAGAAATGGAGCAGGTTAGGGATGGGGCAGTACTGGGCAGGGTGATAGGCCAGCTAATTCTCTGAACTCAGCTTGCTGATTTAACCTGTAGTCCTCAGGTTCCTCATCCACAAAATGGGGATCATGATGGCACTGACCTCAAAGCCTTGGAAGGATCCAATGAGATAGACTTGGAGAGAGTCTATGCAGATTTGTAGTTTGGCCTCTAATAAATGACAGCACTTGGCTGGACCTCTTGCCATGACAGCACTTGGCTGGACCTCTCCTGGGCGTATCAAAAGAGGGGATGGCTGCTGATCCATTCAAGTTTGCTCAAGCTCAGCTGTGTGCTCCAGGATGTGCGGAACATCATTTTCCTGTCAGCCCAGCAATCTGGGCTTCACAAAGTGTCTTTCTCATCTGACACCCTGGCCAGACTCCATGCTCCTTGAAGGCAGGGCTATTGTCTTGTGTTTCCTTGGCAGGATGTCTGTTATTGATCTTAAACCCTTCACAGACATGGTCTGAGATGTACTCTGTGGTATTGTTTGGCTAGTTGCAACAAGTGGCATTTCAGAAGTATGCATTCAAATTGGGACTCCCCACACCTGGCTGGCAGCCTCAGGCAGAATCCCCACTCCAGAGGGGGCTAAGGCAAGCACTTTTGCTGTCTTTCTGTCTGCTCAACACTGGGCATTTGGTAGTTAGCAGAGTAAACAGAAATGTATTCTCCTTGGTGAAAGCAGAGGTACTCAAGATATGAGGGTTGGCCAAATGAATTGCAAGATGCACTTGACTCTTATAAGAGCCAGTGAAAGAATGTAGTGAGACCTCAAGAGAGCTGCAGCTAGAGACACAGATGGCTGCAACCAGCCCAGAGAACAAGCTGCGTGATCACTGCTGGGCTCATTTGCAAACAAATAGTTGCTCAAAAATTATCTACACATGTGGCAGAATGTGGTCGGAGGCCTGCTTTTATTCGACCTGATAATGAGGTCTGCCTTCACTTCCTCAAAGTTTTCAGTGGCTGCTGTCAAACAAATAGGCCAAACAGCAAACAACAAAACCTGAGATTTATGACCAGATGCACTTAGGTTAGTTTGCAGTATGGTGATGTGTCCAGGGTGCAGCCCATGTAAATGCTCATTGGAGAGGGGGCCAGTGTCACTTTTAACTTGATGGTGGTCAGGGGCACCAGGGCCCTCAGTGGTCTCCAGTCCAGGATCCTGATCCGGAGCCCTCCTGGGTACTCATCCCCCTGAGCCTTCCCCAGCTGGCTTTCTGGGGCTGAAGTGCCAGGTCACACTCACAGGCCCTGTTGGTTTTCTGGAATGAGGAAATGCTGCTCAGTCTTCAGGAAACCCTGAAACTGTGGCTACGATGGAGATCGCTGTCTGTGCCCATCGAGTGCCTAGAAAATCAGCTCTGCCCTTTGAGGTCCTACAGGGCAAGCCCTAAGAGGAAGTCTTTGGGGACCCATTACCAGCTCCCGCATTTGGGTCAGAACATCCGAGGAGAATTTCTGGCCTTGTTGGAAATGTTGCCATGAAAAAATAGGGGCTCAGTCTGCACCCTGGGGGAAGCTGAACTTCCATGCCTTCCTCGGGCTCTACAAAGGCTGCTGGGCAGGGACCCAGGGGTGAGGAGGCCCTTGAAGCTGGAGAGCTCACCACCCCTCACCTCTGGAGACAACAAAGCCCTTCCTTGATGGGCGGTGCCCACTGGGAGAAGGGCCACTGCTGACTGCACGCCCTTCTCTAAGGAGTTTTTCACGGGTGAGCACTGTTGCAGGGTGGGGTGGAGAGGTCGGGTGGCATTCCGAAGGAAAGAAGTTGGGCATAGGGCAGTACAAGCTTCTAAGTTCTCCTCTTGCCCACCTTCTTTCTCCATTTTTTCCCTTCCTCTACAGAGAGAAGTTGTGTGCACGCGGGGACAGGATGGAGGTCAAAGAGGGAAAGTGCTGGGCTTTCATGCACCAGGGCCACTGTCCTAACCATGGAGAAGCTGATATTTGCAACCTTTCCAACTCATGCTGGCAACTTGACCCTCTGTGGCAGCTCAAACTCTGCAGGCTGATTGCGAAGTTAGCCAGGCCTACATGCCACCCCCTTCTAATCCCCTTTCCCGCCTCCAGTCAGTCGTCCTCCTCCCAGGCCCACTGCTCTCAGGTAGCAAGTCCTCACCCCTTCAAGGCCTGCTTCAGAATTTGCCTTGCCAGCCTTACTCCTCTCCCCTATCCAAAATCCAGGCTACATGCGCATTTTAAGAGCCATCCTGATTAATCCTAAAGGATTTCCAATTCTCAAGAACTTCCCCACCCCTAGTCTGTAAACCAGGGAGTAAGCTGCTCAGATTATCGTTCATTTTACACCTCTGCAAGTAACTCAACACCCCAGCCGAGCAAAGAGCCATTGGCAGGGGGTGGTGGGAATTCCAGATGCTGTCGTAGAGCCAAGAGAGGTCCCCCTAGCAAAATTTGCCTAGAGAAAGTCACCAGAGTGTGCAAGCAGCCTAACAAGGAGGTTCTTCCTCATTGATCTGGGGCTCTGTGGATCCATCTCAGGAAATACTTAGGCACTGCCTTAATTTACTTCCCAACCAGAGTTCCTCTCGGAGGGAGGCCAAGCTTGCGAGTATGGAAGCCAGACTGATAATTCAGTGGAAATCCACGCATGTAATTGAGAGAACAAGATGAGAGGAGAACAAGTGCATGGAAAGTTGGGGGTCCTTAGATGGGCAAGGGGGAAGAGAGGGAGAAAGAGGACCCTGCTCTCCACTTTCAGACCAGTGGGCTGAAGCAAGCCAGGCCCGATTACAGAGACTTTCCAACTTCTGCTGCAAGAAATAGTTTTCTTGGCTCCACAGGTTCTCTTGAGATGGCAAGGGACCTTCCCAGGTCATAGGAAGAGCCACTCACACAACTCTGGGTGAGACTAGTTTCTTCCCTGCTCTGGGTCTCTCTCCCTGGATCTTCTAAAGCAGCTATCCTCGGAGAGTACTGTCTTAGGAGTCAGGCATGTGAGGCTGAATCTCTCTGCTCTTTCACCAGCCATGTGAACTGCACCAAGTTACTAAATCTCTTGGAGCTGGTCAGCAAAATGGGGATATTACACCCCCTGGAAGGGCAATTGTGAAGATAAAATGACCAGCAGAGGTGAAGGCTTCTCAAGCAGTGCCTGGTTGGTAAATGCACTCAAGACGGAAGAGCTGTCATCTTTCTCCACTCCAAATGCAGCCTGTGGCTGCTTGGCCAAGCTCCTTAACAGTGTGCTGGCAGCAGCCCCACTCCTGTGGATACGGTCAGGCTGGAGGTGCCCCGGCCACCTCTCCTCTCCCAGGACTTTGCCTGCTACTGTCCACTCTCAATCTGGGCTTGAGGGGGACAGCAGGACTGTCTATCAGAAGGGAAGCTGCTTTAGAGCCTCTCCCCCTTGGGCACTTGGGGTAGCCCTATTGATGGGGACCTGGGTTCATCCCACCTGGGACTCACCAGGAATGGCTGCGAGTTCCTGAAAATCAACCTGCCTTCCAGACCTTCTCAGGAGAAACCACACAATAAGGGGGATGAAAACCACATACAAGCAATTGGGTTTTGTTTCGTTTTGTTTTTTTTTTTTAAAGTGGAATATCCAACCTGACTCGGTGGACCGACATACCTGCCCACCTTCCAGGGGCCACAGAACTTCCTGCCCTAGTGACCCAACCTCACGGCTGACCTGCTCATTCCTGAGGGCCCTTTGGGCTGTGCATTTCCCCCATCACGTGAGCCTCAGCCCTACAGAGCACCCTTGGGCCCAAGCACCCTTGATCACTTCTCCTGAGTTACAAATGCCATCCCTGGGGCAGGAACTTCCATGTCACTGAGGCTGAAGTAGACAGAAGGGATAGGATGGGCTTGGAGATGACCCCCAGTCTGGGAACAGATCTGGAAAGACTAAGTGGGGCTTCCCCCTCTGAGACCTGGTACCCCAATTCTCCACCCAGATCTTAACCTGGAAGGGGCTAGCTGAGAGATGGGCGATGGTGTCCAGCCACGTGTCCCACACCCCCTCCCCACCCCAGGGAAGAGCCCCAGGAGTGGGGTGTCCACTCCAGCGCGCTCTGAGATGGGAGCTCCCGCAGACCCAGGCAGGCTGCTCCCTGCCGCTGCCGCCCAGGAGACCTGCACGCCGGTGCCCCCTCCCCAGCCAGCATCGCAGGCAACAGCCGCATCACCACCAGTCCGATTCCCAGTCCAGGGAACCTCCCGCCCCTGCCGCAAACCCACCTTCCAGGGTGCTTAGAGGCCCTGTCCAGGGGTATCACCGAGGTCCCCGCCTCCTCAGGACGCGGGCTCCCCGTTCCGCAGCCTCTGGCCCCGGCCTCGGGGGCTAAGCCGGCTCCTGCCTCCTCTCTCGTGCTCCCGTGAATTCTCAGCACTATTCTTTTTTTTAAGGGACTTCTTTTTTTTTTTTTTTTTTCGTTGCGTCAGGACGGTTGCCTGGCGACGGCAGAGCTATTCCGCCGCCAGCCCTTTCAGCCGCGAACCCCTCCAGCCTCTCATTCATGCCTCTCCTCCCGCGGCTCCCGGACCTGGACTCGCCGGGTCCGGGAGACGCGCTCCGGGTCCTAACGCCCAGCTAGTTTCACGTCCCCGGACCGGATCCCAGCGGCCGCCCAGCCACACGCATTTGCCAAACCCTAGATGAAACCAAACCCAAGTATCTTTTTTCTTTTAAATCCCAAACCAAAGCAGTTTTCCCATAAACATGGCAACGTGGCTTTGCCACTGTCAGCAATTTGCTTGCGTGGAGCGGACAAATGAACCCTCTTCAGGCGTCGCCAAACCCAGACCTTACACTCCACCCACAAGTGGCTTGACTTCAAACTACCAGCAGCAACTCCCATTACCCAGTGCCTAACGTGTGCCACACTGTCAGAGCGACTCAGCTGGCACAGGGGAGCATCTCCAGGTTACAGATGAGGAAACTGAGACTCAGAGTGGCTAAGGAGAAACCAGAAGTGAAGCAGAAAACAGACATTCTTCCAGCTCTGTCTCCCAGACCAGCTGGGAGTAGTTGGAAGGTCCTGCCCCAAAGCATGTGTTTCTCCCACAAACCACAAGGATGCCTCATGGCATATAATACTATGTGCTCTGTCAACCGCTAGAGATGGTTACAGTCTAAATCTAGCTGCTGCTCCACCAGAGACTAGAGTTCCAGGCACCTAAGACACACACAGGACAGCAGCCAGGGCTGCCCCATCTTGGCCTTTAGGATCGATCAATCCTGACTGCAGACATGGGTCTCCAGTCCAGATCCCTGGGCTCCACCTCCTCCCAGGGCCCCAGGTTCCAGGGCAGTTTCCTAGAAGTTGGCCTTATTCTCAGGGCAGCCTGAGACACGGTCAAGTTCCTTTCCTAGATATTTCAGGTTGGCAGGTCCCTCAAAGTTATCTAATCTGTCATGCTCACAGTAGCACGGGGTGTGCAGGACAGGTGTCCTTATCTCCATGGACAGGTGCACACACTTTAACAAGAAACTGCAAAGTGACTTGACCCCAGGCTCAGTGGGAAGTGGCCGGTCTTATTTTCTGCAGGGACTGGGCACCAAGATTCTTGTGCTGCCCCCTGGTGCCTGTGTCCTTCCCTTCATCTGCCCATGGGGCCCTTCACTCACTTCCTTCTTTGCCGCCTTCACTAGCACCCCTGGTAATGGACTTAGTGTAAAGAGACATCCTGCTAATGTGAGCACCTCTTCATGCAGGTTAATGCTTCTCAGCTAGCAAATGTACTTAAACAGGGGTCTTTTGGGGAGTCACAGCATTCACTCAACCTCTTGATGCCAGCTCCTAAATATTGACCCCATCCTCCCCTTCCGTCCCCTCTGCCTCCGCCCAGGCCCAAGTCACCATCAGGTTGCCCCACCTCCAGCAACAGCCTCTTGTTGATGCCCTGCACCCACTCTTGGCTCCCCACCTGCCTCCCCCTGAGCCAGTTACTCCTTTACAACCAGAGTAAACTCTTCAAACTGGAAATCCGATCCTGGCTTGTCCGTGCCTAAAGCCCTCCAATAGCTCCCGTCCTTCCCAGGATTAAACCCTGGGTGTGACTGACCAGGCCTGCATGGTCCAGCTTTGCCCACCTCTTGGACCTCACCTTGTGCTGATGCTTTGCTTTCCAGAGAGATGCTCTTCCTGGTCCTTTTATACTCCTGCTCCTCCTCAGGGCTGGCTGCACTTCTGCCTCCTGAGAGGACCCCAGGTTACATGTCCTTACAGCCTCGCCTACCTCTCCCTCATGAACTAGCTGTCATTTTATCTTTATTTGTGTAGTCACTTGATTAGCATGTATCCTTCCAGGGGCAATAGGCTCTGGGTGGCAGGAACCATGTTTGCAGGTTGAAGGCTCTGTCCAGACTTGGGGACTGGACATCCTCCTGAGCTGGCTGTCCTTTGCCACACTGCCATGTGCTGAATAGTGCTTGCCAGTATGTTCTGGCCCCAGCATGCGGTAAGTGCTCCAGTATCTTCTTGGTGGAAACATTCCACCCCATCAGAAGTGCTTTCTCCCATCTTCAGCCTCCTAGCCCCTCATTTGGCATGGGGCTCCTGGTGCTGCTCTCATGGATGCATAGCCTTCCTTCTTCACACAGATAACCCATCCACAGCAGGGTTACCCTCATGCTTCCCATTCTGTCTGGCATATGCCTGGATAGGAGGGTGATTGGGGATGAGGACCAGGAGAGTCAGCAAAGGAGGGAAGCGGAAGAGCTGGGTCTCTGTTGAAACAGTCTCAACTCTAATGTCTTACCAGACGCAGTGGTTGAATGAGTTCTCGGTAGAGCTCTAGCATAGGATGATATGTAGTTACACAAATAATATTTTCAAACAAATATTTGATGATATAGGAAAATGCTAATGATTTCACGCTAAATAAATAAGGCTGGAATATGTAACTAAATAAGACATTGTGAAAACTTTAATTCTAATATCTAATTCCTTTAAGTGTATAGAAAAAAAGGTTGGGAGGGTATATGTGAATATTAGCTGTGGTTACATCTGCATGGCAGGGTAATAGAGCATTTTACATTTCTTCCATAGACTTGCATTAATTCCCTATGCTTTCTATAATGAATAGTTTTTGTAACTAGTAACTTCAAGAAACACTACTACAAAGAAAAGATGGCCCCGTGTTTGGGGTACCCAATGTCTCCTGCTTTGTATGGAGCTGCCTTTAATATATGAGGCTTGGTAGGAGCCCAGTGATGGGTGGAGGGACCCCCTTGGCCCAGAGCAGCGAGGCTACCTGGGGACTCTTCCCTTCGAGTTGGCCCTTTGGACCAGGGGACGCTAGGCCAAGCCTGTGAATCTTGGCTTGGAAACAATACATTGACTCTAGAGCGGCCTTTTGAATCAGTCCTGGTTGAACTGATCTACTTTGACTTTCAAGACATAAGATGAAATGTTGCGTGAGATGGCCGACCCGAGTGTCTGGACCTCCTTGGTGAGCGAGTGTCTTGGCTGACAGCCACCTCACTGACGTCAGCACAGCACTTCACAGGTTACAGGGCGGTTTTCTTTCCAGAGGTCCTGAGATGAGTGAGACATCGTCTCTTTTGAACCAACAGAAATGCTATGAAATAAGGAAGTCCAGAAACATTTTCCCTACCTTACCTACAAGGACACTGAGCTTGGGGGCACTTGGGGGCTTACTCAAAGTCACACAGCTGGTAGTGGCAGGGCACTGGGACTGGCCGACTCTGAGTCTAAGGCACTTCACACTGACCCCACAGTCCCTCCCAGCAATGGGCAGGGCAGCCTCACTAACCACAGTGGGCTTGACCCAAGCATGGTGGGCGGGGATGGCCCGATTAATAAAGTGGAATTTGAGCAAAGATTTGAAGAAGATGTGGGAGTTGGTGCTGAGGTATCTGGGGGAAGGGTGTCCCAGGCAGAGGGAGCAGCCAGTGCAAAACATGCCTGCCACAATCAAGAGAGAGCGAGGGGCCTCACACTGGGGTGCAGTGAGCAGGGGAGTGAGGAGAACTATGGGGGATGATGCCAGAGAGGTGACAGGGTGGGAGTGCCAGGGCGCATCTCATGCACCCAGCAGACCATTCTAAGGACTCATCTTTCCCCCAAAGGAACACAGAGAAGGCACCACAGCCAAGTGGGGTCTCTGCCTTCTTGGTACCCTCACAGCACAAAACATTCTCTAAATTAGTCTTACCTGTTCCCACTGGAGTCTTTAAGTTACTCAAGGGCAAACTCCATTGTCTAAGGCTCCTGGGTATCCTTCATGGTGATTCAAATGTGGTCCTACTGATTGAACGAGAGAAGAAAGGAACAAATTTCTGTTTGGCTCCATTGTATGGAGGATGCGAAGATGGTACCCTCCCCTGCTCCAGGGAGCAATTACAGCTCATAGTCCTGAGTTGGAGTCCACTAGCTTCTACCCTCTGCCTTTGAGAGGGATTTTTCTGTCCGGGGGCCCAGCATTTCAAGAGGACCCACGAAATGTTTGTCATTTGGCATTGATGCTGGAATCGGGAATGACCTTTCTTTGCCCTTATTATCATGGGGCGAGGGGCAGGGGGAGGCACTGAATCAGGCTGAATCATAGGAGGTTTTCATCAGGCAGTGTGGGTGGCTTGCCCTGTGCTACCTGATGCTAGGCATGGGGACACTGTGCCTGCAGCTTATCAGAGCAGGAAAGATAATGTAAAAAGCAGCCACCTTAGAACTGGAGTTGGGGAGGGGGCAGCTGCCATCTGAGCCCAGATGTGGAAGATGAGTGGGAGCTGGCCAGGAGAGGTGGTGGGGAGGCCTGAGGCACAGTGTGGCAGGAGAGGAAACAGCATTTGCAATGGCATGTTGAAGACAGAGAGGGATTCAGTGTGGCTGAGGAGAAGAATGCGAGAGAATGTGATGGGCCAAGGTCAGGTGTGTGGGCATGACCCTGCAGGTGAAGGGTTAAGAAGGGAACCTGCCAAGGCTTTTATATCTCAGAGAAGCTGGGGTAATAAGGGGACAAGACAGTAGGCAAGGAGACCGATAAAGAGAATGCATCCATTTTACCAGCGGTGGGAGGAAAGGGAAGTCCAGACCCACAGCAAGACATGGCTCGCTGCATGTCCCAGTTGGTGGCTGTCAGTGGGAAAAGCAGCACTGGCAAGGGGAGCAGCAGGGGATCTACAGGCAGACAGACCTAGGTTTGAGTCCTGACTCTTCTGGTGACTGGTTTGTGCCTGTGAGAAGTCACTCAAGTTTTCTGAGCTGCAGCGACTTCATCTATAAAATAGAAATAATTTTAATAATACTGTTCTTATACAAGAGAGAACCCCTCAAAAAAATGGAATTATCTTCTGGAGGGTGGGCTTCTTGTAGTACAGGCTTCCCCCACTACGTGAGTGTTCTAGGAACCCATCAGTGTACCAGCTGGTGTTATTGTGAGAGGCTGCATTCGGCTTCAGTGAATTCTTTTTAAGATTCTTTCAATGTGTTTGCCCATTTCATGATGGGTGATATATGAGTGCATCTGCTACACTGCACTGAGTGTTTAGCAGTTTTTGGCAGAAAAACGGCATGACACCCATGCCCCACTCTCCCTATTCACCCAATCTCACCCTAAGTGGCTTTTTTTTGTTTGTTTTCCAGGATGAAAAAAGTCCTCAAAGGGAAATGTTTTGCTGATGTGGAAGAGGTGAAACAAAAAAACAGCAGAAGCACTAAAAGGCATCAAAATTGATGAGTTCAAAAACTGTTTTGAGCTGTGGAAAAAATGTCTCGATAGGTGTTGACATCAAATGGAGAGCACTTTGAAGGTGACTGAAGTTTAAACATGTAAGAGTAAATACAGTTTTTTATAAATGAATTCCTTTTTTGGGGGGTGCTCCCTTCATACATGGGTCAGGGGGCCTGCCTTGGACCCTATGCTTTAGAAAGCCCAGCTCTGGGCTTCCTTAAGGGAGGGTGGCCGTGGGGCCAGGGGACCTACCCACCCATAGTTACATCCTTTTCTTCTACTCCATGCTCGAACAATCAGGACTCAGAAATTTCTTGGCCAAATGGCCCTCATTCAGGCCCATGCTGGCCTCTTTCCTGGTCTGTGGAGTGTGGGTGAAGGTTGGACTCTTGGTCTGGGGTGCTCCTATCTCAGCACAAGGGTCCTCAGGTGGGAAAAGAAAGAGGGAGGGCTGAGATTAGGGCTGAGGCCTCACACTCCCGACCCTGCATGGTCCAGGGTATAAGGATGCAGATTTATAACCTGCCTTTGAGGTTGTTATAAAGGTATATGTGTCAAGGCAAGAGGAAAGAACCAACATTGTCTAACAGTTTGTCAGCTTGGTTTACAACACTCAAATATTTAGACACGTGGCCTGTGGGCCTCCATGTGTTCATTTGCTTTGGACCTGTCCAGTGTTAGGGGTGGGCCTGATTCTGGGCCTGGCTTGCTGGTTTGTTTAAGAGGCAAAGACACTCCATGCTGCACACAGACCTGAGCTGCTGCCGTTGGAATCACTCTCTTCTCCATCATGGCATCTCGGCACCTGCTGCAGTTTGCCCTCGTATCTTGTGGATGCCTGTGGGAATTATCATTTAGATAAGCATGTCCAGGTTTGGCCCACCACATCCTGGTGACCACTGGAAGGAGGTCTCCTTGGGGATGTACAGCATTTGAAGGAAGTCTGGAATGATGCCACTAATGACTGCAGTGGAACAGCCCTGATGGGTGAGGGAGAGGTTTCTAGGTTGTTCTAAGCACCATCTCACCCAAGGAGCCAGGCTCCTTTGAACGATGGAAAGAGCCCTGGATAGGAAACAGGAGATCCAGGTTATGGACCAGGCTCTGTTACTAATTAGACCTTTGTCAAATCACTTTCCCTGTTGGATGGTTTTCTCATCACTGACATGAGGAAGTCAAGCTCTGGCATCTTCTGATCCACGATTCCATGATACTCCCCACCCACTGAATAGAATCTTTCATTCTGGGCAGTGGCAGAAGGCAGGATGGGGAACTGCAAAGTGGGAGGGTCTGGCAGATACTGAAACTCTGGGGTAGCAAAAGGTCAAGGCCAGCTGGACAGAGAGGGTCTGGTGGGCTTGTCCTGAGGCTGCGATGAGACGTTGCAAGTGAGACACTTGGCACCAGGCTGTACCCTCTATCCGTGGGGAGAGTCTGCTTACTCTCTGCCCTGCTTTAACTTTGGTGGGTGGGTGGGGGTGGGAGGTGAGGTGGTCCTAGACCTGAAAGCAGGAGAAGGAAGTCTAGGACCTCCAGCAGAACTCTGCTCCTGATGGAATAGAACACAGAGAAGCCCATTGCTTCATAAACTCAACAGTGCTCCTAGTGGCCGAGCCAACAGCTGCTGCTAATGAGTTTACTCTTTTCATTTCCACCAGCCAATCTGGGATGATACTTTAGGGTGTCAGGAGGGCAAATTGTCAAAAACAGGAATGAAGTTGAACTTAATCATTCTATCACTAAGGAAACCTAGACCATAATCCTGGCCTTTAGGAGCGGGATCAAGGCTAGGTCACAGAAGATAACAAGCACTTGTCATTCATCACACAGAGCACTGGGAAGGGATTCTAGGGGAAGCTGGTCTGTGAATCCTCGTATTCAGCCCCTTTCTAGGAACTGTACTGCAAGTACGAAACTCCCTAACTGGAAGCAGAATCTTCCTTATACTTAGCTGCTCTCCTAAAATCAACTCACACCGACTTCTCCATTGATGTGACAACAAATGGGATACACACTTTCTCTCCATCCCATCCTGATCGGCGATCGAGGTGGGGAGGAAACATGGTTGACTTGAACAACACAGGGGTTAGGGGCATTGGATCTCCTCGCAGCCAAAAATCTGAGTGTGACTTGTGATTCATCCAAAACCTAATGTTAATACCCTGCTGTTGACTGGAAGCCTTACTGATAACGAACCGTTGATTAATGCATATATTGTATGTGTATGTATTATACACTGTATTCTTACAATAAAGTAAGCTTAAAGAAAAGAAAATCATAAGGAGGATAAAATACATTTACAGTATTTATTGGGAAAAAAACCCACCTATAAGTGCACCCATGCAGTTCAAACTTGTGTTGTCCAAAGGTCAACTGTGTTCTTATACTATACAGTTCAGGCTTCTGGAAGCTTAAATCTGCCCCTCGCTCTGTCCCTGATTCTGTCCCTTGTTATCAGGCTTGTTTGGGCAAATATCTAACCCTTTTGAGTGTCAGTTTTCTCACCCACACACCCACCACTCTGAGTTGTTGTGAGGATTAGAATTAATGCCTACACAATGCCTGAAATAATGTTTGGCGCTGAGTAGCCACCTGATAAATGTTTCTTATCATGTCTGTGAGCCAACTGAGTCTTCAATTGTGCACCACCCGAAATGGAGCGTGCCTGCACCTCATTCTAATCAAATGCATGGTGTGAGCAAATATTAAGCAATCAAATTGGCAGGATTTCCAAATATCTCAGCTGCCTTATTTGTCTTCTTTGAACACGAGGTAGCTCTGCTGGGAATCTGACACCAGGAAAACAGGATGGAGCACAGAGCAGACAAACATGCCCCGTGGCTCGGCCACAGGTTTCAGGCACAGACTCAGGGCACGTCCCAGCAGGGAGGCAGCCAGCCACTTCAGCAGGGTCGGCTGCCATTCTGCTGACTAACATCTTATGACTATGACTGTTTCTGGTTCACCGAGAGAACTGGCAGCAGACAGGGAGGGAGAAATAAATGCAGGCACACAGATGGACCTATTGAATGCACTCTGGGATGAGAGAAACCAAGGTACAGACAACAGACTGATGGATGCGCAGTGAAATCGAGGCGGCAGGAGGACCCCCGATGAATCGCTTTCAGGTGAATGCCTCCTGATCAGGCCAACATGTTTAGCAAGCAGCATCCCCTCATTGAAAATGGTAGTTGGGGCTGATGCCATAGGCTTATTAGAAGGAAGGAGAGAGGGAGGGAGAGAGAGGGAGGAGGGAGGAAGAAAGGGCAGGGGAGAAGAAGGAAGAGGAGTAGAAGGAGGAGAGAAAGAAAAAAGAAGGGAAGAAAACGGTTCAGAATGGGTGCTATGGTCTGAATGTGTCCCCCCCAAAATTCATATCTTGAAATTCTCACCCCCATGGGGTGCTCTTAGGAGACGAGACCTTTGGGAGGTGGTTAGGTCTTGAGACTGAAGCCCTCACGAGTGAAATTAGTGTCCTTATAAAGAGATCCCCAACAGCCCCCTCTCCCCTTCCACCATTTGAAGGCGTAGGGAGGGGCACCAGGTATGAACCAGGAAGCAGGCTCTAACCAGACACAAAGTCTGCTGGTGCCTTGATCTTGGATTCCAGCCTTCACCACCGTGAGAAATAAACTTCTGCTGCGTGTGCTCCACCCAGCCGGTAGCATTTGGTTAGAACAGCTCCAGTGGACTAGGACGGTGGGACTTGGACGATCTTCTCCGGTGTCCTGGTGTCCTGGAGCTCAGAGCCTCTGACGTGAACAGGAAGTGACCGGAAAGAACTAATAGCCTGACTCTTCCTGCTGCCCAGTCATGAAGGCCTTGGTCCATGCAGCCCTGGGCAGTCTACCTGTTGCAGGAAGAGCCAGGTCAGTCCAGGACAAGAGTTCTGCGGCCAAACCGCTCCTGTGGCAAACCCCCACCTCAGGGCAGCCTCATTGCACCTTCTCTCTGTAGGATCCATTCTCTCCTCCTTGGACCTGACCTTAGTTTTCTAAGCCATGGGCACTTCTTCATCCTTACAAGTTAGGGCTTATGGTACCGAAGGGGTTAGGATACCTTTGGAGTTTTTCAATTGGGAAAAATGACATGTTGGCAGTAGGGAGGGAGCAGCTCCTTAAAATGTATAAAATCCTCCCAACTTCCCCCAATCCCTAACCGACATTTCTTACCCTAAAGTCCAGCTATGCAAATAACTCAGGCCTGGGGGATCTCAGAGTCTAAAAGTAATGCGACGGAGGCAAAAAGAAATCAGACAGAGGCTAAGTTTAAATACAGTTAAGACCCAAAGATCACAGTCCTTCTGAACTATGTTTTTATAAAAGGCTTCTTGCCATCAGGAGAATCATCAGTTTTTAAACCCATTCACATTCAACACGCCTGTACAATACACTCAGCAACTGCAAAATACTAGGCTCTGGGCTAGATCATTGTTTTTGTGTGATCTGACTTACATGTTAGAAGACAGTAGAGAAATGTTTACTATATCTGGTCAGGTGTACCTATTTGCAGGTCCTGGAACACGTAGATCCTCTATTCTTTCCCTAAGTATGTGGATTCTATTCCCCTCTCCCTTCCCCCCAATATCTACTCCTCTAACTGAAATTGGTACCCTCATCCTTGCTTCCCTGTCACCAGGGGCAAAGTGCTACCCTAACACTCTACCAATGTCTTGTTTGTCTCTCCTAATAGATTCCAAGGCCTGTAAGGTCAGGGACAGCATCTCACTCACTCCACTCCTGGAAATGTTCCCTGTGCCCCCCTGGGCTGGGACACGTGGGTCCCTAACCCAGCTATGTGTGCACAAGGGAACAAATGAAGGGCTAAATGAGCACACCTTCTTATAAACCCTTGTGCTCAGTGTCCTCTGCTAAAGAATGAATGGAAGGGGAGCAAGCTGAACCTAGGATTGCAGGAATGTTCTGGATGGGCAGCTGGCAATGGGGTAGGAGGTTTTAGGGCTGGATCATCAGTCCTCTCCCATCCTAGGAAGGAGCTTGATGGGGCTACCTTAGTTCATCTCAGATGTGATCTGCCCACCACTGGTCACCCCACACTGACTTTACAGAAAGACAGGAAGGGATCTCTCCCCTTTATTAACGGGCATATGTGATTGGTCCTCTTTTCTAAGGCAATAAAAAGGGTAGTTGATTACTCACTTCATCTTCTTTCTCAGCAAGGGACAAACTTCATGTCCTTTCTGCATATGGAGAGGCTGAGGCGAGAGAGGGTCACTTCCCTCAGCGCCTCCACAACTGGCTGCCAGTCTGGGACTTCTCTTTCCCCTCCGGCCCTGAGCTGGGAAGTGAGGTGCATTAAAATACTTTCCATTCATTAGATGCCACTTGGGGACATTCCACGACTTGCCCCACCTTCCCCCAAGGCCCAGGCAGCTGAGGTGTTTGCACCTGGATGTCTGGAATGCGCGTGTACCAAGTTGGGGCAGAGCAAGTGGGGAGAGGGGGTGTAGGGTGGGTCTCAGAACATTTCTGAGCCTTGAATTCATTTCTGTGGCTGGTGGGTCCCTCCTGATGCCTTGAGCAAGGCAGTGAGAATTTAGCCCCCACCCTGGCTGTAGGCCCTTCACAGGCCAGACACTTTCCCGTGAGTCCTGCTTGAGAGACTGTTTGGGCTAGAGTGGGGGCCAGGGCCAGGGCCAGGGTAGGGCTCGTCTATGGGAAATTATAGGAGCTAAGAGGGAGGGTGCTGGGAGGCCAAAGCCGTAGTGGCGGGCCGCTTGGGAGGCCTGAGAAGTGGAGAACTGAGGTCCAAAAGGCAGCCCAGGTCTTCTCACTGCTGACTCTGGGCCTGGCGCTGCGAGACCCTGGCCTGCATGCTCATCACAGAGCCCGGTTCCTGGCGTTGTCCCAGGTCAAAGGTTTTGGTGCCTTCGGCTTTGGTTTTGGTCCCATTTCTTTGCAGATATGGTACATTTGAAAAATAAGAAAAAAATCAAACAGTTCAAAAAGAAAAGAATAATCGTTCATATTCATCACCCATAATTAACTTTTATTAATATTCTGCATATTGGCTTCTAGGTTTTCCCATACTGTATATTGTCTTAAAAAGTATAATTAACTCTAAGTAAATTGATTCTTTTAAAATGATTAGATATTACAGGTAAGGCTAAATCCCTTCTGACCAGCCTCTGCTGCTCACCCCTCCCCAGAAATAATCACTGCTGTGAGTTTGGAATGTATTTTCCTTAGTCATGGTTTCACTTTTACACACATGAGTGTATGAAGCACGTACACACACACTCACGTTTCATTTTGTTCGTTTGTGTTTTTTCCTCGTGGCATAACCTTGCACGTGTGTACCCTGCACGTGTGACTTTGCGATTTGCCTTTTCCTCCCCAGTAGGTGCTTGATGTTGATTCACATGAATCTGGGCCCCTTTGAAGACCTTTCCTGATCGACATTTTCACTGTTCCAGTCACATGGTACTGTGTCATCCTCGACTACCTGTGCTTCTCTGGTGTGGGTTCCTGGAGGTGACATTGTGGGTAGCTAGGCCTTTTCCCTTTCGCTGGATACTGACCGATTTCCCTCCTTCTAGTGAGGCGGCCAGTTATATCTCAGCCAGTAGGACCTACTGACCCACTAACCAAGCCCAGTGGAGAGGACTCCAGGGCAGGCTTGGGCCTACAATCCTCATTCCTGGCTCTGTCTCACTCTCCTACTCTTACTCTCCCCTTTGACTCATTTCCCCACACCAACTTAAAAATGTTTTATTTAAATGTCTTGTAGATGTGAATTCTTTTAGTTTAATGGCAATCCTTTTTGGAACCAGGTAGCAAGGCAATCTGTAAATGAAAGTACTTCCAGTAGTGGGGGAGCTCTTCCAGGCCTGATCCGTGGGGCCTCCCCCATCTCACTGGGGAGAATTCTCCAGCTCCCAGTCCTTGTAGCCACTGGGCTGGTCCAGCCCCAAGCCCAGCCCTGGCCTATTTCCTCATGCTCTTGGGGCTTGGTCTGTGTCCCACCAAGTGACCAGGACCCTCCTGGGCACTCAGCTCTGAAAGAGCTTCCACTGACTCAGCCTCAACTTACGAGTGAGGGGCTCCACCTGGTGCCCCCAGGGGGCCTGGAGAGGGCTTAGGGCTGCCCAGCTGCAGACTTTGATGACCTCTCTTTAAATAATTGAGAAGGTCTGATTTGTGGCAGCTCAGCCTTCGGGGTTTGAAGCTCCTAGGACATCTGCTCTCAACTGAAACTGGTCATCACTGGGATTGTGGAATGGAAGTCTGGGAAGAGTTTTCTAAGAGGCCAAGTGTTGGAGAAAAAGGAGGACTGGACTGCGGGTCAGGAGACCTGGCAGCTTAGTCCTGGAGTTGCTGCTCGCCAGCTTGCTGCCTTGAGCAAATCCTTCTCATAACCCTGTCCGATGGGGACGAAATGACCTGGATGAAAGTTTTTTCAATCATTCAAGTAACTACGACTGGGTGCTTTCAATGTGCTAAGAACTGTTCGAGGGGCTGGAGACAGAGTGATGGGCAGGAAAAACAATAAAACCTCTTTTGTGGGGGCTATCTTCATTCTAGTGAGCCTTTGCTCACAGGGAGTAATGTTTAAATTAACCAACCAACAAGGTAACTTTAGCTACTATTAAGTACAATCAAGGAAATAAAATTAGGTAACCCAAGGGAGATTCCTGGGGAGAAGGCAGTTGTCTAGGCACATGATGCTTTATAATGGGGTGATAGTATTGGGTGTGGAAGTAAATAGGAAGCTTAGTGTCCTCAGCAGGTTGTGAAGGTGCTAGGGACAGACGCTCTGTGTATCTATCCATTGGACTCAGCATATAGAGAACTTTCCACCCAACAGCAACCGTTGGGGTGGGGGTAGGGGGTGGGACAGAGCAGCTCAGGCCCTGGCCATGCAGTCGTGGCTCTTTCTCAAGGCAGGGAGCACAGCAGTGGTGGTTCCTCGGGGTGTGGGAGAGGGCATAGCCGTGGCTTCTCTGGGTGGGGGGCACAGCAGCATGGACTCTGGCAGCTCTGTTAGCTGGGGCAGCGTCTGCAAACACTGCGGGAGTCATCCACGGTGAAACCTTTTGGGTGTCTACAGCAACTGCCGGGTCCTCCTGACCTCCTTTCCTCATGTGAGAAGGTCATACTGGTGGGGCCCCTCTTGGCACGCAGCTGTGCCAGACTGGGGCTGAGTGACCCAGGTAAGACACTTCCTCTGCTTGTCTGTGCGGCCTCTCTTGGTTTTTTTTTTGTTGTTGTTTTTTTGGGGGGGTGGTTTGCTGCATTGGGTTGCTACAAGTTCTTCATTGCATTCCAAAGCCCTCCCAGAGCTATTTTCATCTGTTTGTTGCTCTTTATTCTTTGCTTTTGTTGTTGTCTTTTTGTGGGTAGGGGGAGGAACGAGCATCAGGACCTCCCAGTGTGCTAACTTGCTGAGATCACTTTTCCTCTTCACTTTTTAACTACCTCTTCAATCCATCACAATCTACCTTAAATGAATACTGACTTTGGTGAAGAAGGAAACTCTGCTCCATTTCTCATGCTTCTCTGTGTTACGACTGTCAAATGTATTTATGTGTTATAAACTTACAGTGTGATGTTATAATTTCTGCTTTGAGCAGAAATATGTGTTTTTAAAAAGTTAAGAGAAGACAAGATAATATATTTATGTTATTATATATAGTTTTATTTATCTACATCCTTGCCATTTCCAGTGCTTTTTGTTCCTTTCTGTGAACTGGTTGCCATCTGGCATCATTTTCTTTCAGCCAGAAGGACTTCCTTTAGTTTTTCTTGTACCGTAAGTCGGATAGAAACAAATTCTTTCCAGTTTTGTTTAACTGGAAAAGTATTTATATCAACTCCACTTTTCAAGGATAGTTTTATTGGATAGTGAATTCTTAGGTGATAGTTCTTTTGTTCTTTTAGCGTTTTGAATATATCATTCTACTGTCATCACTATTGTTTCCGATGAGATGGCAATTATCAATTGTATTGTTGCCATAAATACGTTGCATTATTTTTTTCTCTTGCTGCTTGCAAGATTTTATCTTTTCTGTGATTTTCAACATTTGGCCCCTGATGTCGAGGTGTGGTTCTCTTTGTGCTTATGTTATGTTGGGTTCATGCAGCTTCATGCCTGTCCTAGTTGGTTGGGGCTGTTGTAGCAAAATAGCATAGATGGGTGGCTTATAAACAACAGAAATTTATTTCCCACCATTCTGGAGACTGGGAAGTCCAAGGTCAAGGTGCCAGCAGACTTGGTGTCTGGTGAGGACCTGCTTCATCAATGGCTATCTTTTCGCTCTAACCTCGCATGGTAGAAGGGAGGAGGGAAGTCTCTTAGGCCTGGTTTATAACGGCACTAATTCTAATTCTTTTCCGGATAAATAAAACCGAGAGATTGTATTTCTTTCCAATTTACATGAAGCTTCACGCTCATGACCTAATCTCTACCCAAAGGCTCTGCCTTCTAATATCATCACTTTGGGCCTTAGGTTTCAACTTATGAGTTTGGGGGAGGACACAACATTCAGAGGACACAACGCTGACTCTTGAAATCAATGTTATTCACTAACACTGGAGGATTTGCAATTAGTTTTTCTTCAAATAGTTTTTTTGCGCCTTTTTTGCTTTCCACTCCTTTGGGACTCCTATTACATTTATTTTGAACATTTTACATTGTGTGGCCTTAACTTTTATTGCTGTGTCTTCAAATTCACAGCTTCTTCTTCTGCCATCTCAGATCTGCTGTTGAACATATCTATTGAATTTTTAATGTTAGTGTTTGTAGTTCGTAGCCCTAGAAATTCCATTTGATTTTTTTTATAATTTCCATTTCTCTGTTGAGGTTCCCTTTCTATTGATTCACTGTTGATATTAATTGTTAAAATTCTTCAAGCATATTTTCCTTTTATTCCTTGAACCAAATTATAACTGCTTAGAGTCAGAGTCTATTGACTTTTTTTTTCTGGTCAAGGTTTTCTGTTTCTTTGCATGTCTAGTAATTTCCGGTTGAAAATTGGACATTATAGTGCAACTCTGATTTCTGATTTATTTTCCTGAAAGTGTTTGGTTGGTTGTTTTATGAACTGATCTGCATTTAAATTGCAGTATTGGTCTCTTCCATCATGTGTAGTGACACTGAAGTCACTGTGCAGTTTTTATTTTTAGTATTTTACTTTATTTTTTAGTCCAGCTCTCTAAAGGTATCCCCTGTTTCTGCATTGTTTAATGATCAGACAATTGTTTAGACAGTGGTTATGTTCAGACACCTTGAGCATACAAACCTCCCACTTTCTATTGCCCAAGCTGTTTGTAGTTGGAGGAGCAAGTTCAAATCTACAGGAAGTCCTCAGGTCTCCCTTGACGTCCACCCTCCGCTGCACCACTGGGTCTCCCTGGCTCATGCGTATGTCAGCAGCCAATCGGGGATGTATGAGGAGTTTATAATATTGGCCTTTTCATGGCTGCCTAACTTCCAGGATTTCCCCCATCACATTTCGGGGTGACGATCTACCCACTCTGAACAGAGGTTATAACCGTTAAGAAGCTAAACCAGTAAAGCTGCAGTTTTTCACTTCCTGCCTAAAACTGATTCCTTGACCTCTGACTTATAAAACTGTAGGTTTTCATTTCTCCATCCTAGAGCAAATCTGTCACCTCTGGCTGGGAAAGCTGCTGGTTTTCACTAATAGTCCCAAAAACATGCTCACTGTTCCCACCTGTAAAGCTGTGATTCTTGTTACCCAAGGGATTGAGGGAGGGGGAGGAGGTGTAGATCCCCTAAGCAAGAAGATCACAGACTCATGATGATTTGGATGGAGTAGTAGTTTTTAAAGATTAAATGTTTTTCAATTTGTTATGTACCTTTGATCATTTTCCAGTGTCCTGAAATGGTTAGTTTTGACAACTTTGTCTAGTTTCATACTTGTTTTCTTCGGAAGGAAATTGTCCAACTTCTCACACCACTGTTCCTGAAGTGAATCTTGGACTGGATTATTTAATGTTTCTTCCACTCAAATATTCTACTGCCCATAGCTTTTGTCCTGAATCAGAAATGTACTGGGGTACAAAGGCCGGTAAAGACACGTGGAAACAGAGCTTCGAATTTTGCATAAGTTACCTCAAATGTTACAAAAATAGCGAGAAAGCCAGTGAAGCTGAACACTGAACTGGAGGTTTCAGAGCCTGGGTCCAGGCTTAGTAGACCCCGGGGGCTCTCTCTGAGGTTCCCCAACAAAAGTGTCTAAAAAGGACTCCCCCAGCCTCACCTAACCCACCTCGGTGCTTCACATCCTCCTCCCTGGCTCTTTCCCCCACCTCCCCTCGGCCACTCTCATGGATTCTGTGACTCTGTCAGAGCGAAACGGCTGAAATTAACTTTCACTTCAACTCAGACACCTGAAACCCAAGAGCAAGGTCATTTCCTTGTTCTTTTCTGAGTGACTACAGGAATCATTTTTAGGTTTTTCTTTTTCCAACCCCTCTCTGGAGATACACAGAAAGATGAAGTTTCTTTTTTCCAGACCATAACAAGCCAGCTGATGTGGAACCTCCCCTCCCTGCAAACTGAGCTCTCACATCCCCTCACACTCTAACTTTAATTAAATAGATGAGCCAGAGTTGGAGGAAAAAGGAATTTTCCCCTTAGGAAGGTAGATTTTCTGCTTCCCACTGTATTCTTGGTATCCTCAGGTCCAAGCATGTAAAAGTTGTCCAAAAGTCACTTATTTAGTCCCCACTGGTAAAAACAGCATACATAATTAAGCAACATCACTGGATCCTTGTTCAGAAAAAGGTTTGAGTTAGGCATCTGCCTCTAAGCGTTTGCAGGATTCTTAGTCACAAATCAAGTTCAAAGCCATCTCCTTGGTAACTTCCCCCAATAATCCTGATGGAGTTATTGCCCCTGTCTCTGGTTAAACACTGTGCTTTGTGGAGGCTTCCGTGGCTACACTTGACCATAACCCTCATAACTGTTATTTACATCTCTACCCCTAGCTGCGGTGTGTGCTTACCGCAGACAGTCACAGAAGTTTCTTGTGCTAATTGAATTGATACAGCAGGACTGAATAATCCAATCTCAAATCAGTAAATTTATAAGTTTAAGCGGTTTAAGAGTCTCTCAACTTGTATTTAATGCTTAGGTCCAACTCTCAGGTGTCAAGAGATGAACACTGTAAAAAAATTAATAGCTGCAATTCACTGAGCACAGCTGACTCTGGACACTGCTCTGGGCCCTTTGCTGCCAAGAACAGGAGAGACAAAGCTGTTTTAAAGATCAGATTTGGGACTTTGATTAGGCGTATCACATTACCTACCAGTTCTTTGGAGCTTACTAACTTTTAAATATTATAATAAATACTTTTCCTGCATTGATCTATTTATTTTCACAAAAATCTTTTGGGGAAATGAAGCAAAATTTTCCAAGGAGCCTTAGACAAGAACTCTATGTTGCTATGAGCATCTGTCAAAAGGTGCTTTTTTTTTTTAAACAGGAACTCACAATGAAATATTGTCTTAGTCCTAAAAGCCAAGGAAAGAAATCCCATGGGGAAACTGAGATTGTGGACTGCAGTCCCAGGCCAGAGGTAGAAGCAGGTCTATCTGAACTCCACCCCCTCGAGGTCCCCAGACATAAAGGCAGGAGAGGAGCCACCCACTGGCTTTCTTTGGTCCATGCATCAGGAAGCAATGACCCCCCCACCACCACATTTTTTAATTTAATTTAAAGAAAAAGAAAGTGGGTAACCGGTGGCTCACCTGTCTGGCTGGACCAGCAAGTCTCCTGAGGTCATCTGAGCAACGTTCCTGGTCCCGTTGGTCCCTCAGCTGCTGGAGTCCGGGACAGCTCCTCCCCACTCTAGACGTTAAGGCCTTTCCCCCATGGCCTCCTTCAGTCTCTCAGCTCCTCTGAGTTTTCATAACCAAGTGAAGCAGCACTTTGAACAGGCTCTGAGAGCAGAGTCAATGGCTGGCTAGAGTGCTATAAAACAACAAACAAAAAAACCAGATACCAACTATTGAGAGCCCATTCTGTACCCCTCTCTCACACCCATGCTATCACTCATGCTCACAGTATCTCATAGGCCAGGTATTATCAACAGCATTTGGAAAGCCAGACCAACAAGGCTGAGAGACTAGATGGAGGCCCTGGCTCACACAGAAGGCACCCAGCAGTGGATCCCAAGCTTTTTGCTGTCTTACAGACAAATGCTGCAAAGCAAAGCAAAATACCAGATAGAGTTAGCTTGAAGGTTTACTAACTCTGCCAGGCTGATGTAGGAAAAACACCACCCATGTCGGTAAACCAAACCCCCCTGAGAAAACTTTCTGGTGGCACAGGGGTATTCTGACCAATGTGGCCCAGGGCCAGAGAAAGACCAGCTGCTCCTACGCTGTTCTGGGACAGCGGCGCCCATTGGACCCAGGGAACCCATGGAAGCTTTCAAAGTGCTTGGAGAGGCGGGGCTCCTCGGGAGAGGTGGGGCTCCTGGGGCGGCGGGAGGCTGGTGCAGCTCTGACCACAGACTGGAGAGCCTGCCACCTCTGCCCGGTGCTTGCGGTGGGCAGGAAGCCACGAGCTATATGAACTGATTGAGGCAGCTGAGATGGGCTTTTCCTTTAGGATTGCATCAGCAGTTGCTGGTTATGATTAGGAGGCCACTATACCACAAGGATGCTGGGATTTGAAGAGCTGTGGTGAAAAGCCACTGAGCGTTGCCAAGGTAAGACTGCATCTTCTGCCTTCTGGGCCATCTCACTTCCTTAAACTGTGCAAACAGTGCTGTAAGGCCCGTAGTTGGGAAAGCAGTCAGGAACATTGCTATGGATGTTATAGACACAGAGAGAAGACATTAATATGATCTGAGCCACAGCTACGAATAGATTGTTCCATCATTGGTTCATTTCAATTTTAGAGAGGTTGCTTTTTCTTTAATTATATTTAATTGATTATGCTATTACAGTTGTCCTGATTTTTCCCCTTTTACCCCCCTCCACCCAGCACCCCCCACTCCCTCAGGCAATCCCCCTACCATTGTTCGTGTCCATGGGTTGTATGTATAAGTTCTTTGGCTATTCCGTTTCCTATATTGTACTTTATATCCCCATGGCTATTCTGTGACTACCTATTTGTACTTCTTAATCCCCTCACTTCTTCATCCATTCCCCCATAACCCCCTCCCATCTGCCAACCATCTGGTAACTAACTTCTTTTTTTTTTTTTTTCTGCTTTTAAGATTCTCTCTTTATCTGAAACATTTGGCATTTTAATTATGATGTATCTTGGAATGGGCTTCTTTGCATCCGTCATGTTTGGGACTTTGTATGCTTTCTGTGCTTCCTGGACTTGCATGTCTATTTCCTTCACCAAATTAGGGAAGTTTTTTTCCACTATTTTTTCAGATAGATTTCCAATTTCTTGCTCTGCCTCTTCTCCTTCTGGCACTCCTATGATGTGACTGTTGGACCTCTTGAAGTTGTCCCAGAGGCTGCTTATACCATCCTCATTTTTTTTGGATTATTTTTTCTTCTTGTTGTTCTGTATGGTTTGTTTGGAGTTTTTGTTTGCTTGTTTGTTTGGGTTTTTTTTTTTTTTTTTTTTTTTTTTTTTTTTTTTTTTTTTTTTTTTTTTTTTTTTTTTTTTTTTTTTTTTTTTTTTTTTTTTTTTTTTTTTTTTTTTTTTTTTTTTTTTTTTTTTTTTTTTTTTTTTTTTTTTTTTTTTTTTTTTTTTTTTTTTTTTTTTTTTTTTTTT